>CM032664.1:19443298-19466234 GCA_019095985.1 Streblospio benedicti | reverse complement strand
ACATCGGATCACTAGGCCTGGCCAAATGGCAATGTTTTGAATCGAGGGGCCGAAATCTCGGGTGGTTCTGCGATTAATATTTAGTTCAAAATGTATAATAATATGAGTTGTAAGTGTGAAAATAAGAATCTGCATCGCATTTCATGTCTCCGGTGTAAGTATAATACTATTTGGACTCTTCAGTATACCTGTGGAACTCCCAGTATCTACGACTATAAAATCTGAAAATCAATGACATTGTGTGATGTGAATGTGCGTCACACGTCAAAATCGGCGACTGTTAAACGAGGTTGTACTGTACTAAGCAAAACCCCTAATTGCCTTTTCCTAAACTTAAAATCATTTTGGTACTAGTAAATGAACGGTTGATAAACGCTAGGAGTGACATTGTTGTTGAAAATTTCTATCTGTGTATATTGATAGTTTAATAGAATCATATTGGTACCGATTTTACCCTATTCAACAAGAACCCTGCCATGAATGTTCATTTTTTTTTTTTTTTTTTTTTTTTTTTTATTGAAGTTTCGTACATTTCAATCATTACATTAAGTTACAGCTTAAAACATCATGAATTCCACAACTTCATACATATGCTAATATGAGATATGAAATGTATTGGAAGGTACTGGGTTTTACATGCTATTGTGGTTTATGATTGTGAGGATGAAGATGGTAATGAAGAATATGATTTTGATGGTAATGAATATGATTTTGATGATAAAGATGAATACGTATGGATAATTGTACACATATCATCAAGGTCGATGGTGAAATGGGGTTTACATATATGTATATTAACTAAATGAATAAAATACAAATACTACAGTACAAGATGGTAGCACTAAAAGCCGTAACTTTGCATCATAATAATAATATTACTACTCTCATTTGTTAAATATTACATATTTCTTAAAAAGAAGATGATTAAGAATTTTCCATTTGTTTTCAAAATTTTGTTCGAATTTGTTCATAACACTTTTGCTGGTATTTCAAATTATAAATTCTTTGAATTTGAAAAATAGCACTCTCTAATGTTGGAACTCTATTTTTGCATCTTGATAAAACTATAGATTGTTTAATAATGTTTATAATTTGGTTTTGGAAAATGGGTCTTAGGAATTCCTAAATATATTTGTTTTTCTGTTAATGTTATATCAAACAACGACATTATTTTCAGTTGAATCTTATTCCATAAGATTTTTACACAAGCGCATTCAAAAATAAGTGTTCATAGGATTCTACTTCATTACAGTTTCTGCAATTAGGAGATTCCAATGTTCATAGTTTGAGAATTATTACTATTTTAGGGCATTGGCTAAAAATTGCAATGCTCAATCGACAAAGTGAATGGTGCGGAGGCAAAAGACTGGAAGAAAGGGAAACCAGTCAGAGTGGTGCGGAACTGCAAAGGACGTAAACATTCCAAGTATGCACCTGAAGAAGGCAACAGATACGATGGCATATACAAGGTACGAAGTATTCTGGAATTTTTTGTGGTCAATGAAACCCTCTATACGCCAGTACGAAAACGACAGTAATATAGTACGCATATAGCTCAAAAACTGTCAAAAATCGAAGTTCGGGACAATAATCATCAACCGAGCATTCTAAACTGGTCTGAATTCTATAACACGCGCGCGTTTCGTTCTCGAATCTCGAATTTGAATAATTCAAAGTTACACGATCTCTCATTGGTCACAACGCATTTCGTTAGACCAATCACAAACAACGTTACCTAATACATCGACCTATTTACACTCAATGGCGGCGAATGTGTGTGTCAGATTCTGATTGTAACAAAAAGTAGATTAACATCATAAAAGGGCATAATAACTCTTTTAAGAGCTCCTGAAGTATGTTATATCTGTGTAAATATGTAAATATGTATTTGTTTTCCTGTTATGCTATTGTTTGCAGTATTATTCACCAGTATTTTTATCGGTCTCATGATGATTAATAATTGTTTCTTGTTTTGTTATGATGCAATGGTGCTTTGCAGGAATGTATTACTCAAGCAATATTTGTAGGATTATTGTGGAACATATTTTGGTTGTACACTATATCACAATTTACATTAGCATTTGTATGTCAGTTGTGAATTTTATTAAATAAAATTTAGAAAAAGACTTGTCCTTCTGATAACTAACATTTAGAATGAAACATTTGTAAATCGTACAAAGCTTTGTTGGAATGTTTGAAAATTTCAGCGGCCATATACGGGTCGAGATGTGAATCACAAAATGTAATCTTTCATTGGTGAAAACATAAAAATCATTAATTTTCCTTGGCCTGTATTAACACATTTTATGGTAGAAAAGCCAGGAAATGGGCTATTTAAACCCCTAATTTTCAAATTTTCCCGGGGGAGGATGCCCCCGGACCCCCCTACATGCGCTTGGCGCCTGCGGCGCCTCACAATTATGATTTTTTTGGGGACTAAATATGCTTTTTTCATAATATCTAGTACTCTTTTCATCTTTGGAGGGTTGGCAACTCTGTAAAATTTAGATGGTGTCAATCCACTAATGTTTTGAAAATGGCGAGTCTTGTATTCATCATTGCACATGTGGGTCTAGATAAGTTGGGAAGCTTTCATAGATAAGCTTTAATAATGTTGGACACCTATGATATTTTTTTTAACCATATTACCATATGTGTGTGTTATGCACATGTGCAAGAGAACAGATAGTTCAATCAAAAGTGTTTCTTTTGATGCAAAGCATTATTAGCAAGTTTATTGAACTGATTTGTTAGAGTCCTTGACCACTGGACCACTGGAAGGAATATATCATATGACACTGTTGATTTTTTTATATACATATTTCCGATTTCAATAACACAAATGACATGTAGGAAAATAGTTTATATTATGTAATGCATCATCAATATCTTAGATGGTTGGTTTTATTTTTCGACATTGATTATAAAACACCTATGTGGGACTCCAAAATCTTTGAGTGGGACTCCAAATTTTCAAGGCATAGAGTCCCAAAGGGACTCCGTCAGACAACTTCTAAGCGCGAACACTGGAGACTAACTAATAACAAAAGTAAATATTTGCTATGTGTGCATGGATTTCCTAACAAGTGAGAAAATATTGTTTATTGGTTCAACATTTCCAAATCAATGTGGCTATGTTTGTGAATGTACTAGCTACTGTAGCAAAGCGATCGTGTCTATAAACGTAAATATGTTTGTTTATAGGGTAAAAATACTTCCCTTGCTTGCAAAGCTACTGTATCCATGCTATCTTCGGCCGTTCAAAATAAAACCATCTTGCTGGGATTGTTAAATTTGAAAAATATTGTTAGAGCTCCATACTTGTAAATTAATGCAGTATTGTTATCATATTCCCAAAACGTACTAGTATTTTTGCCCATATCATGCTTTATCAAAATAGTCTGGAGTCACTAACATGGTATCCGCTAATCCAACCATCTCATCACACAATGTCCAGATGTGTCCAGATAAACGGACCTGTCCTATATATTGTGTATGTCAACTATGGTCATGAACTGATTCCTAAATAATGTAACATACTAATAAATGTTAAATGTACAATCCCGCATAAACACCATTAATGCAATATTTTTACATTTAGGTGGTGAAATACTGGCCCTCAAAGGGAAAATCTGGATTCATTGTTTGGAGATATTTGCTGCGAAGAGACGATCCTGTTCCTGCTCCTTGGACAAAAGCTGGTAAAAAGAGGATAGCAGAGCTTGGCCTGGAAATGCAGGTAGGGTCCGCAAGCTCTTTTTCATTATTATTGTCTTATATGTTAGCAGCTGCATGTTACTATAAAGATTATTTAAAGCTGTTGAAGGATTTTGCTTGCTAAAATGTATGTGATTTGAAGCGAGGAACTATGTAAGAGGAGTATTTGACTTCTTTTTTTATGTTGTTAAGAAACATAAGAATACGAAAAAAAAAAAAATTGTATATGATGTGTGTAATTCTTGGAAAGGTTGTCTCATTTTGTCAAATGTATGACTTCAGTATCCTGAAGGATACATTGAAAAAAGAAAAGGAGAAAGAAGAAAAAGAAAAGAAAGCAAAAGATAGCGAAAATACTGGCAAGTCACCTAAAGGGCGTGGCAGAGGGAAGAAAAGGCAGAGAATAGACAGCAGTGATGAGGAAAACCAGTCTGAAGGTAACTGCTCTCTGGGAACATTAGGCTTTTGTCTGGAGATGCAACTTTTAGTGACCCGGTATAGTGATAGTGAAATTGGATCATAAATGGCCCTGTGGAAAGCACATTTTAATTGGCAACGTGCTTAAAATTGAATCACTTAGGTGTCGCCTCATTCCTAATAGTTATGTAAAGTTTTAACGAAATTGGTATATTAGTAAACACTCCAGCTTGTCCAGAGACAAACATACATACATAGTTACAAACGAACAAACCTCAAGGCTTTGCAGCTGAAGCGACTTAATAATTGGTTGTGTATAGTCATGTCTTATGTTTGTAACATTTCAACAAAAGTGATTAATTACTCTTGTGGCCTAAATTATGATATTATATGGATGTTTTTGAAATTTTGAAGAATTGCAGTACTTTTCATTTTTTAGGTGAATCACCAAATCCATCGCCAGTCAAGAAAATGAAGAAGGCAGAGTATCAACTGAATGAGGTTGTGGCTAAGTTGATTGATAAGGATAAAAACAACACAAAAAATCTGGGATGAAGCGCTTGGGTTCAGGTCTGAAGGTGCTAAAGGTTTCTTGGCAAAAAGTGGAAGAGTTGTTCTCCTGCGCCTGCTGTCAGGACATCGTATTCCAGCCAATTACTACATCGTGCTCACACAATGTGTGCAAAGTAAGTAGTCAACTGATTTTGCTTATTATCTGCGATCTTTTTGAATCTGACCGCCATCGACATGCAATGATAGAAGAGTATAATTGGACATCTTTATTAAAGACTTAAGAAAATATACTATAGTCTGTCTCTTTATTATTTACACCATGAAAATACATGTAGCAGCTTTCAAGAACATGTAAACTTGTACCCTGATGGTGAAACATACATGAGATATGACACTATGAACTTTGACCCCTCTAGAAAATATTACATAATGAGATACGCCAGTAAGATACTTTTAACGTAACACTATGATACGAAAAGTACTGCACTGTAAGTTTATGGAAAATACACCAACACTTCAATATCTTGCAATGTATACATCATTTTTTGAGTTATTTGCCATGGATTTTATTTACCCTTGCCAATTCTGCAACAAATGGTGTTACTTTTTATAGAAATTTGTTTTTGGTTAAAGGAAGTTATACGATAAAAGCTGGGTTTGGATAATTAAAATCTCGTATAGATGACCTTTTTTCTTACTTCACTTCAAATATTTAATGGAAGCTGATTATCTTTTCAGAGCTGCTTACAACGTTCCTTCAAAGCAGAGGTCTACTCTTGCCCCGCATGTCGCCATGAGCTAGGCAAAGACTACAGCTTGGCCATGAACAAAAGTCTAAAGGAAGCTTTGAATTTATTATTTCCAGGTTATGAGGCAGGCAGATAAAAAGTCAGTTAAAACTGAAAATTTGTTTACAATTTTAGAGACTGTAGCTGATGAACATTGTGGTGTAAAACCATCATAATAAATTTCCTTTACTGTAAAGAGCTCATACTAATTCATCGGTAATCTGGATAAAAAGTTAAGCATTTAATACGGAAAATACACTAACTGCATTTAATACTAAAAACTCCATGGACTGTTAATGTTCAATTGAACCTCCCAATTTAAACAACATTTAGATTATTTGTCACATTCCCAGAGCGTCATAAAAAATGAAACACAAAGAGCTCTGCACTTGTTGATACATTTCATGTATATCTTAACTATCCATGATGTAGTGACTTGCTATAATTTTTTGCGAATCATGATTATATAGACTTTATCTGTCTGTCATTTCCCTTTTTGCATTTGCATTATATAGACTATTTTGATTGTCAAGACAAGAAAAGGTATCCAATAGTGATTGTGTTCAACTATAAGTGGTTTAAGAGTGACATAGTTGTTTAAGCAATTAGTGAAACTTGAAATCCAAATAGCATTTATTATGTGTTCATATATACAAATGTAGGTACCCGTAGGTTAGATGTGCTTACCAGTTTTGAACTGGTGAATACATGTAATATGTTTCTTGCTTTTTATTTTTTCAACTTGACAAGCTTGTTATCAATATGCATTCAACACAGGATTCCTACAATACTGGTTTGCAGATGTGCAAATAGAATATGATGTATACATATTTTTCTCTGCATTTAATAATTCATTTTAATACACGTTATATATGGATATTTTGATTACATAATTCTATTCATTGTAGCTATCTAATGCATGTGTATTTAACTTACTACCTAATAGCTATAATGATAAATTTACTTTTTTTGCATTTATATTTTTAAATGAGAATTTTACTGCACAACTGCTAGTCCTATCAATTTATTTTCTCTAAATTGCAGTTTAACATTCATAGCATGATATACTCTTAAAACACTAAATGTATGGATCGATAAAAATGCAATTTTAAGTTCTAGCATTTATGCTATAATCATATGAAGTGATATTTAACGTCGTTTTCATTTACTGGCAAATATTGTTTTGTTTTTTGTTTATTGTACAAGACAAATAAAACTATTTTTATTTATTTTTCTTGTTTTCCATTTGTTGAAGAGAACACACAACTGCGAAAAGGAGTAAAAAATGACAAAACATTGTGTATATTACACATTTTAAGGATAGTAATATTAATGTGCTCTATGTCTTGGATTTCTGTGTGTCATGATACATAATAAACATATTAGAGCAAAGGGCTCTGTTTACCCAATCAGTGTGTGTGCATCTGCCGACACTTGTTACTGTTTAAAACACAGACACCAAGCGCTAAAGGTTAATGAGCTGCTATGTCCAGCGGTTGATCAAATACTGGAGAAATATTAAGGCTAGATTCTATTTGAGAACTGGGAGAAAATAAGTTATGAAAGTAGGTAGTCTATCATTCATGACACTTCTCTTCATAAATTTGAATGGGGCATATATGTATTCAAACCAGAGGCTGAGAGAGTTTTATTTTGTACCCCTGTCTAAATGTGTGATTGCATTTTCAAATTCACAATAAGAAGTCCTACATATGTTTATTCACAACCAAACACCAAAAATCTGTTCACAAATGAATGCGTTATTTTGATCGCTAAACATTGAAGTTTGATTTTTACATTCATATTTTTGTTCATAAACAATGTGTTCATTTTTTCTTTATAGCAACCATGTAACATAAGTCCCTGATAATATGGTTATTAACTTGCAGCTACCAGCAGCTTTAAAACAAATTAACCATTAAAACTCTGATTTTGAGATCATGATGAGCTGTAAAAATAATGATTTGAAAATGTAACAATATAATTTGAATCTAAGAATGAAGACTATCAAATCAGCTTCACTCATAATATACTCATCACAGAATAGCCAATATACTATTTTACAGTAAAATGATAAATGGATACAAGTCAGTGTAATACAATATAAAAAATCAAAGTAAACGATTTCCCCTATTCTTCCCCCTAGCTACAAATTGTTCATGTCAACCCCTAAAACATGATAGTGATGAAATCTATGACTATCAGGGCGAACTTTAGGTTCGAACACCTGAAATACAGCTGACAAAAATTTTCGAAATGTTAACACAAATGCTATTTAGAGTTGTGAGAAAGGATCACATATTTACTGTTTTGAAAGACAAACACTATTTTATTGCTTTGTGAGTACTTTCAAAAGACTTCGAAACCATGACATTATTTTTCTAAACATCAGATTGAAATTTCATTCCGATGTTGATGAAAATAGAATCATTATATGTTCGAGGTAGACAGTGCCCCTCTGCCTCGTTGATGACCTGCTTCTGTCCTCGTATCTTTATCGCCTCCCTGATGGTTCTTGTTCTCCAATCCCCCTCCCTGTCCAGTACACTCACTTCCTCCCAGTCTATCTCATGATTGTTCTGTTTTACATGGTCTGTGATCGCACTCTTGCTGATTTGGGTTAGGGATTCTTTCCTCGCTGCTCTGGTGAAAGATCGATCCCCCACTGTTCTGCTCCACATCCTTCATGTGTTCTTTTACACGGGTGCCCAGTTTTCTGCCAGTTTCCCCAACATACACACTCTTGCAAGACTTACAGGGAATTTTGTACACCACTTCACATTTCTCTAGCTTATCCTGTTTGTCCTTAGGGTGAACAAGAATGTTCCTGATGGTCTGTAGGGGCTTCACCGCTGTAGACACTTGGTGCTTAATAAAACTGCTTATTGAAGATACGTGAAATACCCTCGTATGTAAATACTCGTGGTTCTAGTCTCAAATTAAATCTCCCCGGATGAAGTCCGAAGGGGGATTTCTTGCTTTGCTTCTGTCTGTGCGTGCGTGCGTGCGTCCGAAATAAACAGGCTGATAACTCGAAGACTACTTGAGCTATTGATTTGCAAATTGAATATGTCTTGTTTGAGGAAAAAAGTACCTCTCAAAAAATTTTCTTTGTACTTGGCCTACTTTTGACGAACTTACGAGCGTTACGTAATAAACCTGGTTAACACACTACAGGGAGAAGTATTTGACCTATGGTCACCAAACTTCATATTTAGCTTCGTTGTACTACTCTCCAGAGCTGATTAGATTTTGGTGTACTTTGGCCTACTTTTGATGAAGTTACGATGTGTTTTTAAAAACAAATTATTACGTAATTGTGTTTATCTGTCTCCTGGGAACAGTTTATGACTTATCATCACCAAACTTGACATTTGGTATGTCTATATCACTCTCCTCACGTGATTTGATATTGGTGTACTTTGGCCTACTTTTGAACTTACGAGCGTTACATAATAAACCTTGTTACCACTCTACAGGGAGAAGTATTTGACCTATGGTCACCAAACTTCATATTTAGCTTCGTTGTACTACTCTCCAGAGCTGATTAGATTTTGGTGTACTTTGGCCTACTTTTGATGAAATTATGATGTGTTTTAAAAACAAATTATTACGAATTTGTGTTTATCTGTCTCCTGGGAAGACTTTGTTACCTATCATCACCAAACTTGACATTTTGTATGACTGTATCACTCTCCCCATGTGATTTGATATTTGAGTACTTTGGCCTACTTTTCAAAAATGGCCTGATCGGGGAAATGGCCTGATCGGGGAAGGGGAGATTTACGGCGTTCCTGACGACTACTTGTTCTGGTGTGTCAACAACAACAACAACTTTACCTTGACATTTCGATGTATTTCTAGAAGGAAATAAGCAGAATAGTGTTAATATTTTAATTCTATTTGTGACAACGAATATTTACCCACCCAACACGCATTATCTGCTTCAAATTTGAGCCATGAAATACTCTTATTTGCGTAAACAAAACCATGGCTTGTCGTACATCAATGGAAACCTTGTGAAACCAGCTTTGAATAGAAACCAAAAATAAATCTGAAACTAGACTCTCAAACTCGTATCACAAGTAATTTTGAGCCTTGATAGCTGTATTCTAAGGTTCAATCGCCGGCAAAACTAGGTTGACACAATAAGCCTCTATCAAGAGCGCTCTTACATATCTATTGCGGCGCCGCGCGCTGCGCAAGGCTGATTTCCCGGAAATCGGTCCAAATAGGTAAGTTGTGACGAAATTGAAATTTTTGAAGAAGAATTATCATATTATTCATCATCCATGCCTCATCTTATTGTATCTTGGATACCGGATCACAAATAATACGTTTGGCAAACTACCCAATAAGTGTGGACGTCGGATATAGAGTATTTCTATCAAAACGGAGGATGTGTTTGTCGGGTGAACGAGTGATGCCTGTCAAAAGTGCACAGCGATAAGAAATCTAAGTTTGAACACCTTTTTGGTCCGTAATATTGTAAGTAAAAAAATATTTTTATGAAATATGGATGGTTTATG
Organism: Streblospio benedicti; assembly: GCA_019095985.1. Taxonomy (NCBI): domain Eukaryota; kingdom Metazoa; phylum Annelida; class Polychaeta; order Spionida; family Spionidae; genus Streblospio; species Streblospio benedicti. Next base: position 19,456,270 of record CM032664.1, on the reverse strand, counting down.
TTGTGTATCCTGGATAAAACATCGCTGCAATTAAGATAACCACCGATTTTACGGCATTCAAAATTGGTCCACCAGCTGTCAAATGAATCGGAGATCTCTCGAAATAGTCAAAATTGAACTTGATGCTGTATGTATCTTTATTTAAAATGGTGAAAATAAGAAACTAGCCCGTTTCATCAATGTGTAGCATAAATGTGGAAACATTCTGATGAACAGCGCAAGAGCTCCTAAGAATCATATTTCAACTCTGCCAATTGAAGACCCCCACTGTGAATAACACGTCACGCAAAATGCGTGTCTGGCACCCAGGGGTATTATAACGAATTACGTCTGGCAGGAATAGGGTTAAGAAACATAAGAATACGAAAAGAAAAAATTGTATATGATGTGTGTAATTCTTGGAAAGGTTGTCTCATTTTGTCAAATGTATGACTTCAGTATCCTGAAGGATACATTGAAAAAGAAAAGGAGAAAGAAGAAAAGAAAAAGAAAGCAAAAGATGACGAAAATACTGGCAAGTCACCTAAAGGGCGTGGCAGAGGGAAGAAAAGGCAGAGAATAGACAGCAGTGATGAGGAAAACCAGTCTGAAGGTAACTGCTCTCTGGGAACATTAGGCTTTTTGTCTGGAGATGCAACTTTACTTAAATTAGTGACCCGGGTATAGTGATAGTGAAATTGGATCATAAATGGCCCTGTGGAAAGCACATTTTAATTGGCAACGTGCTTAAAATTGAATCACTTAGGTGTCGCCTCATTCCTAATAGTTATGTAAAGTTTTAACGAAATTGGTATATTGGTAAACACTCCAGCTTGTCCAGAGACAAACATACATACATAGTTACAAACGAACAAACCTCAAGGCTTTGCAGCTGAAGCGACGCAATAATTGGTTGTGTATAGTCATGTCTTATGTTTGTAACATTTCAACAAAAGTGATTAATTACTCTTGTGGCCTAAATTATGATATTATATGGATGTTTTTGAAATTTTTGAAGAATTGCAGTACTTTTCATTTTTTTAGGTGAATCACCAAATCCATCGCCAGTCAAGAAAATGAAGAAGGCAGAGTATCAACTGAATGAGGTTGTGGCTAAGTTGATTGATAAGGATAAAAACAACAGAAAAATCTGGGATGAAGCGCTTGGGTTCAGGTCTGAAGGTGCTAAAGGTTTCTTGGCAAAAGTGGAAGAGTTGTTCTCCTGCGTCTGCTGTCAGGACATCGTATTCCAGCCAATTACTACATCGTGCTCACACAATGTGTGCAAAGTAAGTAGTCAACTGATTTTGCTTATTATCTGCGATCTTTTGGAATCTGACCACCATCGACATGCAATGATAGAAGAGTATAATTGGACACATCTTTATTAAAGACTTAAGAAAATATACTATAGTCTGTCTCTTTATTATTTACACCATGAAAATACATGTAGCAGCTTTCAAGAACATGTAAACTTGTACCCTGATGGTCAAAACATACATGAGATATGACACTATGAACTTTGACCCCTCTAGAAAATATTACATAATTGAGATACGTCAGTAAGATACTTTTAACGTAACACTATGATACGTAAAGTACTGCACTGTAAAGTTTATGGAAAATACACCAACACTTCAATATCTTGCAATGTATACATCATTTTGAGTTATTTGTCATGGATTTTATTTAGCCTTGCCAATTCTGCAACAAATGGTGTTACTTTTATAGAAATTTGTTTTGGTTAAAGGAAGTTATACGATAAAAGCTGGGTTTGGATAATTAAAATCTCGTATAGATGACCTTTTTTCTTACTTCACTTCAAATATTTAATGGAAGCTGATTATCTTTTCAGAGCTGCTTACAACGTTCCTTCAAAGCAGAGGTCTACTCTTGCCCCGCATGTCGCCATGAGCTAGGCAAAGACTACAGCTTGGCCATGAACAAAAGTCTAAAGGAAGCTTTGAATTTATTATTTCCAGGTTATGAGGCAGGCAGATAAAAAGTCAGTTAAAACTGAAAATTTGTTTACAATTTTAGAGACTGTAGCTGATGAACATTGTGGTGTAAAACCATCATAATAAATTTCCTTTACTGTAAAGAGCTCATACTAATTCATCGGTAATCTGGATAAAAAGTTAAGCATTTAATACGGAAAATACACTAACTGCATTTAATACTAAAAACTCCATGGACTGTTAATGTTCAATTGAACCTCCCAATTTAAACAACATTTAGATTATTTGTCACATTCCCAGAGCGTCATAAAAAATGATCACAAAGAGCTCTGCACTTGTTGATACATTTCATGTATATCTTAACTATCCATGATGTAGTGACTTGCTATAATTTTTTGCGAATCATGATTATATAGACTTTATCTGTCTGTCATTTCCCTTTTTGCATTTGCATTATATAGACTATTTTGATTGTCAAGACAAGAAAAGGTATCCAATAGTGATTGTGTTCAACTATAAGTGGTTTAAGAGTGACATAGTTGTTTAAGCAATTAGTGAAACTTGAAATCCAAATAGCATTTATTATGTGTTCATATATACAAATGTAGGTACCCGTAGGTTAGATGTGCTTACCAGTTTTGAACTGGTGAATACATGTAATATGTTTCTTGCTTTTTATTTTTTCAACTTGACAAGCTTTGTGTTATCAATATGCATTCAACACAGGATTCCTACAATACTGGTTTGCAGATGTGCAAATAGAATATGATGTATACATATTTTTCTCTGCATTTAATAATTCATTTTAATATTTGCACGATTATATATGGATATTTTGATTACATAATTCTATATTGTAGGCTATCTAATGCATGTGTATTTAACTTACTACCCTAATAGCTATAATGATAAATTTACTTTTTGCATTTATATTTTTAAATGAGAATTTTACTGCACAACTGCTAGTCCTATCAATTTATTTTCTCTAAATTGCAGTTTAACATTCATAGCATGATATACTCTTAAAACACTAAATGTATGGATAGATTTATGCTATAATCATATGAAGTGATATTTAACGTCGTTTTCATTTACTGGCAAATATTGTTTTGTTTTTGTTTATTGTACAAGACAAATAAAACTATTTTATTTATTTTCTTGTTTTCCATTTGTTGAGAGAACACACAACAGCGAAAGGAGTAAAAAATGACAAAACATTGTGTATATTACACATTTTAAGGATAGTATTAATGTGCTCTATGTGCGCGCATTTCTGTGTGTGTCATGATACATAATAAGTACATATTAGAGCAAAGGGCTCTGTTTTGGCATCAGTGTGTGTGTGCATCTGCCGACACTTGTTACTGTTTAAAAACAGACACCAAGCGCTAAAGTTAATGAGCTGCTATGTCCAGCGGTTGATCAAATACTGGAGAAATATCAAGGCTAGATTCTATTTGAGAATTGAGAAAATAAGTTATGAAAGTAGGTAGTCTATCGTTCATGACACTACTCTTCATAAATTTGAATGGGCATATATGTATTCAAACCAGAGGCTGAGAGACCTTTTTCAAATTCACAATAAGAAGTCCTACATATGTTTATTCACAACCAAACACCAAAAAATCTGTTCACAAATGTATGCGTTATTTGATCGCTAAACATTGAAGTTGATTTTTTACATTCATATTTGTTCATAAACATTATGTGTTCATTTTCTTTCATGTAACCATGTAACATAAGTCCCCTGATAATATGGTTATTAACTTGCAGCTACCAGCAGCTTTAAAACAAATTAACCATTAAAACTCTGATTTTGAGATCATGATGAGCTGTACAAAAATAATGATTTGAAAATGTAACAATATAATTGAATCTAAGAATGAAGACTATCAAATCCAGCTTCACTCATAATATACTCATCACAGAATAGCCAATATACTATTTTACAGTAAAATGATAAATGGATACAAGTCAAGTGTAATACAATATAAAAAATCAAGATAGCTTGATTTCCCCCTCTAAAACTTCCCCCAAGCTACAAATTGTTCATGTCATACCCCTAAAACATGATAGTGATGAAATCTATGACTATCACGAGAAGAACTTTTTAACTTGTTCGAACACCTGAAATACAAAATACAAAAATGTTTTACACGAAAAAGTTAACACAGAAAGTAAGAGTTGTGAGAAAAGGATCATTATATTTACTGTTTTGAAAGACAAACACTATTTTATTGCTTTGTGAGTACTTGTATGAAGACTTCGAAACCATGACATTATTTTTCTAAACATGAGATTGAAATTTCATTAGTCATGTTGATGAAGTGAATAGAATCATTATATGTTCATTAAGAATATTTCAAACTATTGTCCTGGCACCAATTTTATTCCACTACCTCGGGCCGTAATAAGTTTTTTTCACTAGTGCGCTAACCAGCAATAAAATATGGAAAAAGTAAAAAAAAGAATTTTTTGAAAAAGAATAATCATTAACAGTTCCCAAATTTTGAATTCAACATGACGACAAAATGTTTTAGATACATTACTGAGAACAAAAACATAAATAAATACTTTTGTATTCCAGTGTTTTATGGAAACATGAAACATGCAATTAACAATCCAAATATTGTTTTTAAAAGTATGTGAATAATTAACATGAAAAACTTAAAAAAGTGGAAATATTCAAACCTCTTCAGGGTTTCCTGAAGCATCAACTTTGTGCACCAGCCCCTGGGCATCATAATGATCTATTATAGGTCTTGTGCTGTTGTTGTATGTAACAATTCTGCACCAATAAAAGAGAAATTGGTTATAATGTATTCTGATTTCTAGTTAATAATATAAATATTGATAAGAAAAAAACACACAAAAAAAAACACGTGTATAAATTGTTTGTATGCTATCACCTCTTTTTCAAACTCTCCTCATTATCATCTGTCCTGCCACTTCCAGCTTCTCCCCTTTTTAAACATCTTTGTACACACACCTACAATGTAGAAAATACATTAACTTTATTATTTAATGATGTACGTTTAATTCCATGACATATTTTAACAAGCAAACACATATTTTGAGAAATCGTAATAAAGCTAGATGCTCAATTAGGATTAATAAAGGCCAAATTTCCATTTCATTGCAGTTTTTCAGTAAAAATAATTTTAAATCTGAGAACTCTTATTTTCCACGAACTATTCGCGAGTGGAATCAGCTACAGGAATATCAAGTCACTGCAGAGTCCATCGACCAATTCAAGGCATCCCTGGTCGGTGGCGCAGTGACAGACTAAATTAAACACTGCGCTCTCTCTTTCCGTTGCCAGTTTATGTCACTTTTGATTGAGGCAACGTAACCTTACAGATTACAGAAATAATAACATGTTTTGATTTAGAATAAAAATAAAATATGCACCCCCCCCTCCCAAAAAAAAACAAAACAAAAAACAAAACAAAAAACATCAACAAGAACTAACAAACAAAAACACTCACATCTTCACTACAGTCAAAAAACAAGACAAATTTCAGATTAGATTTGTCTCCCATCGCTCTATTCCAACCATCAAGATTGTCTTTATTTCGCGGAAACCCATCAATAAGAAAGTTGTTCCTTTTCTGATCTGCCACCATTGTGTCCTTCATTGCCTAAAAGTGAAAGAATCAGTAAAATATCAATGCATCAGATCAACAGGTTATATTTTCTTAGAAAAGAATGCTATTAATGTAGGTTTCTAAAACACTGATAGTAAAAAGATGCTATACATTTAACTTACTTTCTCTAGAAGGCCACATGTTATTTCAACAGGCACAATAGTACCATCAGTAATATGCTTTTCTATTAACTGACCAACTTCTGAGTCGGGACGTTTTCTTTCAGCTCTTAACAAGTCACCAGCTGACAAATGTGTGAATCCAAATGTCTTAAAAACAAACAAAATATTATCTTTCAAAATTACGTACACAATCAGACATTGAAAATATTTTATCAAAAAGATATTTAAAAAGAAATCAACATTGAATAAGACATTAAATTATCTAAAAGTCACCTTCACAATTTTTTCGCACTGTGTGCCTTTGCCAGCACCAGGTCCACCCAATACGAATACAACATTTGGAAGTGACATTGCGGTTCTTTTCAACTGGCCAATGCGATACTGAGCATACATAAATATGTTTCGAAAAACCATAAAGATCTCCCCTAAAATGAAAAATTGTCTACACTCAATGATATGCAGGTCACACGATAGTACATTACATAAAGTGCATGATATCAACACATTATTTAATGTAATTGCTCATACTTCAGTGCCCCTAATAAAACCCAGGACCAAACGTGACGTGACCTACCCGGGACTATTACGGGACCAATACGTGAACAAACACCAAACAAATGGGTTTACCAGATACGTAGATCTATTAAAAAGTGTTTAAATAATGGCTTAAACACAGTTATCTATATAGTAAGAGGAAATACAAAACATGCATTTGTCACTGTTTTTTTTTCCTGAGACATGGAAACTGTGCGCACATGTTGGCAGTGAAACTGCCACTCAAGATGATGGCTGCTGGCACTGCCAGCAGCACAAGCTCCTCATAGGCTGTGTCTATAGATCACCCAATAGCGATTTTGTTAACAATGCAAAGTTTGTAGCCGGCATCAAGAAGATCTGTGAGCTCAAAGAATATAGTCACATGCTACTTTGTGGTGACTTCAACCTACCGGATGTTGATTGGAAGAATGAGTCTAGCCCTTAAAAGTGATAACCATGTTGCCAGCTTATTCCTAGAGTGTGTTAGGGACAGTTATTTAACTCAGCATGTTAAAGAGCCTACACACTTTAGGGGTGACCAGACACCAAACATCCTAGATCTAGTTCTGTCAAACGAGAAGGGAATGGTCTCGCATCTTTCTCACGAAGCTTCACTTGGTAAAAGTCATCACAGTCTGCTAAATTTTCATTTCAATTGCTACACAAAACCACCCAAATTCACAACATGGAAACCAAGTTTCAGCAAAGGAGATTATGACGGCTTCAGAGAATATGTTGACAACTTCGACTGGTTGAGAGACTTTGAAGGAAAGGACTGTCCAGCCAGGTGGGACTTACTCGAGCAGAGGGTGAAGAGGGGAATCAAGAAGTTTGTACCGTCGTTCAAAGTCAGAAAGCAAAAACCAGGTACACCCCTTTGGATGAACTCAAATGTGCTGAAAAAAGTAAAGAAAAAAACTCATTCATACCAGAGGTATCTGGAAACCAGGGAAGGAACAGATTTCTTAGAGTATGCCAAAGCCAGAAACCAAGCAAGATGGGAATGTCGCAAAGCCAGACGTGACTTTGAACATAAAATTGCCAAAGAATCAAAGGCCAACCCGAAAGCCTTCAACAATTATGCTAATAGTAAGCTGAAGACAAAACCAGGAGTAGCTGACCTTGATTCTGACACTGGAACGGCTTCCTCAGATAAAGACAAGGCTGAACTCTTAAACGAGTTCTTCACTAGCATATTCACATGTGAAGACATGAGCAACATTCCAACTCTGGACCCTCCGCCTACAGTCGAGCACCCCCTGAAAGATCTGAAGATTAAAGAAGAGTATGTGAAGAAGAAGCTGGATAACCTGAATCCGAACAAGTCGCCCGGTCCCGACGGACTTCACCCAAGGCTATTAAAAGAACTGAGCCCAGTTATCAGCAAGCCTCTAGCCATGGTCATGCAGAGCTCACTTGATGAAGGCACTGTACCTCAAGGATGGAAAGACGCTCATGTGTCGCCGATTTTTAAGAAGGGCAAAAGGAGTGGCAAGAGGAGGAACAACTACCGTCCAGTCAGTCTCACCAGCATGGTATGCAAGACCATGGAATCCATCGTGCGGGATCACATCATGCAACACATAGACCTCAACAAGCTTCTCACTTCGTATCAGCATGGCTTCGTAAGCGGACGCGCTCGTGCAGCACCCAGCTACTCCAGTGTCTCAACGTGTGGACGAGGATGCTGAGTGAAGGCTCTTGTCTAGGATACAATTTACGTAGATTTTGCCAAGGCCTTTGATAGTGTGCCCCACCAAAGACTACTCAGCAAGATGAAGAGCTACGGCATCACGGGACAGTTGCTAAAGTGGGTGGAAGACTTCCTGTCCAACAGGAGGCAAAGAGTGGTGGTCAACGGCATCAAGTCCGAGTGGTCAGAGGTGCTGTCTGGGGTCCCACAGGGAAGTGTCGTTGGTCCAATCCTCTTCATCATATTCATCAATGAATTGCCGGATGCAGTCCACAGTTTCATCCAGATGTTTGCTGATGACACCAAGATTTTCTCAGCCATCTCATCTCAGGAGGATCATCATCACTTTCAGGAAGACCTGATGCGACTCCAAGTATGGGCAGAGAAGTGGCAGCTGAGATTCAATGCCAAGAAATGCAAGGTGATCCACTTCGGAGGCAAAAACCCACTCTACAAGTACAAGATGGGCCAAGTGACACTAGAGACTGTGACGGAGGAGAAGGATCTAGGGGTTATTGTAGACCAGGATCTCAAGTTCACGCAGCACATCGAGGGACAGGTGAAAAAAGCAAACAGGATCCTTGGCCTCATCAGACGAGCGTTCGAGGATGTCACCCTCGACATGTTCTACATCCTCTACAAGTCTATTGTACGGCCGCACCTCGAGTACTGCAACGCCGTCACCTTCCCCCAGTACGAGTACCAGGTCAAGCTGCTCGAGGGCGTTCAGCGTCGAGCAACCAATCTAGTGCATGAGATAAGGGATCTGCCATACCCGGGCTCAAGATGTTGAGGCTGCAATCGCTTGTGTATAGGAGGAGAAGAGGAGACCTCATCGAGGTGTACAAGTATCTCCACGACAAATACAAGGTCACCCCCCCCCCCCCCCCCCCCCCGCTGCTGCAAGTTCACTCAATGGAGCGCAAGACTCGCGGCCATGCATTAAAGATTTTCCATGAGCAGTGGGACATGACATGCAGGAAGCACTTCTTCTCTGTGAGAGTGGCCAAGGACTGGAACAGGTTAGACGCGGAGGTTGCCGAAACCCCATCTGTCAATGCCTTCAAGACAAAGCTTGATGATGCATGGAAGAAACACCACTATTCAATAGATTTCTAAATTCAAACCATCCATTTCCCACGCTATAACATGTTATTTTGCTATGATCAGTAATGTCAAAAATTGTACTGATCTGTAAGAGGTCAAGGACCTACTAAGGCAGAAGAGGATAACATAACATAACATAACATATAAATTGCCACTTGGCACTTTCCAACGGTCTTTCAAAGGCAACTAACTAATTAACAGTTTATCTTATAATTGATGAATAAAAACTGATTAAATCATTACCACAAATCGCGAAAATGTTTTTGTACCTTATTGTATTAGTTTTATAATGGATGCACACACAAAAAGCTGTATACAAAATAAAATAAAATAAAAAATAAAATCTCACTTTTTTAAAGTAGGTGAGTTAAGTAACGACCTTGACCTACGAAACTTGACGATCAACAATCTTTATCTATTTCTATAATATACGAGTAAAGGAATATTTCTATTTATTTATTTCCAATAAAGATTGGGAAGATTTCACAAACTAGTGAATGTAAACGTATAAAAGTTTTCATATTTTAGTAATTACATTATAATAATCTTGTATTTTTAATAATGAAAGTGTACTAAAGCGTGTTAATGTCCTTTAACTATTATACCCCGATTATCGCCTTTTATTAAACGTGGAAAGAGTGATAGATCTAGATCTAGTCTAGATTCTAGTTAACCTGTTCACACCGAACTATACACATATCTAAACAGATATGGTTAAGATATACTATGTTAGTACTAATATATTGGGCTGTCATCTTGGCGGATATTTCTTTAACTGATGAGATTTATATAAGTCTGTTTAAAACAGATCCATAACCATAGATCTAGGACATTTTAGGCTCATCCCTTGAATTCAGTTGGCTGACTAGCCCACCCCACCATTTACTAACACTATCTTCTTTCCTCTTATTGTGCACAACACAACCATTGGGTGATAGTCATCAAATCTTGATGTTTTCAATGTCATGAATACTCAGATTCAGATAGTGTTGATGGGGAGGCAGTGCGCAGACACAGGAACAATTTAGACAATCAATTATGCTTGTTCGACTGATGCGGAGCCTAAGCATCAAAGATGATGATCATCATGATGCTTAGGCTCTGCATCAGTCGAACAAGCATTGATGACTGTTTAAATAGCTCCTGTGTGCGCAGACAGAGGAAGTTTGACATATGCTTCCACGGTCAACCTAATTCGATCACATTGGATAAAGTTACTACATGTTCACCACGAGTTTAACAACTTGGTGCCGTAGATGTAGTTATTTTTTAATTTTATACTTTCTGTTATCTTTTTTTTCTTTTTTCTAGTCATATAAATTGTATTAATTTGTTTTTAAATTTTCTTAATACTATGGACCACTGTAATTTATGTATTTACTGTATTATTGATGAGTCTGAAATAAACATAAATTAATTAATTAACCACAAATAGCTGGCTTAGTTTACAGGGCAGACTAGGTGCAGGGTTCCTAGAATCAAGTATTATCGCCAAAAATATTGTCATTTTTGCTGCAGCGATAATGGGTGAATTTACCGTGCAGATAAGACTGTAGGTTAATTCTGGCTAAAATGTCAAAATTATTAATTCTTGATAAAACATTAAAAAAAAGACATACAGTGATCATGTTTAAGGCTAAACAGTCTAACAATATTATTATATATTAATTTTAAGTAGACATTCCACTGTAAAATTACTACGTAAATGATTGTACGTCATACATATTCATTTATATACATGATTCTTTCCATCACAACACATTTTTTTTCACTTACATTGACAGTTTCACCAACTATCTGTTGGCATCGTCGGAATGACCCTTCTGCGCATGACAGGAGGTCAGTCCCGCCGATCCCCGCCGAGAACCGGATCGTAAACTCGTGAGAGTTGGTGGCCCCCCCTCATCACGGTTCATGACCTGCCTGTACGTTCGGATATGCACTGCCTCTTTGATTGTCCCTCTCTTCCAGTCACTCTCCCTGTCTATTACACTTGCACCTTCCCAGTCTATATCGTGATTGTGTTTACGAGTTTACGATCCGGTTCTCGGCGGGGATCGGCGGGACTGACCTCCTGTCATGCGCAGAAGGGTCATTCCGACGATGCCAACAGATAGTTGGTGAAACTGTCAATGTAAGTGAAAAAAAATGTGTTGTGATGTAATGAATCATGTATATAAATACCTATTACCAACACAATGAACACGTTCAAGGACATACATATTCATGTCGTATTTTCCGACAAAAAACATAGCTTTTTTATCGATGAATAAATATATATATGATGAATAAATAAATATTATATGATGAATAAAACGTACAGATAGTTCCCAGATTTGGCAAACGTTTTAGCATGTCACTTTCAGGGTTTTTTAGGGGGTGTTATGACTGAGCTTAAGCTTGAATTCGCAATTTAAAAGAGCCTAAATTTACTAAAAACGTGAATTTTAAAAATTGCAAAAATACATAAAGAGAAAACGTGAATATTTAAGTCCGGAAATTTAAGAACTGTGCTGCTCATTTATGAAGCCTACGTTCAAATGTAACGTTCATAAACGAATGAACCTTTGAGTATGAATTATGACAGCTCTTTCAACCTGGCTTTCAGCATGTATATGTCACCTAAACATATGAAAAATATCCTGATAAAATGGCATTGAAAACCTGCTTTTATAGAGTGTATAGAGCAAAAACCGGCCATTCACATAAACCGTAAATTTTACGTCTGACGTGAAACAGAACAAATTATGAAGTCCAAACAGTACTAAAATGTATTAAAATCACAAATTTTCGCATATTTGATGCTTTATAAAAAAAAAAAAATGAAATTTGGTGACCTCTATAACGGGGACCTCACGTCAAACATAAACTCACGGATTATGTGCATGGCCGAACAGTGCGATTGATGCTCTATGTTTGAAGTTGAAGTTATCACCAACACAGCTACTCACTGTATGTTAAAAGTGGTCTGTTTGTGGAGCATAATAGACCTTTCTGAAAACGTACGTTTGATGTATGAAAAGGCTTGAAATTGCAGCATGTTCGTCTCACAAACAAACGCACGTGTTGGGTGCCTGAAATGAGGCAGTCACGTTGATGAGCTGTGATTATCACACCAAGTGTGTATAGGTATTGACATTTGTATGGCTTTATGAAAAACGTTTGTATGACATCCACACAAAGTGTCAGTACTGTTATGAGCACCTTATGCCTTGATAAAGAAGCGTAAAACCGGATGTCATTTTCACTGTGCGAAAGCGACTACGTATTTGTTTACGATCACATATCCTTCTGACCATTTGTTTTGTTGCTTTGCATATTCCCCTCAGACTCTTCAAATACACAACTGTACTGAGCATTCCAGTAGTTCCGTTACCTCACCAATACAAACAATTCTATTCTCTTTTGTCCCTCTATGAGTCTATGTCATCAACCCATTTCGCAATGACCTTTTTTAAGATCACTACAGCACCTCACCTAAATGGAAATATCACTTATTTATTGCATTTATTATTAATGATTCATCATCTGAAGCTATAGATACACAAGCCTTTTTTCTGTTTTGAAACTACATTGAAAATCTTTTCATACATACCTAGATTTCTGTGGTAACTTTAAACTGAAAATTATTGTCATATATTGTATTGGTTATGGTAGGTTGTCATATTTGGGCATAGATTTTAGTAGACCGGCTCCTGTACAATGTACTAGTTTCATTAATTACCTCCATGCTCCTATCACATATTATGAAATTCATGTGGCAACTCTTGTTGTTGTACTGCACTATAGTCCATCAATCGTAGCATGTTATTGACCTCTCCCTCACCACATTGCACTATTGTAGGAAATTTAAAGAATTCTCCTCCCACCCTCAGGACTGTGCCATAGTCATACCATATATCTAACAGCTAAACATGTTTAACATTAAT
>CM032664.1:19432698-19443198 GCA_019095985.1 Streblospio benedicti | reverse complement strand
GGGGATGTTCCCACAATAATTCAGACAGCGAATACATGGCAGGACAGCTTGCAGCATATGGCTACAACATAACAGGTAAACTGTATAACTGGGTTCATATCAACCTGTCAGAGCGGTTTTTAATTCTTTTTTAATTTATTTTTTAATATTAATGAATAAACTATTGTGTTAGCCATCAGGGATTCCAGCAGTGGATATTTATTTATATATTAACTGGCTGGCTATCCGGCGGTGCTCGGGTTGAAACAGATGAGATCCGCAACACATTAAATACTCCTCCCTCCCCATCCTTCCCTCTATCCCCAATCCCTCACACCAGCTCCCGTCAGTATACAGGTCCGTTACAGATTAAATACACCTCCATCACCTTCCTCCCATATACACACTACATGTACCGGTATATATGGCAATGATTTATCTCTGTAATATCCCTCCCCCAGCCACTGCTACCCGTGGTTAACACATGCAGAACAGATTAAATGTTCCACCCTCCTCTACCCTTTCTTCCGCCACCTCCCCCCTCTTCTCTCCCCAACCCTCTCTACCCCATCCCCATCTAAGCACATCCAGAACAGGCTAAATTCATCTCCATCACCCCCTTCATGCTGCTGCTCGGATTGAAATAGATGAGATCTGGAACAGATTAAATGCCAGGGAATATCTCTCACACTCGCCACTAGCCAAAATCTAGTGCTTAATCCATTTGGCGAGTGGCCTTCAATTTGCACCTGCCACTTTGGCGATTGCCTTTTCTATCAATTTTTTTTTCATCAAATACATGTATGTGTTAAAGTTAACCATAATAACTTGTAAAATCATTGAAAAACAAAACATGATATAAATACCTTCATTTCATAATAAAAAAAACAGAAAAACACTACTTTCTCAGAAAAGGAATGCACCAGAGAGCTTCTAGACACATCCATTTCAAAAAATTTCTGGGGGAGCATGCCCCCAGGCCCCCTAGCTATACTTAGCAACTACGGCGCTCGTAACCGTGCTTTCGGCGCTCCCCTTTTCAGCAACTTCAGATTTTGGCCAGTGCCCTTTCAATATCACCTGCAAAATTTGGGCAGGTGCCAATAATATTTGGCTAGTGCTCCTTTTATAACACTGGCCATATCGGCTAGAGGTGTTTGAAATGAGAGATATTCCCTGAAATACTCCCCCCTTTCTCATCACCACACATTAAGTACTCCTCCCTCCCCATCCTTACCTCTATCCAAATCCCTCACACCAGCTCCCGTCAGTATACATGTCCATGACAGATTAAATACACCTCAATCACCTTCCTCCCATCATCATGTCACAGCCATATACACACTACATGTATATATGGCAATGATTTGTCCTTCTCCCAGCCAATGCTACCTGTGGTTAACACATGCGGAACAGATTAAATGTTCCACCCTCCTCTACACTTCCTTCCGCCAACTCACCCCTCTTCTCTCCCAAACCCTCTCTACCCCATCCCCATCTAAGCACGTCCAGAGCAAGAGACGAAATTCATCTCCATCACCCCCTTCTTGCTGCTGCTCGGGTTGAAATAGATGAGATCTGGAACAGATTAAATCCTCCCCCCTTTCTCATCACCATTTCGTAGGAGACGCGCCAGCTAGTAATGATAATAATACATGTAGTACAATATTCTACATTGAAAGACGCCGCACTCTTTGTACAGAGACTTATATTTTGTGTACTTTGAAAGAAATTTTAGAGTGTACAATGAGAATTTTTTATGAAAATCATGAAAATATAAAAATAACTATTGAATTAATTACAGAGGATAAAGATTCTGCTGATCTTTGGCTGCTAAACAGTTGTACGGTTAAAAATCCTGCAGAAGATCACTTCAGAAATGAAATTAACAAAGGCAAATTAGGTGGAAAGCATATTGTGCTTGCTGGATGCGTACCGCAGGGACAACCAAAGTCTGATTACATTCAAGTAAGTGTGAAAATATATTTGTTTATATTTCTAAGTGATTTAGCATAAATTGCTGATAGATCTAGATACCCCCAAGGGATTCTTTTGATTCCCCTAGGACTGGATCATGAAAGCAATTATTTGGTTACCTATGTAATGTAATTGTCATTTGCAATATATCACCTAATATCATCCCTTGATTGATATGTAATTGGGAGAGAATTTTAATACCACAATGCATATGAGGCTGTCAGATTTCTGTTTATTTGGTGTTTGAGTTATGACAGTTTTAATATAGGCTTTAGCGGCTTATAAGCTGTAGTTGAGAACAAAAGATATTTTATGGTTACAGTCATCGTCATAATTATCTACAACCCATTTAGTTTGGGGGGAAGTTGACCTCAATATCCAACCAATCACAAGGCCCACAGCAAAAATGTTCAGCAGGGAATACAAACGTCAAAAGTACAATTTCACTAGATAAGTAACAAAAACTGGGAGTATTGATTTTGTTTTTGACATGTCTATTACCAAAATTATTTTTCACATAAATGCTATAACTTGGCCCATGGGTTGGTATAAACAATAATGACTTGTGAAGGCAGTGTGAGTGATCAAGCAGTGAAAACCGACGATGGGTTATAGTTATCACTGTCCGAAACTGACCAAGACTTGAAAACTGCAACAATTCGTTTGTCTCATGCATTTTAAATTCGTCATATTTTACTTTTGCCTCTGAATGTTGTAATAGTTGGACTAGAAAGTTGTTTGTATTTAATCAATCTGTCCAATAACAGTATTCTAAGCAGTATTTGATATATCGTTTATGTCCATATGTATATATATAATTATTTTTTATATGGATGTATGTTATTCTTCTGAAATAAAGTTATCTCATCTTATAACTTATATATACATGTATTAACAATTTTTTGATTGATTCATATTTTATCGGCAAGTGTCTAAATATTGTGGGGTTTTTTTATAAAGGGACTCAGTGTTATTGGTGTGCAGCAAATCGATAGAGTTGTAGAAGTTGTTGAGGAGACTCTGAAAGGCCATTCTGTGAGGCTTTTTGGGCAAAAGAAGAATGAAGGGAAGAAAACTGGAGGAGCAGCTTTAAGCCTTCCTAAAATTAGGAAAAATCCGCTCATTGAAATCATTGCAATAAATACAGGGTATGTTACCTAAATAAATGTTTCAAAGGCATGGATGGTAATCAGCACATGAGTAGACAGTTTGTCAGCTCTTATTGACAAGTACCCAGTATAGCCTTGTGAAGGATGAGTAAAAAGTTTTTATAACTCGTCCTATTGATCAGTAGGAAAATCTGTTCCATTTTGCATACAGGTACACTTATATTACATAAAGGATTTTTTTTTTTTTTAATTTAACTTACCACTAGTTATTCATCCTGCCTAACCAGGGGTACATTCAAATCTGTGTGATTCTGTTCATTGAACACAATCACACATATAGATGGTAGTTATTATTCACGATAATGCCTTGATTATTTCAGATGTTTGAATCAATGCACATACTGTAAAACAAAGCATGCAAGAGGAGAACTTGGTAGTTATGCTCCTGAGGACATTGTTGAACGGGCAATACAATCCTTTTCTGGTAAGAACATTATAAAGCTAAATTGTAGAATTCACAACTAAAAGCTGTCCGACAACAAATTCCATATGAAAACCCCATGGTGAAATTGTTCTCAATATAATATCTTTACTCCAACTATCTGTAATTTTTTGATCATTGCATTCTTTCCATGCTTTCATCTGTTCATATTTTCGTTGCTTACAGAAGGGTGTGTTGAAATTTGGCTTACGTCCGAAGATCTTGGTGCATATGGTCATGACATTGGCGTAACTTTACCGCAGCTGCTATGGAAGTTAGTGGATGTTATACCTGAAGGTGCCATGATGCGACTTGGTATGACTAACCCGCCATATATTTTAGAGCATTTGGAGGTTAGCTTTTTTCAATTGTCTAGCAAGCAAATTAGATTTGAATTGACATAATATACTGACAAATAAACTATCAATGTAAGATAAATTTACATATCAAGACAATGTATTTTGCGTCACCAAAGGTGACAAACCAGTGTTTAAGGGAGGTAAGATCAAATAACAACCACAATGGTTGTGGTTGTGACTTCTAAACTAAACCTGAGCAATCCAGCTCTAACCATGTTTCCTGTAGACATATAACAAGGTAGGATCCAACCATTGTGGTCCATATGAATTAAGCACAGTAAGATCAGCATTTTCAACTGACAAACCAAATATGAGCATCCTAGCTCAAACGATGTGACTTATAGAGGGGTAACAGGAAGAAGTCTGGAATGGACCCAAATATGGAACATTTGGGTGCATGTGGAATGTGCTCCAAGAAGTCACCATTGTCAACTGACAAAATTTGAGCAGGTAAAAAGATATGACTTTAAGAGAGGTAACAATGAGAAATCAACCAAATAATGGTCCAGAATGGACCCAAATATGGACCGTTTAGGTTCATGTGAAATAGACTACAAGAAGCTGCTATCTTCAACTGACAAACCAAATTTGAGCATCCTCGCTCAAATGATGTGACTTGTAGAGGGGTAATAGTGAAAAAAGGACCAAATAATGGTCCAGAATGGACCCAAAATGGACTGTTTGGGTTCATATGAAATAGGGTTCTTGTGGTCACCATTTACAACTAACATGCTAAATTTGAGCATATTAGCTCCAACAATGTGACTTGTATAGATAACAGTTAATAATGGAACAAATAATGGTCTAAAATGGACCCAAATTAATATGGACCATATTGGCCCATGTGAATTTGTGAAATAGAGTTCTTGTGGTCAGCATTTACAACTGACATGCCAAATTTGAGCACCCTAGCTCAAACTACTGTAGAGGGGTAACAAACTGGTCAGAAAGAAAGACTGGCACTCAGTTGGTCAGTCTGACGCAATTAATGGGATCTTAGTCAGTGTAAACTCTGGAATATATTACAGGTGTCATTTTTATGTATGTTTATTCACAGGAAATGGCTAAAGTACTGAATAACCCAAGAGTGTATTCGTTCTTGCACGTTCCCGTCCAGTCTGGATCAGATAGTGTTCTAATGGATATGAGGAGAGAATACTGTCAAGCTGACTTTAGACATGTGGTTGACTTCTTAAAGGAAAGGTACATATTCTTGCATATTTTTATCTATTACTAAATAATGTATTACCTAACCCCTTGGGTTGGTTTAAGCTACATTTTTTATATCCTTGATCAACCAGGCTCTATTAAGAATCATGAAGCTCTGGTTGAGCAAGATTATTCAAGAAACTCTCATACCGTATACGACCATCCAAGCGCCCAGGGCGTTTAGATTGAAATTTTCTCAAAAGTGGGGATGGGCGGATACTCGGATGTGAGACTGAATATTATTGATATAATAATTTATTTATTCAAATTATTTTGTTTTTGAAGGGTTTTTTCATGAATATACTAGTTACAAATGGATAAATGATGTGTCAAATGATGATTAACACATATCTATTTAATTAAGTCCAGATAAAAACGAAATCAGGTGAGAAATTACATGCAGATTATCAACAGGGCGAAAATAGAGGTCCGAAAATAAGGGGAATATTGGAAACTGATTAAATCATGATTATGTGAAAGGGGGGCGCTTAACAATATTTGCAGAAAGAGTGGGGTGGGCGGTTCCACGGGGGTGGGCGTTTGGATGGTCGTATACAGTAGTTTGCGGCGCGCTTTCAGAAAGATGACGTTATGAATGATAACATGATGAAATTAATTTTAGAGTTCCTGATGTGACAATAGCAACAGATGTCATATGTGGCTTTCCGACAGAGACATCAGAGGATTTTGAAGACACCCTTCAGTTAGTCAGAGATTATCATTTTCCTAGTCTATTCATCAATCAATTTTTTCCTCGGCCTGGCACACCTGCTGCTAAAATGATGAGAGTTGATCCTCAGGAGGTAAATTCAATCAAATGTTCTAGTAGATTCTAATTTCATGTTTATTTTGCGCAGCTCTAAATCATAGAAATAATATGAAATGTAATTCATGTCACTCATTCTGATCAGACTCAATTGCGAATCTTAAAAGATTTATCATGTATTTCCTCTGACAGATTTTCTTTTTATTGATTTCAGGTCAAACGAAGAACAAAACTTATTTCAGACTTATTTCAGTCCTATACGCCGTATGATCACAAACTTGGTCTTCGGCAAAAAGTGCTTGTCACAGAAATATCTCATGATGGTCAATATTATGTTGCTCATAACAAATCGTATGATCAGGTTGGTTTAAAATGCACAGCTATAGTATACACACTATATATGTACTCTGGAAATGGAAACCTACTCTTGTCAAACTATAAAAAAGCAATGTGTGCTCGTGTGACTGACTCCTAAGTTAGGTCTGGCACCAGCTTTAAGCTGGTACAGGGACTGCTGTTTTCGTTTTGCTGTTAACTATGCGTTTTGAAGAAAACTACTGAATGATATGATCCAAAACTTTCTTATCCATGTATTATCATCAGTTTTGTTTGCGATTCCATGATGCATATCTAATTAATGTTTACTGACTATTTAAGTTTGCGTTTTTGCATCTGCCCACGAAATTCGCAAATTAAATTGTGCGCAAACGATTCTAGTTTGACAGTTTGTGTGAAATCACATTTGGTTAAGATAGTACTTGATTTTTATAGGTTTTGGTACCTCAAGAAGAAGGTTTTATGGGTAAAATGGTAGAAGTAGACATCATTGAAGTTGGAAAGCACTATTTGAAAGGAAAAGTAGTGAGAGAAGCTGGTATATTAAGACCTGTTACTGTTCCTCCTCCATTAGAAAAGGGCATTGTGTCAGGTTTTATCAATGGTACTATTCCAGAGGTAAGATTCTTATCATATATTATACAGCAACAAAAATTATTTCTTAATATTTCTTACTACTATGAATCATCTTGAAAGAAACTTCCCCATGTAATTTAGCGCTTTTAGTTGGCAAGTCACTAGACCATAGAATTACTACTAAAAATGAAAATTTTGATGAAGGATTTTACATCTTAATATATTTGGTATCTTATTAAATGTTTAATGAAATCTTCATACAATATTATAATCAGATATATTAATTTACAACCAATTATTTATATGTATTTGTTTTTCTTTATCTAGATGGATATAGACGAAACAGAATCTTCTCATCCATTGTGGGTGAAAATAACTTTGGGGACAGTTGTACTGGCTGTAATGTATAAACTTTCCATGAGAATGTTCAATAAACGATGACAAATACGATAGCCATGGAAGACATTCAAGAAAATTGTGATACAATAGCCATGGAAGACATTCAAGAAAATTAAGATGAAAGCATAAGTGACAACTATTGTTTATTGTTTACCCAATGGCAGATCCAGGATCCCCTCTCACAGGCGGCGTACTTCAAACTCGGGATTAATAGCTAACATGGCAAAAATCATATAAAAATAAGCTAATTTGGTGGGAAAGGGTTGAGGGTTGGGATTAGGGCGCAGGTGGCCCTCCTGGATCTCCCTATCCCCCTTTTCATAATTTAGTCAGTTATACCAGTACTTATTGAAATTACAAACATTGGGGAAAGAATATTGACATTAACTATCATGTGATTGTTAAGTTGCTAGAGCACAGTAACAGTAAATTGCGACTGTTAATTAATAAGCACATTTACATTTATATAAATTTTCAGTCCTGTAATTCCATTACTGTAAAACTTGAATATTTCGTGCCTATTAAATTTTGCGATTTTTATCTATGAATTATTTTGTGACTATTTAATTTTGCGAATTTTGTCCATCCTGGACCTACTTTACATAGGCTATTAATGTTTGCTGATTGGAGTGTCAATCGTAAAAATTAGCATGCTGATGCTTGATTGGCACGAATGAGTGAGTGGCAATCAAGCATCAGCATGCTAAATTTTACATTCTATCATTCCGTGCAAAAATCACCGCCAATAACCCACGCTGATTGGTCGAGCAGGCGTGTCAATTATACGATATGCACGTTGCTAAAGGAAGATATGCACGCTGCTAAGGGCTGTAACGCGCATGCGCAAATCAGCACAAGTTAACATTTTGACACATCTTCCGACTTCCAACTAATATTTTACAAAATTATAGTTGTTGGATTAATTATTTCTTGGTGTCAAATCAATCGCATATTCGTCCTTTATCATTCACAAATGTTTTTATAGTGGATAATTTCGAAACTATGCTAAATATTCAAAGGTTTTAACTGAATAACAGCCGCTGAGTCGCATGGTCAAAATGGCAATGAGAACGTTATGATATGATTTATTTTCAAATAAAAACGAATATGACACTCATTTAGTGTGGATTTTAGTCATGATAGAATGGTATTTGAGCACTCGATTGTCGGGTCAATTGTAGAATTTTGCACTGCGTTCGTGTCAATCACACATCACCGTGTAAATGTGACCCGACAATCGAGTGCTCAAATCCTACAATTGACACCCCAATATCGTGCTCAAATACCATTCTATCACAAAGAAGATACGATAAATAACTTTTAATTAAGAGTCTATATAGAATCAATCTAAATGTTAGCAATCAACATAAAACTCTTGTAAGATAATAGTTTGCGGAAGCCCAGTACATTACAAAACGGTCCACGTATGGCGACGTTTAAACATACACTGCACGTACAAAGCTCCCCTTTTAGCCACGTCAGTATACGTCCCTCGTTCAATGTATTCCACTACTATGGCGCTTTGGCAAATGTTGTACATAAACTATTCATTTTGAGGATGGTAAAAAATTATCTCCATTTGGCATTCTAAATACGAATTTACTATGTGTAACTACTGAGATTGTTATTTAAGAATCATAGGACTATTCAAACCAGGTGGATCTGTAATGTTTTCAACGCTATTAGGATGTAAACCTGTGAATCAAGAATTGTCCTCACATGTATTTGTTACTGTCCTTAGCAACGTGCAGTCAATCGTACAATTTAGCACACCTCTCAACCAATCAGAATGTGTTATTGGCGGTGATTTATGCACTCAGTGATAGAATTTGCTTTTTTGCACCTACCCACGAAATTCACAAATTAAATAGTGCACAAACATTTCTAGAGTTACAGTAGGCATATAAAATCCGGTGAAACACATGCTGAGTTAATTTTGCACAATGTAAAAAAGATTAAATTTTCAGTATGAATATTTTCATTATGGATGCTGGTTATTTTTATTTCTCATTTTATACTGGCTGTCCTAATTTTCAAATTCAGTAAGACTATGTATCAAAAAATTCCAGTTTGAAATAATGTACATGACATTGTATTCTTGGCTCCTTGTCACAGTCAATATATAACCAGGTAATAAAATGTTACGAATTGTGGCTTCAATTCAAACTATTTTCATTATTTCTTTTCATCTTGTGTGAGTTAAATACGCCTTAATAACAGTACATTTGTTTAAAGCTAGTATTTTTTCATAACCAACAGAAAGTAAAAATAAAACAACAATCTCTCTAAGGACTTGGCTTTCATTTAATCGTAGAGACCAGTTTGCCATCACAAGTTGATGTAGCTAACTATCCAAAAGTATCTAGTGTTCTTAATTTTGGTAGTGATAATGTATAAATGGTATCCTCTATGTAATACTAATTCCTGGCATAATACAGAGCCATTTTGTCATTACTAGTATTCAACTACAATCTAGTTACCCCCAGTATGTTTCACACGCACCATTCTATTCCAAATGAAGCAGTGTATTATTTTCTCTGAACTATGACTTTGTTCAGAGATATTCTCAAATAATTCACTTTGATGAAATTAACGTTAGGAGGTGTATGCAACTTTGTCTTGAGCAGTCAGTGTCATAGCAGAGTAGTAGTATCCAATAAAGATAAAGAAAAGGAATTATAATTTTTCCAAGTATCATAACACTGCAAAATACACATTGCTTTCTGTGTCTTCTCCACTTTGTCAACTATTGAAACAAAAGTGATTGTCATATTTTTTTCCATCAACATTTTGCTTTGTATACACATCTCAGTGAACATTATCATCATCAGAAAGACATTCTTCTGAATCTGATTCTGTAGACTGTTCTGATTTGTCCGTTTTATTTTTGTCATTTTCAATCCTGAAAAACAAATTATAGAGATTGATTAAAATACACAAATGAAATGAAAATAGAAACATTCACCCCATTTTATGAAGTTCTCAGAATATTTTAAAACCAAATAGAAACTAAACCTGCAATATTTAAATATGCACTCGTGTAGCAAAAAAATAATTATTAGTAACTGTGACATACTCTCTTAAAAATCTGTGACATTCCTCATGACCATACATATTCGCAACATCAGAGGGTCTATCCCCATATTTATCCTTTTTTATGACAGAAATGCCTGCACTGTTAAGCGCTCTCAACGCATTTAGTTTGCCTGCCTCAGCTGCAGCATGGGCAGGAGTCCAACCCATGCTCATTCGCGATGTACCCTTTGCTCCATATTCTAGCAAGATCCGAATGCAGTCTACATAACCTGA
>CM032664.1:19409441-19427258 GCA_019095985.1 Streblospio benedicti | reverse complement strand
ATTTGTTATGTGTCGAGCATCTGCTGATGATAACCATGTTTGACATTTAATTGTTTTTTTTCCCCAGCGCATAGTCAACTCACAACCGGCGCAAGGCTGGTGCAATCTGGGCGTAAGAAAAGCAGACAGTTAATGCAAGGTCAGCGTAACACCGACGCACAAAAAAAAGTCTCGATATTCATATGCTTTCTTGTTGCTAATCATCCACAGTTATGCGCCAAATGGATGCCGTGTAGGCACTACCCGCTGAACATACATCTAGAATGCATTGAACACCTGCTGAATGTATGCCATTGTGCACTCAAGGTGCGCCAAGCTTACACCAATGTTTTCATCTGCCGAGCATCTGTCCACCATCTGCTCCCAATACGCGGCGGATCCTCAGCACATGTGTAACGTATTTCAGCGTATGCAGGACGTACGCCCCACATATATTATCAATGGATTGTCGATTGGCATATGCTGTTTATGCTTTCGATGTTTTGAGCAGCCCAAAAGCTCGGGAGCATATACACACGGACTGATTGATAATCTTCCTAGAAATATTTTGGTGGTGTACTGGCAGTGCATGACCGTTCGGCGCACCTAAAGCAGCAAAGAAATGCTGGGTCGGCGTAGCCGGCAGATGCTTAGCGTAGATGGAAAAATCTGAATATCCGACCGATTTTTATCAGCTAGGCGTAAGTTGTCAGTTCGCCAGGCCTAGTGGAACTCGGCTTTAACAAATGGTGCTTTTAAGTATCAAGCTTGTAATTGTGGTTGAAAGTTAGTCGTATTATAATTATAATTGAATCAAAAGTCACACTGTAATTGTAATTGACAAGTTGATAAGCATTGTGTAATTGTAATTGAATTTCAAAATTGTAATTGACCCCAATTCGGGGGGTAACAGTAAGAAATAAACTGAATAATGCTGCAGAATGGTCCCAAATATGAATATAATATAGCAAAAATCCAGTCTAAAACAGATTCCGTGCCTTCCCTGGTCTTTGTACCTGTTCGTTATCCTTCTATATAATAGTACTAATGTGTATAGTATAGTGTTTTAATGGTGTGCAGTGCAATAATTTAGCTGACATTCACGTAATATAAAAGGACCTATATCTATTAGAACCAGGAGGTTGCGAAAATATGTATTAGTATGTACCGAACTTCAAAAATCTAGGTTGTCAATTTAACATGTTCTACAGCTAGCACACTAAGTGTTGTTGTTTTTTCGTATTTGTAACAAATTGGTATAACTATCATGCAAAAAAAATCCAGTTTAAACTCTAATATATTAATCAATGATTTAGCTAATGGTATAAAGGAATCACTTCTTGGCGTTGAAATTAATGGAAGAAACATTTCTATCTTATTATATGCTGATGATATTGTAATTTATATGTGTTTCCCAGACCAAGTATGTATGCTGGGTGTTCTAGAGACAACGATTCAGCCGTGTAACCGTTTAACAGCTCGCTGCTTGAGATGATAGTATCATTCTGGTCTCACAACCTGGGGGTCGTTAGTTCAAGTCCCACCATTGCAGGACCACTTGATAGTCAAATGGAAGCTTAGGATTGTAAAACCTGCCTTCAGCTATATTTAGATCTATCATTGGTAGAAATATGATTGCTAAAAAGACGTGAGAGAGAGAGAAGTTTGAAAATATAGATATTGTAATTGTAGCACCAAACGAACATAACTTGCAGGCTGTGTTAAATATATTAGATAAATGGTCAAATAAATGGAGTACTAATGTTTCTTAATAACAGCAAATCCAAAAAAGTACACTTTAGAAAAAAAAAAAGTTAGCAAGAGTGAGTTCAAGTTTAAGGTAGGCAATAAAGATATTCTATATACATGTGTATATGTAAATAAATACAAATATTTAGGCATTACTATGGACGAAAATCTATCTTAATATGAGGAAAACTGTGATATCTTGGCGAACTCAACGGGTAAAGCATTAGGATCTATAATTTCTAAGTACAAAAGTTTTAAGAATATGCGTTATAAACATATACAAAATTATTTGAGTCATGAGTTGGATCTATTATGGAATATCCTTCAGGGGTATGGGGATATGATCATTTTTAAACATACTCATACCTACTGATACTGACTCTGTTCAGTTTAGAGCAGCAAGATGCTTTTTAGGGGTACATAAATTTGCACGAATATTATCATTAGGTGAGATGGCCGGGTTTGTTATTGCCTCAATACAAAAGATGGATCAATATTATTAGACTATGGAATAAACTTAGTATACTAAATACTATAGGACTAGAAGAGTAATCTTATAACCGCTTACCAAGTGATATTGATATTTTGAAAAAAAAAAGGTTAATTGTGTTACAACAAGACAAATGGTACCAAGCTATTCAAACAAAACCAAAGCTAAGATTTTATAAACTATTCAAGACTAAATTGAATATTGAAAATTATTTTATATAACTTAGAACCAATTCACAGGTCTCTTTATTGCGTAAGAACTGGTATACTAGCCCTCTTTATTGAATCGGGAAGGTTTTACAATATAAAACTTGAACACAGAATATAGGTTGTCTAGAAATTTGGCTTTTTCATCGTACAGCTTAGCGCATTTGGGTTTCCATTAGTTTGGTGGCCAATAAAAAGAGGGCAAAGTTTCAGATTCCTGAATTGATGTCTTCATTTTTGCAAATCCACCTAAAAATTTGGAAATTTAGCTCCAAAACACTAAAATCTACAATTTTCGAAAAATATTGAATATAAATCAAAGATAGCTTTGTACATTCAAATTTTATTTTAGCATATATTAAGCTATCCTTTATAGTTATTTCATTCATTGTTGGAGTCATATGTAACTATTTACTGAAATCTTATGGTTCAAATCGATAAAAATAAAACTTGGAATTTGGTTATAAAATGTATAGATCTAATTTTAAAGATTTGATCATAACATGCTTGATATAATAATTAACAATTTGTCAATGTTCTCAAAAGTAAATAAAATCATCAATTGCATCCATCTGAGCTTTAGTAATGTTCTTGAAGTCAATCAGCTGACAATGATTGTTGACCAGTACCATGTCATGGTCCAGCCTCTTAATTGGAATGCTTCCCGTGGTTTATGAACTCTGTCACAGCCTTCACGGATCTGACATGTATATAATCGCACCAAATATATGCAAATTAAATAGGCGACTCTATAAGCCCATATTGTATAGCATTATATATATCCTTCTGTATTTAAGAGTACACAATTATAGTACACAATAGTACAATTAGAGTACACAATTATTACAATATATTATGTTCTATCTATATGTATATCATATGCCAATAAATTTTTACATAGATCTATACCCTCTGTCACGACCAAGCACTATCAGAGACTGTCCCGATGACACAACGTAAACTAGATAATTTAATTATAGTTTGCATTGTGCTCAAAGAATTTATTTAGTGCTGCCATCTGTTGAACGAAAACATAATGAAATTGTTCACAATGAAGATTTGACATTTCTGTAGGTTAAGGATCAGTAAAACATCCATAATGAAATGATAAATTGATCAATGGTCCTTTTCTGGCCTAAAATATGTATTTCGTATAATAGTTCATGAAAAGTGCAAGGTATATGAACATGACACGTATAAAATAATACATATAAACACGAAAATAGTGTGTATGAAAACACCAATACCTGGTCCTTAAAACATTTTTATGGCTATTTTTTTGTTAAAAACTCAATGTTTTATGGAATTTCGTGTTCTAATCTACTTTTCAGTATGAAGCCTCCTCAGTAACACATAGAAAGTGGCAATACCAGTTGTAGATACCACTTATGACCGACCAGCATAAACCACCATATCATATGTTAGAACATTAGTTTTGCTTACTGAACGATTTTTTTGGAAATAAACCGGATCTGCGGCTCCTATTCAAATATAAATTAAGATATATGAATGTTAACAATGATTCCACCATAAATAACAGCCAAATATAAATTAAGATATATGAATGTTAACAATGATTTCAGATCAGATCTAGAAAATAACTTGGTTCAACCCACCTTATGATCTAACAGTAAAAACGAACATTGGTAGAAACTTTTTTAAAATTATGAATGAATGCTTCCCGGAAAGGCATGTATTGAGGAAAATATTTAACAAAAACACATTAAAAATCTCTTATAGTTGTATGCCAAATGTAAAAAATAGTATAGATGGTCACAACACAAAACAACTAAGAAAAGAGCCAGCACCGGAAAGAACCTGCAACTGCAGAAGACCAGCCGATTGCCCATTGAACGGAAACTGTCTCCAGAAATCAATAGTGTACCAGGCAACAATAACAGCAGCAAGTAAACCAACTGAGACATATATAGGCCTTACGGAAACTACTTTTAAAACACGTTTTGGAAACCACAAACAGTCATTCATAAAAGAAAATTTGAAAAATTCTACTGAGCTAAGCAAACACATTTGGAAATTGAAAAGGGAAAATATGGACTACAAAATAACGTGGAAAATTGTTGGAAGAGCAAGCCCATACAATAGTATATCTAAACGATGCAACTTGTGTACTTTAGAAAAGTTTTATATTATATACAAAAGAGAAATGGCAACACTAAATAAAAAATCTGAGCTAATAAACACCTGTAGACATAGAAATAAATTCCTGTTGATGAACATTCGCTGAGTATAATTTAAGTAATATATAGGCAATATTTTCAGTAATGTAGTACTATTGTCATTATTGTAAATTGAAATGTAATGTTTTCCATATCATTTATTCCCTGATGATTGTGCGACAAAGCGCATGAAACAACTTGTAGGAATGTGTGAATAAATTTAGCAAAACAACTGACTATCATAGCTACATTATAGTATGCAATTGCGCATTATTTTCCGGGAATTATAAGATAAGATAACGTCTGGCGTAAGTCGGCTCCAGACTATTCATAAATTAGCCAAGGGGGCATTATGATATATATATGTAAGCTTTTTGGACTAGTACACGGCTCCTCGTACTGGTCGAGGCGCCCCACCGCCTGGGTTCTCGTTGTGTTATTCCCAATGATACGTAGGCCCACACTACGGTCGTACAGGGCCTCTCCCAAGACCAGATTGACGGCCCCACACGGGGACTTTACGCACTGGTGCTGGTAGCGATGGCTTCAGACCGTGGCACACGCCAAGCTGAATATGTATCAAAGAGGGTACTAGATCCAAGACACGTATACACGTGGGTCTAGTAACCTTATTAATGTGACATTTAGTTTGAAAGGCCCCGATCTACGAGATTCGGGGTGTTGGTTCCTACGATGTTGTTGCAACAACCTCTCAAGCTAAACTGACGGCTTATCCCCATTTTGATTTGCGAAGTCACATAAAACCGGATAAAACCAGACAAAACCAGTGTTTGTCCTGTTTTATCCGGTCTGTAACCTAGCAACGGGGACACTACGGGACACACACAAAAACAACATTATAAACAACAGGTCCATCATAAATGACGTGCCTATGGAAAGTGCGGCGTAGGGCGTGCGGGCCATCACGGTTCGGGGGGTCAATTAGGGATTGACTAGCTGATGGAGACAATGCTACAATTGTCCCACCCCGCACCTCTAACTAGCGTTAGCTCACACTCTCCCCCAGTTACCATGGTGGGACCAGGGCTTCGCTTCTACGGAAGACCCAATCTCAGCATGAGTAACTATACCTACCCTCAGGAACCGGAAAATCCTATAACAAACACATAGGATGATTAGTTTGGCTGCTCCACACACAAACACGCACACATGCTCCTCCCTCCCAGCTTGGGCTAATGGTCCTGCCAACGACTGGATCGCCAGCCCGCACCCTCTACTGCAGATCAGACCCTGCCTTCCAGGCCAGATCCGGTCTGCGGGAGCGGAGTCCGCCTCGCCCTGGTCTTGGTCCTGGCAGGGTCCTTGACCAGGGTCCACGGTATCTGAAACAACAAACATTCAAATCGAGCAACCAACAAACGCACAGGACTTCATCTTTTGCCTGTATCAAAAATAAAAACATGCAAGGACGGGGTGAAGTTATCAAATTATAAAACTACAGAGCGAACGGGGAACCCTCCCCAGTGCATCACAGTTATCCCCGGACAAGAGCATCGCCAAAACAAACCTTCAGGGGAGTAAACTCCCCCTAACTGCTCGCACCAGCGACCCTCCAGACCCAGAGATGTCCACGACCACAAATTTTGGCTGGCATGTTCAACATTAACAGAAATTATCCCTAGGTTGAACACCCGAGATACTGAACTATGCGAAGTGCTGACAAGCACCCAGTATCCCAAAACTTTCTCACATGCCCTATTGATCTTAATGATCTTACTGTCATCCCACGAGTGCCACCAACACTAGGCAGACGTGAGTGACGTGGTTGTCCTTTCACACTCCATTCGTGAACCATCGGTGCAACATAGTACCCAACACAGTTGTCCCCAGTTCACAGGTTGCGACCACCCATTTGTGGGTCACGTCCATAAACCAGGTCCTTACTGTGTGGGTTCAGCAAGGCACAATTGCCACCCAATGCAAACCACGTTTTCAGAACCTCCACTACTGGTAGTGAGACTGTCCTAAGTGAAACTGTGGCATGCCTTCGATGCAGGCAAAAAGTCCACGTGCATAGTCAGCTGACTGTCCTGGCGTACATCATGGTATGTGGTGCTCGGCAATCAGTAATGGAGGAGGCACACACGCCATCTGGTCCCACACCCAGGCGTAGGTCCATGACGGGATCCCCCAACACTTGCGTGGTTGTCTGGTGCTTAGCAATCAGTACTGGAGGAGGCGCACACGCCATGGTCCCAAAACCGGGGGCGCATTTTTGGTACAAATATAAATTAAGATATATGAATGTTAACAATGATTCCGAAAATACAGCCAAAAGTAAGAAAACAGATCTAGGAAAATAACTTGGTTCAACCCACCTTATGATCTAACAGTAAAACGAACATTGGTAGAAACTTTTAAAAATTATGAATGAATGCTTCCCGGAAAGGCATGTATTGAGAAAATATTTAACAAAAACACATTAAAAATCTCTTATAGCTGTATGCCAAATGTAAGAAATAGTATAGATGGTCACAACACAAAAACAACTAAGAAAAGAGCCAGCACCGAAAAGAACCTGCAACTGCAGAAAACCAGCCGATTGCCCATTGAACGGAAACTGTCTCCAGAAATCAATAGTGTACCAGGCAACAATAACAACAGCAAATTAAACCAACTGAGACATAGTTTGATGGAAGTTCATTTATCCTGGATCTGATAGATATATTGGTTTATTTCTTAAACAGGATAACAGATAAAAGTCAAAATACATTGAGCTTCGGCAAACTCTCTTGCCTTGATCACAACCGATGACGTCATAAGTCGTCACTGTTTGGCGCAAAGGAGTTCCCAGCTGCATGTCCCCCAGTGAACCCTTGAAGGGTCAACACGTTGTTCCATATGGAAGGAGAGGGTGTGTCTGCCTCCATCTCTATCGACATTGATAGGTAAACAGTCTCGAAAGCCAGAATGGAACATTGCTCCCCTGGTCCAGTGAAGTATTGATTCAACAGTTTTTGGTAAGACTCAAAGGATCCCATGACATGGCAATGGTCAGATGCAAGGTCCGGATACCAGAACCCCGTGGAACTTGGGCACTGTGTTCCATGAATGCATGGGAATTTCAATGATCACAGTCTCCCCAACCTGTGAACAACAAAGAAAGCTTTCATGGAACACAGTCAAGTGTACACTTGATCTGTTATCTCGGACCAATCCAATCTGACCAGTTTTTCAAACCTAAACAAAAATCCTTTTGGAAATCAGTTGAGGATAAAAAGACCAAAAAATTCTAAGGAGTGTTCAATCTGTTGAAATCATCCGTGGAATATTCAGAAAACCTTGGAAGAGCAAGCGCCATACGATATTCATTCGGTATGTAAATCAAGGAATGAATGAGACAATGATTTTTAAAATAAACCAATACTAACCAACTGAGACATATATAGGCCTTACGGAAACTACTTTTTAAAACACGTTTTGGAAATCACAAACAGTCATTCATAAAAGAAAATTTGAAAAATTCTACTGAGCTAAGCAAACACATTTGGAAATTGAAAAGGGAAAATATGGACTACAAAATAACGTGGAAAATTGTTGGAAGAGCAAGCCCATACAATAGTATATCTAAACGATGCAACTTGTGTACTTTAGAAAAAGTTTTATATTATATACAAAAAAGAGAAATGGCAACACTAAATAAAAAATCTGAGCTAATAAACACCTGTAGACATAGAAATAAATTCCTGTTGATGAACATTCGCTGAGTATAATTTAGGTAATATATAGGCAATATTTTCAGTAATGTAGTACTATTGTCATTATTGTAAATTGAAATGTAATGTTTCCATATCACTTATTCCCTGATGATTGTGCGACAAGCGCATGAAACAACTTGTAGGAATGTGTGAATAAATTTAGCAAAACAACTGACTATCATAGCTCCTTAATGTTGAGCACTATATAGAACTGTATGTGTATTGAGTAGTGAGATAGATAGATAGATAGATAGATAGATAGATAGATAGATAGATAGATAGATAGAGAGAGAGATGGATGGATGGATGGATGGATGGGGATGGATGGATGGATGGATGGGGATGGATGG
The DNA here is from genome assembly GCA_019095985.1 of Streblospio benedicti. NCBI lineage: Eukaryota > Metazoa > Annelida > Polychaeta > Spionida > Spionidae > Streblospio > Streblospio benedicti. The sequence goes on along the minus strand of CM032664.1, from coordinate 19,418,588 downwards.
ATGGATGGATGGATGGATTTTCAAGATGGATGGATTGCACAATCATCAGAATGGTTTCATACTATAGAACATACACAATAGAGTATTACATTATAGTATTGCGCATTTTAATTATAAGATAAGATTTGGCGTAAGTCGGCTCCATTGCTACCCCACACTACGGTCGTACAGGGCCTCTCCCAAGACCAGATTGACGGCCCCACACGGGGGGACTTCGCACTGGTGCTGGTAGCGACGGCTTCAGACCGTGGCACACGCCAAGCTGAATATGTATCAAAGAGGGTACTAGATCCGAGACACGTATGCACGAGGGTCTAGTAACCTTATTAATACGTGAGTATAGTTTGAAAGGCCCCGAATCTACGAGATTCGGGGGTGTTGGTTCCTACGATGTTGTCGCAACAACCTCTCAAGCTAAACTGACGGCTATTCCGTCTTCGATTTGCGAAGTCACATAAAACTGGATAAAACCTGACAAAACCAGATAACTACTGGTTTTGTCCTGTTTTAACCGGTCTGTAACCTAGCAATGGGACACTACGGGACACCGCGAGACAATACGCATAAACACGTCATAAAATGACGTGCCTATGGAAAGTGCGAGCGTAGGACGTACGGGCCATCACGGTGCGGGGTCAATTAGGGATTGACTAGCTAATGGGGACAATGCTACAATTGTCCCACCCCCACACCTCTAACTAGCGTTAGCTCACACTCTCCCCCAGTTACCATGGTGGGACCAGGGCTTCGCTTCTACGGAAGACCCAATCTCAGCATGAGTAACTATACCTACCCTCAGGAACCGGAAAATCCTATAACAAATACATAGAATGATTAGTTTGGCTGCTCCACACACAAACACGCACACATGCTCCTCCCTCCCAGCTTGGGCTAATGGTCCTGCCAACGACTGGATCGCCAGCCCGCACCCTCTACTGCAGATCAGACCCTGCCTTCCAGGCCAGATCCGGTCTGCGGGAGCGGAGTCCGCCTCGCCCTGGTCTTGGTCCTGGCAGGGTCCTTGACCAGGGTCCACGGTATCTGAAACAACAAACATTCAAATCGAGCAGCCAACAAACGCGCACAGGACTTCATCTTTTGCCTGTATCAAAAAAAAAAACATGCAAGGACGGGGTGAAGTTATCAAATTATAAAACTACAGAGCGAATGGGGAGCCCTCCCCAGTGCATCACAGTTACCCCCGACAAGAGCATCGCTGAAAAACAACCTTCAGGGGAGTAAACTCCCCCTAACTGCTCGTACCAGCGACCCTCCAGACCCAGAGATGTCCACGACCACAAATTTTGACTGGCATGTTCAACATTAACAGAAATTATCCCTAGGTTGAACACCCGAGATACTGAACTATGCGAAGTGCTGACAAGCACCCAGTATCCCAAAATTTTCACACATGCCCGATTGATCTTAAGGATCTTACTGTCATCCCACGAGTGCCACCAACACTAGGCAGACGTGAGTGACGCGGTTGTCCTATCACACTCCATTCGTGTGAACCATCGGTGCAACATAGTCCCCAACACAGTTGTCCCCAGTTCACAGGTTGCGACCACCCATTTGTGGGTCACGTCCATAAACCAGGTCCTTACTGTGTGGGTTCAGCAAGGCACAATTGCCACCCAATGCAAACCACGTTTCCAGAACCTCCACTACTGGTAGTGAGACTGTCCTGGTGAAACTGTGGCATGCGCTCGTGCAGGCAAAAGTCCACGTGCATAGTCGGCTGACTGTCCTGGCGTACATCATGGTTTGTGGTGCTCGGCAATCAGTAATGGAGGAGGCACACACGCCATCTGGTCCCACACCCGAGGGCGCAGGTCCATGACGTGGATCCCCCAACACTTGCGTGGTTGTCTGGTGCTCAGCAATCAGTACTGGAGGAGGTGCACACGCCATCTGGTCCCACACCCCGCAGGTCCATGACGTGGATCCCCCAACACTGCGTGGTTGTCTGGTGCTCAGCAATCAGTACTGGAGGAGGCGCACACGCCATCTGGTCCCACACCCAAGGGCGCAGGTCCATGACGCGGGTCCCCCAATACTTGCATGGTTGTCACGGTCAAAACAGCGTTGGAGAAAGTGCGCACGCCATCTGGTCCCACACCCGAGGGTATGGGTCCATGACGTGGGTCCCCCAACACTCGGCGGTTGCCTGAGGTTCAGCAATCACTGGAGCATTTGCACTGCTAGGTCCCGCACCCGGAAGTGTAGGTCCGCCGCAGAGTTGTTCCTCCAGCGAGAGTCGTTCCAGGTTCAGTGGAGAAAGAGGCCCACCGGCCACGAGAGTGGTGTCGGCACCACCCTCAGCCGGCGTGCGGATGGACGTAGCAGCCGGTCCAGTAGTGTTGTTGTCACTGGTCCAGCTATCCACGTTCATCACAGCCCCATCCTCCGTTTCCATGGTCATATCGGTTGTCCGTGCCAGATCTAGACAAAAATGCACATCAGACTGTACACCTCTGTTTCCAAAACCGAACTGGCTTACATTTTTGGTACGTCAAAACCGGATAGAACGAGACAAAACCAGACAAAACACGGATAGAACGAGACAACACGTCATAAAGCCAAAGCCGTACGTCCCAGACAATGGCTTTACGTCTTGTCAATTCCAAGAACTGTCCTATAACCGGGCTACAGGGCGAACAAGTGCAAAGCACCTGCAAAGCACCTGCACCAGTTTAGACCGGTTCCACGAGTTTTGCTGGCCACGATTTGGCTCATTATTCATATCCTAAATGTTAGACTTATTCCCCTGGCCCCGTACAAGCGTCTGTGTTTGATAGGTGGCCCTCCCGGAGGCGGGCGCTCCCTTCACACGTGACGCTCATGGCAGGGCAAATTCACTTCACCCAGACTCCCTTACAGGAGGCTGGGGTGCTCGCATACACGAGTGGTCAATAATTACAGGTTTGTGCTAAATAAACAGCCCATGTTTGCAATATTTAACACTCGTGCAGGGCACGTTTCTAGCGAAAGGTGGAATCAACCAAACACCTCGGTATCAAGCGCCAGTCCAGGGGTTCTGACTGGTTATCCTTCAGTTACAGAACCTAGTCCCAAGACTAGCAATTAACACCAGATGGAAGGTCTCCTCCGTGCTAATTTAAACCACTCGTCAGTCGTACGTTTCACAACGTCCCCCTGACTGTCCTGAGGACCTCGTCGAAGACGTATTAACCGGTTTTGTCACAACGTCTCCGCGGTCCTCGGGATGGTTTAATAGCTATCATCAGTTCAGTGGCGCGGGTTTGTGTGGCAATCCAATTTCCTCTCTCTCCCCCAAGTTCCAATAGGGAACTCGGTTAATAAGAAAGAGTACTATTAGAACTTCACACTAATAGCATCTCCGAAAGTGCAAAATAAGTTAGCCGTATAGTTAAGGGTGTCCACCTCAACTGACCACGTCTTACTTTGCCGAGTTCTCGAGCTAGTCAGTAAGGCTCCCTCTTCCCCGTACGCCATGACGGGCTTGAGGTGTGCCGAACTAACCCACTGTTCACTCAAAGGTTCACGGTTACTTTATTCACACAGCCATACATGAGGTCCACAGGCAGCATAGGGTCAGCGCACTGACTGTAAAACAGTCTATGCAGCGTGAACCCAGTACCGGCATGTGGCGTCTCACGCAGGCCATGTAAACACTCATCAGTTCCTGTAACTCATCCCTGGGTGGGCTTCAGTTTGAGGCCAGCGGATCTTGGTCTATCAAACACGCCTATCAAGTTTGCCAAGGCAATGGTGAAGTCCCGGCCAAAGGCCAGACTATCGTCCAAGTACACATGACACTTTGACAACACAATGTCAGACAATACCATCTCCATAAGCCTACATAACGTAGCCGGTAGAGGTCAACGGTATGACACTCCACTCGTACACCCAGCAAGTCACAATGCAATTTCCTCAGCATCCCCAGTGTCTATCATATGGCTGATCCAGTCGCTAAAGTAAACTTTGCAACCAAGAACCACCAAGATTTCCACCAAGGATATGATCACCCAACACAGACGCTGTGTCTGATCATCCGTCAGAACACCTTCCTCAGGAAGCATACATTTGAGATGTTCAGGAAGTGCCCCGTCGAGCACTTCTTGAGATGTTCAGGAGGTGCCCCGTCGAGCACCTCCCGCCCACTCACAAACAGTCTCCCCACTATCGGTTACCAGATCCTTCCTCTAGGTACAACAAGTTACTAACTTCCCGTCCAGGCATGAACGGGACAAAGCCACTCGATCCGGTACCAACAGTTGAGAAGACCACGTTGAGCCATCATGAACCCGGTGCGATTCGCAGGGGCTGTTTGAGCAGCCACGCAAAAACACCTGGGCACCAGTCTGAACTCCGTTCGGGTCACTCTCTCCTGAAGAGGGGTGCTGACCAACTCCGTCCACCGACCCCCCCCGACACCTCAGGGCGTTCTGAGGTTGCTGGGTGGTCAGTATCGTCCGTGAGTGGTGTCACCTGTGCAATATTACAATCTGGGAGCATCCCATCGAAATAACTTTCATTTTCCACTGTGAGGAATACTTTGCCCTTTGAAGTCACACGCTCCAGACAAGTCACGATAGCGACCTGCTCATTGGAGTATGTTCCCTCGACAAGGCAGTCTCTCCCCCACAGTTGTCTGTTCTTGACAGTAGCGTGGAGGCGCCGCACAGTACACGCCGGTACTGGGCCTCTACACTTGGCTGTCAACAGACGGACATGGTTTTCCTTGGTCCTGGATGTGGCCGGGCCGTGAATAGTCATTGTACGTTTGGAGAAGTTGAGTTCAACTCCATTGTCAAATAACCAATCTCTACCCAGTAGTAGGTCAGGTCCACTCAGTGTCCCAATAATGAGTGTCTGAGCCAGGACCTTACTACCCACTCGGACCAACGTCGTGATCTGACCGCGCACCTCCAGGTCACTTCCGCTAGCCCCGTGAAGGGCGATGGAAGTATCCTCCAAGGGTGGCCTCTCACGTCCCATGGCTTCATAGTACGCGGTGGAAAGCATACTATAGGTTGCCCCACTGTCCACACATGCAGTGGCTGTCCAGCTTCCATTAGCGCCAGGTTGCTGGAGTACCACGTGCACATGACAAGACAGACGGAGCTCACCTTCGGTTTTCCCATCAAGTTTCTCTCGTGAGTCACTTGACCTGCCAGTCACATCTTTGGTGGTGTGGACCCCTCCGACACCACCCCCTCTCGGTTCAAAACAATGAAGCACGTACCCGTTCCCAGCACACTCCGGTTCTACCACCGGGAAGCATGTGGAGTGATGCTGACAGGTGCCTTCACGGACAACAGGGACGTCCCCGGCTGGGACATCCCTTGAGCGCACGTGGTGGGACTCAAGCTCGTCTACGGTCCGCGTACTAACCCCCAAGCGCCAGTTACCTGGGCGGGGTGTTCGACTTTTCCTCCCCAGTGGGTCCCCTCCACACTGAGTTTTAGACGACGATACAGCATGCGAGTCGACATGCCCATCGATTGCATCGCTGCTCGAGCACCCGACGACTCCGGCGTCTACAGACATCGAAACTGACAAGAATTCGTTCACTGGCAGTGTTGTACTACCCAATGACCCATGGGACGCCGTTGTCCCATGAGTCGGCACTCCATCGCGATGGACGTGCCCACTTGTCCCACAAGGGACTGATACCGTATCTCCTAAACATACCCCGCCCAGGACTCTCCTCGCAAGGACTCACCCGCGAGGTCTCCTGGATGCACTTTCGGATATCCACGTGAGTCACAGGTCAAAGAATCACTCTGCTCCTAAAGAGAGCTCTTCCCCTACCAGGTTGTCCGTCAGCCATGATACTCTTCCGGTGGGCCACGGACCCAGTCAGAGGATGGACTGAGTCTACATGCCCCACGCACGGAAGTTCAGGCCGGCCGCCATGCTCATTGTCCCGAAGTGTTTGCGGCTCAACACTTCGTCTTACAAGTTTCCCTGACCCCTGGTGGACGAGCCAGAGGTAGGGTTTTTGGTGGCACCGCGGCCCCCGCCGCGCCCGCGCCTCGGAGCAGAGCCACGACTTTGCAGTCGTGCTCTCTCCTCAGGAGGTACCCGGGGACAGTTGCGTCTGCGATGATTATCGTCACCACACTCCCAGCAACCATTCCCCTCCCCCCCCTGTTCGGTTTCAAAATGGGACAGTCTCGTCGAATGTGGTTTCGGTCACCACACTCCCAACAACCGAGCTCGTATTTCGGTTTCCCGGGTACCCCAGGGCTGTTAGACGTCACAGCTGGCCGCTGGACCAGCTGCATGCCCTTCAAAGCCTCGCACAGGAGAACGGTATCCCCTGAAGCCTGGGGCTTCCCACTCGGTTTCAGTTTTCGATCCTTGGGAGTGCCCTGGTTAAGCAACTGAGACCTATAGCGCTCAGGCTCATCCCGGCTCTCCCGGTGGATCAAGCGGTGCTGCAGTTCCAAAAAGGGCAATGGTACTGCCTCCTCCTCACAGGCATCAAATACATGACGCAGCGAGGGGGTAGCAAGTCCATCCCGCAGCCTGTCCATAATGACCTCTTGCCGTTTGGGCAGGTTATTTGCATAAGCCCGCCTTGCCAGCAATTGAAGGCCGTTTATGAAGTCGGCTACGGTTTCCCCTTTTCCCTGCTTTCGGGTCATCAAATCCTGCCTAGCCGCGGCACTGTCCTGGGTCACATTGAACTGGGCGTTCATAGCAGACACTAGACAGTCCCAGCTATCGAGCTGTTCGTCCTCCAAGTTCACCAATAGGCTGTGGGCCTTGCCCTGCAGCCTATCTGCCAACCACACAGCCCACTCCGAGGCGGGCACGCAATGTTGCCGGAGCACTCGTGTTAGGCCGTGTAGGTAATCCGTCCAGGACTGGTCTGGTCGGGGTTGTGCAAATTTAGGAAAGGATTTGATCCTATCCTTAAAACTCACACTCCCCACGTGTGATCCTACACGGACGGCAGTTTGATAACGTTTCCTCGGCACCCTAGGACCGTCATCCTCTGAGTCTGATGAATCAGAGGACTCTGGTTGGGCAGATCGCTTGACTAGTTCCTCGTGGTCTCGTGCGGCACCCATGTAGGGCGCCCGGAGATAGCGGGAACTACGTCTATCCACAAGAGTCGGACCCGCGGATGGAACCACAGGTCGTGCCTCTACAGTGGACGGACGCACGGATCTAGCCCTGGATCGAACGGACGTGGTACGGTGGACAGGATCCAAATTACAGGAGATAGCTCGCCTCACGGACTGGGGACTTGAGACACAACTTCCGGGTGACGTATCACGGGGTGGTGTGCCTACTGTCCTTAACCGTGGAGGGGCCATTACCCGCCTTTTTGGACGTCTGTTTACCGAATGGTCCGGGATGTCAGAGTGACCGCGTTCGGTCTGCAAGACATTGTCCTGCCAACCAGTTACGATCTCCAACAGACTGTCCCAGACAAGGTTGAACGTAGCCAGATCAATGGGCGCCACCAACTTACAAAAGCGAGCCTTCAGACACGCTAGGTACGTCACAACCTCGCGGTTGTGACCCTCCTTGCATAGGTCCTGAAACTCAGGTTTGTAGCCATGGAGCTCCTCCAGCATTAACTGTTGTACCGTGTGTACAGACAGTATCCAAGCTAGAGGACCCTGGTGTCCCACCTCGATGTGCGGCAGTTCATCTAGCCGCCCAGGCTTGAACCCAGCGACAGTACCAAAGTAGCGCACAGTGGGGCAGTGGGGATATCGGAGCAGGGCTTGAGCGTTATACTCTACCCAACCTAGAAATCTCACTTCTGCATCCCCCGTACTACTCTGTCTGAAGGGGTTCTCCTGAGTACCAGACGCAGCCACACCATTGAGGTTCCCATTGATGGCGGTTCTCCCGGCTCAGAACCAATGACGGAACCACCCGGGGTGACTCACATGCCAGAGGTTCACGAGTCATGGTTGCACCCGCTTCCCACTGTACTCAGACCAGGACAGTGCCTATCAGAGTGACCATAACGGCCACATTGCCAGCACCACACTTCTGGTAGAGTCCTGGTGGAAGAGGTTGCATCATCATTTCCATTAGAATTTGTCCGTGGAAGGCACCTGGCAACCCCGTGGTTGCCAGATGAAGGCATCCCGGAGCAGGGAAGCTCCAGAATGGCGAGGTTGTCCATGCGCCGGGGGATTTTGGGAAACCCGTCAGGGTTCCCCCTTTTTCCCCCTCTCTGCCAAACCAAAATTTTCATTAACCAATCCCCAGCTACCCCCCTTCAAGGGGTTTTGGGGTGGGAGACCCACCCTTGGTTTCCTTTTTTGGGGTTTAGGCCCAAAACCAAATTCCCCACCCGGGGGTAAATAAAACATCCCCAAAAGGTTTCCAAAAAACCAGGGTTTGTAATTAATTTACTAAAAGACCAGGGGTGTTGGTGCCAAAACAGCCCTTACGGCACCAAATTTCTTAAGCCTTTTGGTGGAAGGGGGCTCCTTTCCTTAAAAGGTCCGCTCAACCCCGGGCCCTGGAGCCTTTGGTTTTTTCCCAAGATAGAAAATTTACCGGACAGGGGCCCCCCCAAAGCGGGGATTGCCGGGCCCCATGGGGGGGGCCTTTCATGGTCCTGGGGGGCTCCAGGAGGGCTGCCCCTTTCCCGCCCCGGAATTTGGGGTACCCTGCCCGGCGGGGGAAAACCCAGGCTCCCCCGGAACATTGCTGTTCGGGGTTCGGCGGTCCCCCCGGCCCTGGTTATCACGGTTGGTGCGTACCCCTTGGTGTCCCAAACGTCCCCCTGCATTTTTTACGGAAGGCGACCCCCGGTCTCCCCAAAGTGGTTTGTCTCTCGGGGGGGCCCGGGCGACTAAGTCAAAACCTTCATCCCCCCTATCAAACAAGTCCCCCAAAATTGCACCCGGTTGCCCAAAGGTTGTGGGCCCAATTTTCCAGACTGATACCCCTTTTCCCCAGGCAAACTCCCGGTCTTGGCCAAAACTAATTTTCGATCGAGTTAGGGGCCCACCCCAAATTTCCCGGGCGGGGCACCCTTTTCGGACTGCCCACAGGTTTGCAGCAGGTCTGGATACCCCCAGGGGAAACCCGGCCCAGGGCCCCCGGGAAAGGGGGGCACATAAAAATACCATTTCCGCCATTTTAACCAAATCCAGCTCACCCCGGTTGCCACGT
>CM032664.1:19383018-19409341 GCA_019095985.1 Streblospio benedicti | reverse complement strand
TTGGGGGTCCGGGTTAGTTTTTTCCGCTATCACTGGGTGCGATACTGTCAGCTTTTTCTATGGCAAGAAGAAGAAGGCGATGTGGGAAACGTGGACAGTGTATCCTGAGCCAAATCATGTCCCAGATGATGTTATTACGATAGTTGAATGATTCATAGTGATTGCATATGATAGAACCTCAGATCTCAGAAGTGTTGACGCCCTTAGGAAGCGATAATACTGTAAACACAGTCGCATGCTAGATATACCACCAACCTCTGCAGCTTTGAGTCAGCATGTAAAGCAGGCAGCATACCAAGCAAGTCACATTTGGGCTCAATGTACATCAAAGCAAGTAATCTTACCCAGTCCAAGTGACTGGGGCTGGCAAAAGGAAAGTGAAGATGGCCCATGGCAACCAAAGTGGACAACTCTTAGACAGGCTCAAGATGAATGCATGGAGCTTATTTCATGCAAGTGCAAAAAGTCGTGCTCAGGAAGATGTGGTTGTCGCTCTCATGTATAAATTAGCTCCTCTGTGTCTTCATGACTTGGTTCATTTTAAAAATAGTAATCATAGTTTTAGATACTCAAATATTGTTGACCTACCTAGGGTATGAACCACTAAATTTGGGGAAAAAGCGTTCAGGTACAGTGCTGCTGAACTATGGAATGACCTGCCTGAATATATAAGATCTGTGGGGAATTTTAATCAATTCACTAATCTCTTACAATCTTGGAATGGGAAAATATGTAAATGTACTGCATGCTCTAATTAATTGGGTTACTTCGTCAGGTGCTTTATGCTCTAATTATTTGTAATTAATGTATTGTGTATGTGTATTATGCGCACGTGTGAATGTGTATGAATGAGTCGATCAAAAGCTCCTTAGAGCTTGTGTTTATTGTTGTAATCTATATCGACTTTAAATAAACTTTATCTATCTATCTATGATTTAAAGTGCACCCAACTCTGCATATGTGATGGAAAATGCTACAAGGATGATGAGTAATAGAATCTAGTGATGTATTCCACTATGAAGGTTGGACAAGTTTAAATGCCAAGTTGACATAATTGTACGTGTACTTGATAATTGTGCAGATTACAGTGGTTGAATAAAGTAAATTGCAGCTTAAATATTTTATGTTATCATTTGCAATCATCTGATACATTTAAGTATTGCTTTAATTGTTCTGTTCTAATAATGTAATCATTTAGATTTACATTATGCTACAACATATGACACTTTCATTTAAAAACACTTTCACCAAAACAAAAAATCGTATTTTTTCAATTTTTAGTTATATTTTTACTAATAATGTTTCATTTGTGGATGAAATATTAATTCTATGGTCATTATAATAGCAGATTTAGTATCCTTGTGTTCAAAAACATGATATTTGACACCAAAATCATAACTGTGTGTAGTACAGATGCAAAGATACAGCGATTATAAGATGTTTTGGCGGCCATTTTGAATTTTCAATTATTTAAGCAGACGCCTAAGTCGGTCAGCTTGTGTCCCCTAAGAATATTGATCTACACATAAAACTGTACCATTGTACCAAATTTCATGCTTGTACCAAAAACTGAACACCTATGTCCCTTAACCTCTAAGCTATATGTCATTGAAATCATCCTGCTGAATTTCAAGAATTTTGGCAGGGTTTGACATAAGGACTGGTAAGGCAGAAGACATCGGGTCTACCAAGTTTAAAAATCAGGTAGACCGACTCAAAATCAGGTAGCCCGGCACTCACGTGTTGTTAAAAAATGCATAATGTTTCCTTCTGTTGCCCTTTAAAGGGAAGTGCGTAATTCAATACATTGACATAATATCATAATTCTCTGTGTTTGTTAAAATAAGGATGATGATTCAAACAGTTGTTGGACACCAGTATTTTTTTTTAATAATACATAATGGAACTGCCAAAACCAGGTAGACCACAGCTCTACCTACTGGCAAAAGCTGGTAGACCGGCCAGTTTTCAGGTAGACCAGGGCTACAGGTCTACCACTTATGTCGAACCGTGTTTGGAAATGTGGTTTATAAGTTATAGGATATTATGTTGCCATTCATTCAAGTGGGAGCTAGACCGTTCGTTCACGACTAAGCATCATAAATTACCCACAAATCCATTCGGCAGAAAAACAACAATGGCTAAAGTTTTATCGGTATTTGTGCAAATAAATTCACTATATTTTGGTATACACTTATTTGACTATATGTTTCATATGTGATAAAAGAAGTGCATCTTATTATGAAAGAGGCACATACTAACTGCAAGTTTGGTTCATCAATAGAACTGTGAGAAGACCGGGAAAATCCTTTTAGATAGGATTTGAGGTAGATAAAGCTCTTTTAAGCAGGCTTCAATCAATTCCAGCAGGTCGATGTATATTTCGAACATTGACGTAATGTTATGTAAACAATCTTTTTCCAAATGCATTTTAGCATGCCCGGTGTCATAATTTACATAATGTCTTTGATTTCAAGTACAAACTACTAACAAATATTTTTATTATGAATAAACTAATGAAAAGTACTGACCGCTTCAGGACACAGAAATGAAATTTAAAAAATCACGTTATGATTGTTTACGTTAATCTTTGATTTCTTATCATTGTGACCACTGAACTACAAGTGAAAAAAAGGTTCTGTTGCTTCCACAAGTTATGGTATTCTATACAAGTATTTTCAGCAGTAAAGTATCAAAAATGACGGAAATAGAAAATGTTCCTGTTTTTACCTGTTTTTCTGTTTATTTTGTTAATCGTGTCGTAGTTTCAGCGATAGAGCAGTTACAAGAAAACCATGATGGAAGTAACTTTGTTTCGAAATGTTAAGATTTATTACGTTTTATTAAATCTATTTCTCTAATTTCGATCTGTTTCTGTGTCCTTCTGGCGCAGTCAGTACTGTATCAAATGGAATACACAAGCCACAATTTGTTGAACATCATAGATTAGATGTGGGGATTGAGCACAGTCAGAGAACATGTGAAGGCATATATTTACCTAGATCTATTCTATGATTAACCATACCAATACGTTTTTACAATTACATAGAGCTAGAAATTCTATTCCATTGAAATATAGCCTCTAAGAAAGAAGATGGAGAAACAGGTGGCTGAATCTGCTAAAACAAATGTCAAAAACTTCTGGAAGTATGTGAACTCTAAAAGAAAAAGTAAAGGTGGGATATCAGAATTGCACGTGAAAACTCTGGATGGTACTTTTATTGCAAGTTCAGATCAGGATAAGGCTGAAGTGTTGGCTAACTTTTTTAGTAGTGTCTTTACTGAAGAAGATGTTGAATCTATACCAACAGTCGATTCTAGTCATGATACTGTAAAGAATGACGAACCGTTAACACAAGAGGAAGTTAGAAAATTACTACTTGCATTAAATGTTACTAAATCACCAGGGCCAGATAAAGCACACCCTAAGTTATTGCATGAATTAAGTTCAATTATTGATTTTCCTCTTTTCTTAATATATAAAAAGTCATTGGACACTGGAATTGTTCCAGATGCCTGGAAAATAGCAATTATAACAGCTCTTTTCAAGAAAGGGGATAAAAGGTTAGCATCTAATTACAGACCAGTCAGCTTGACCAGCATACTCTGTAAAATCATGGAAAAGATTATTAGGAAAAGGATTATAGCACATATGGACAGATTTAATTTATTTAGTGTTAATCAATTTGGCTTCCTGAATGGTAGATCGACAATTTTACAACTATTAAAGGTATTAGATAGCTGGACAGACATTTTAGATACTGGTGGCGTTATTGATGCTATCTACATGGATTTCATGAAAGCGTTTGACAAGGTACCTCATGTTAGGCTTATGAAGAAACTTCGATCATATGGTATAAGTAACAAAATATGTGCATGGGTGGAAAATTTTCTCAGTGATCGTAAACAGTGCGTGCAGGTAAACGGGCAAAAGTCGAAATGGCACAGTGTTACAAGTGGGATTCCTCAAGGTTCAGTGTTAGGCCCTGTTCTATTTGTAATTTTTATAAATGACCTACCTGATTGTGTTGAATCGGATGTGTACTTATTTGCTGATGACACAAAGATATATAGAGAAATAACAAGTGACAATGACATACAGGGTATACAAAATGATCTAAATAACCTATTTACATGGAGTAAAACTTGGCTGTTAAAATTCCATCCAGATAAGTGCAAAGTTCTTTGCGTAAGTCAGAAATCCTCTGATGTAAATGAATATACCATGAGAACATATGATGGAGGTGTTACTACTCTGGAAAACGTTTCAAGTGAAAAGGACATTGGTGTCACCATAGACTGTAACCTCAATTTTGTTAAACATATTCAAACTCAAGTCAATAAAGCCAATCAAATTTGTGGATTAATGCGAAGATCATTTTTGCATCTAGACAATAAAACATTTTCCTTGCTTTATAAAGCATTAGTTAGACCGCATGTGGAATATGCCAGTAGTGTATGGTCACCTTACAAAAAGAAAGATATTGAAACAATTGAAAATGTACAAAGACGAGCTACAAGGATGTTACCCCCCAGATGAAAAACTTGACTTATGAAGAACGTCTTAAAAGATTGAGCTTACCAACATTAAAATTTCGTCGAATGAGGGGGGACATGATAGAGACATTTAAAATATTATCTGGCATATACGATGGAAGAGTAACAAAAGGATTACTTCAATTAAACACTTCTAATGTTACAAGAGGAAATAGTTTAAAGTTAATGAAAAATAGAAGTAGAAAAGATGTGAGAAAATACAGTTTTACATTCAGGATTGTTGATGTGTGGAATAGTCTGCCTGATCCAGTTGTCACAGCTAAGACTGTACACCAGTTTGAAAATAGGTTAGACAAACACTGGAAGTTTCACCCACTTAAATTTGACTACACATTTGATTATGGACCGTCAACCGGAAGTGACGCAGTTAGATCAAATGTTCTTAAAGAAGAGCTGCCTATAGAGGACCAACAGGTCCTGCAGGCAGAATCTACATAAGGTAACATAAGGTAAGGTATAAGGTATACTACCTAGAATATATCTTGTCTTCTAAATGTTTTGACAGGGACGTACAATTACTGTATGAAATGACACTTATAAAAATATCTACATCACGATATCGCTATCTTATGAGCAAGTACAATCACAATCTATGTAAGAAATATGTATTCCAGCTGGCGTCTTACACAAAGCCAGATAAACGGCTGATGATCGTTATTCGCCACAAAGCACTACGAATAGCCACTTCGTTTTAATTTATTCACGGTGTATGAAGTAAGCGGCCAACCTTTTAAAAAATGACACATTTATGGATTGCAGTTTTATTCTCTCTTAACATGGTTTGTTGTGAAGTCCCAACTACATTAAGACTGGTTAATATTGTAAGTAATCTAAAATATATTGTATTCGTTCCTTCATACCGTACACTGTGATAAATTATGAGACACAGACACCAGCACACTGTCAGTGACACTGCACAGCTAGGGCCCCGAAACGTGGATCATAACCATTCATTTACTTATTCTGTCCTCTGGTCATCAGAAGTGGTTAGTCTAGTCTCTAACATTTCTTTTTTGCAAAGATATTGAAACGCGATGCGTGATTATGAACTAGAATATGTGTACATAAGCAGTTGCTTAAGACCCAAACCCTCATATTATGTCTTGTTCATGTGCAGAAAATTTAAGGAAAAAGAATTAATATATTCAGATGAAGGCACAGCCTTATGAGATGGCCAACCCGTATGATTATACCGGGTATAGTCTATATGTAATATTGTGATCATGAATTAGATTCTATTGTTGACAGTTACATGACTTTTGTCTGAATAATTGGCGCGGGCATCTAATATTTTCTTTAAGATGAATGTGTGATTTTTTTTCATGTTGATCAATATTAGTACCAGTTTGTTGTAAGAATGAAAATGGCATAGATCTATTACAATGAGTAAATAAATTTGAAAATATAACTATTTCTTTTTTAAAAATGACTTAGAATTTTGCTCATTGAGCACGTAATGTTCACATGGATTCCATGCAATGGATTTTTTATACAAAAGTCTTGTCATATAGTGAACAATGTGCGGTTTCATTATGTTTTGGTTTAAAGTTCCTCACACTTGTGCAAAGTAATTTTAGCAAAATAGAAAATTAAGTTCAAATGATTATGATGATATATTTCACACACTATACGTATAGGTGTCTTTTCACGTGTACTAGTACAATAAATATTATATATTTTATGTGTATGATAAATATATTATCATTTAAATTTAATTTTCTATTTTGCCAAAATTACGAACAACTGAGAGGAACTTAAAATCAAAGCATAATGACAAAATTTTTCAAAATAATAATCAACAATGTTCATAAATAATCTTCTCGAAATGTTTTTTTGTTAATGTAACCATTTATAATGTTTGGTTAGAATTTATTATTTTCAGCTGGTTTAAATGTTCATAAATAATCTTCTCGAAATGTATTTTTGTTAATGTAACCATTTATAATGTTTGGTTAGAATTTATTATTTTCAGCTGGTTTATCATGAATAATGTAGTATTGAATATGGGACGCACAGTGTTTACTTAAAAAATGCATGAGATAGCTCTGTTCAATGCATTGCTATGCTGCGTTGGGAAATTTATAGGGTACATGCCCGGGTACATGCAGTATGTAGTCCTGACTTTCACCATAATATTTTTAGATCTCTATGAAGGGTTAAACTTCAAGCTAAGTTTCTTCGGAAACTAATTGTATGTCAGTTTATACTGGTAGTATGATCTTATGTATACATGTGTGGTGAATGGTTTTGTTTTATTTTTGTCTATAGTCTTGTGTATATAGAAGTCACAGTATATTAAGCAGACATTGGATTCTATCTATTCAAATTCCATACAGGTTTATTTTGCTTTTCTAGAGTCAGTACAAGAAGAATTCAGATGTATAATTTGGTAAATGTGAAAGAGGGATGTCATTTAAACAACAGATTCTTCACAATGTAAACAGGAATATTTCATGTTTGCTGTTTGCATTATAAATATCAAGTTATATTGGTTTCTTACTTCAAAGCAAAGGGCATTATGCTTCGTATGCATTGTGACGGTAATTTTATTTCGTTACAAAGTCGATTATTTAAAACAAATATGGGTTTGCAACAAAATGTATACATTATATTATATAGTGCTACAAGTTGAAGATGTTAATACTATATTTTCTTCACATATATTTATAAAAACGTACTTTTTGTGTCCATTTGGAGCCCGTTTTTCTGAAAACAAATATTCTTTTTAACAAGTGTTTTCCGTCTGCATTTGCGATAATGGATGGCCGGTGTTGCAATATGAGTAGGATAAAACAAACATGATTAATCACAATATTAGCAACTTTTGGGGCAAATGTTGTAAAAATGAAAGGAATATCATAAACGTGGTGTATTGAAGGTGGTAAGTAAAGGTGAAGAAACTGTGTCTTGTAACCGTAAGTTTAATAAACACAATATTTTGTTTGCGCTGCGCGTACGATTCAGGTTTCTAGACTGTTGCACTGTCTCTATCTTCTGCTTACGCTCTACGAGAAGACTCATTTGAGTGACCCGGCGAAGCAGAACGAAAAGTGAGGCAGTGCAACAGTCTAAAAGTAAGTTCGCGTACGATTCAAAGTAAGTTCGTAAGTTTTATAAGATATAATTCCCGTTTTATTTTTTTAATGAGAAACCGAAAAGTCGTGTATTTGCTATTCAGTGGTCAGTATCGGCAGGTTTTTAGGCTTGTGAAAATTCTGTATCAAATAGTAATTGGACACAGATTGGCGTCATGGACGTTTTCTCATTCCACGGACACTGTGGTCTACGCGCGATGCCTTAACAAGGCCAACCTTAGTTGGCGGCTGTGCCGCCAACGGGTTGGCCATATTATGAATGATTCTTTATTATGATGATGAATATGATAAATGAATACGAAAGATGGTCATAAAGTTTGAAGAAAATATTGGTATGAGGACGCACACAAGTAGTATAGAGAGAACTCTATATAGTTCTAGACATTATAAGCCAATAGTGGCTGTCTCCATTAACATCTTCTTTTTAAAACGCTCCTGTATAATAGAAAAAAAACACAAGTTGAATGATAAGTATAGAGCTATATAACATCTGTCTGTCACACTTTCATTGCTGTTAATGATGGCTGATGCAGTGTTTGAAACTCGCAGAAAAAAGTTCGGGGCCAGCAGGGCCCTTAACTTTAAATAGTTGGGGGCCCTGATCATAAGTTGAGGGCCCTGTCGTGATGTGTGTTTGAAATGTTAGCTTAAAAATGTGGTAAAGTATGGAATTCACTCTGACTAACCAATATTCACAAAAAATAGTTAAGGGACAACAGGGCCCTCAAGTCCTAAAAGTTAAGGGCCCTGGTCAAAAGTTGGGGGCTCAGGGCCCTCTGGCCCCCTACTATTTCAAACACTGGCTGATGTAAGTCCACGTGCGCAAGTTCACTTCACTGGACAGGATTCGTGATTTTAATAAAATGTTAGTCACTAACATATGGGACTACCAGCAGAGGAACATAGGCCGCAAAATCCAGCCTCGTAAGCTCATATTTAGTATCAAAATTGTACAATGATGCTCACACGGCACACGGACAGATATTTGGTTTGTGTCTTCTGAAATGGATATTTGATGACAATTCAAATGGCGGATCACAGATAAGGTGTTTGACAGCAGTCTTATGAAAGCTGCATAGGCTCCGTATATCGTGTGTTTCTTTGAAAACGAATTAATGATGGTGTCAACTATGCAGATATTTTCCCGATCCCGGAAATAAACAACCAATTTTTTAAACGTTTTCACTCCGAAATGTAAGTAATCATCTATTATGTATGAAATCAGTTTCAGTAGTAAATTTTACATATGTGTATGAATAATTACGCAGTTTTATAAGCTCCACAACCTTAAACATTGAACTATTCCCGTGTTGATAAACGTACATTCGCAGACAGACCACGGGATTTCAAGTGGCAACATTCAGTGGGATAATGACAGCTAGTATCCTCATTAAACTGTTAAATGTACCTTGACATTTCTATGTAAACTTTGAGAAATAGAAGCATCACTGTTTTTATTTGTGTAATTACTTATCCGTAGCTGATATGAAAGTGTTACGTTATCCATAATTGAGTACAGTAGGTGCAACCACCACGTTTATCAACGTACGTGTGACGTAGTTATCTGAACGTTATGCACGTCATTCGTTCGTTCGGGGTCATCCGTACTAACACGGGGTCATCCGGTGCGTTTTGCTGAATTTTTGTCTGAATTCTGAGTTGAGTTCATGGCCTACGGACCTCGTGCGTATAGTCTTAACCAACCCAATCGGGGCTTGCGTATAATTGTCAACTGAGCCAAACCATATCGGTGAGTTGTATAGATGCGTTCACCACCACATCGACATACGTCAGCACATCGTCACGTCACTAAAATGTGCGTGTGATGACCTGCTAACGTATATTGAAGTGCTGGCGACCGCATTGAAGGTAAGTGTCAGCCCAGTGGACAATTTATGGTGGAATCCATGTATAAACGAAGCATCTTTATACACGTGGCTATTTGGTTGAAATAACGTGTAACCTGCAACATTTTTACACGTGACATTACGTGAATTGGTGGTGGAAATATAGGGGTATTTCCGGGTCCTTTATACGTGGGTATGTGGGGGTATTTCTAGGGTATTTTTTTAGTCTTTTCTACGTGGATCTACATCTACATGGTACTGCCCAACATCAACTAGCTGACGACTATTGGCAGGCGGAGTACACAGCGTTAAAACTAAAAGGTTTTTTTAATGATTTTATATAAAAACTAGCTTGATCTAATTAGCAGAAAGAAGAGTCTTGAAGCTTTCCAGGCTCTCAGCTGTTGCCACTGGGTGGGGAAGATCATTCCAGTCTACTATAGTCCTAGGATAGAACGAAAACTTTCTAGCATCAGTCCTACTACAGAGGTGCTGGAACGACATTGGGTGACCTCTTCTCGTCGGGCGGGTTGGATGTGTTAGCTTTACTTTATATGTCTAGAATATTTTCACAGCTTTGACAATGTCCCCGCCATCGCTTTGAAATGAATTGTCAGAGATGTCATTTTGCAAGATGTTTTTCAGTCACTTCCCGCCATCCTATAACAATACATAGCATCAGGCAATCAAAAACAACATAAATCAAACAAAAATACATATTATAATGCTCATATTTAACCGCTTGCCAGAAAACGTGGTCTCATAAGACATGGCACATTTCACCAACTTCAGCACGGATTATTGTGTGGTACACGATGCAGACGTAACTGTGCTTTGGTAGATCCTTATAAAATGAGTTTATGTGGTATCTGCTGTGTGAATTTGTCTTGGTTAGCTTAATATATCCACGAAAATCAATTAATAACAAAATTATTTTACTTTGGCAAGTTTAGTACCTACGCCATCTTAACATTTGAGCGGGCTTCGCTCTCATTGGTTCAAATTAGCCAATCAGCGCTCTGCCGAGATAAATAAAGACAAGTGCACTTGCATCGGGTGGATTTGAGGGGGTGTATAGGTATGTGAAATCAACTTGATATTGGTTCATTTTTACACGTGGAATTACACGTTCGTGTTACACTACACTTGATTTCAACCAAATTTCCACCATAATGGGGATGAAAAATTTTTTTTGTCTGCTGGGCACACTTGTCTCACTATACTGCTTCTAGCTAGAGCACTTCACACAGGGCCCGTAGGTCACACACATCGCGTATGTTTTTTTTTAAAAAAAATATAGAGCATCAACACAAGTACCAATAATATTATTACCTTGAACATGATATTTTTCTCATTGACAAATTAAGTGTAAAAAGAAAATTTCTAGTACTATGCTAAGAATAAACGTATATTAGATAAATATGTTCAAATCGCATCATTATCACCACCTATGGGATGTTTGTGAATACGTTATTTCATAGCAAAATATACCATAGATCATGTAGTTTTAACGAATCATAAACGTAGTATTGTCAGTATTTGTCTTATGAAGATACAGAACACCAATCGATAAAACTGGCCATACGTGTGTGATGTACACATAAACCGTGAATTGTAAGTATATCACCAGTCTCTAAAACCGGCCATACACATAAACCGTGAATTTTTCGTATGACGTGAAATTTAGTGACTTCTACAACGGGGAGTTCATGTCGTACGTAAAATTTGAAATTTAATAAGTGTGCGTAGCACACGACATTAATTTTAGATTCTTTAAGGAACCAACCGAGAGTTCATGATTGCTTACTACGTCAGAATGACGTCACGCTCGAAATTCAAAACCAAAGAATTCCGCGCGTCACTTAGACGATTCGAAGAAAGATACTCACTATGAAGATGAAGGTTAGTTCCTGACGAGGTCTTCTACCCGCGAGGTGGAAGACTCGTGGCGATTCTCTCCAGGTAGCTCCTCGAGCGGAGTTGCACCACTGAACTGGCGAAGCGACGAAAGAGAACCTTGTGCAGCTGCTCCTTGGAAAGACTACTTTGTGCAGTTGCTCCAATGAAAATTACTTTGTTCTGCTGATCTTGTACAGATGATGCTTATCTACTTTGTACAGATGATGCTCACTACTAGGTCACTGGACTAAGTACAAGCCGGGACCCCGTCGTCCAGCAGACGCGGCCGGCCACCAGCTGCCTAACTGCAAATAGAACAGAAACTGTCAGTCGTATTCATGACCAGCATCACGCATATGAGATTGATCAAATATGAAATGTGAATATAGGGGAACATGCCCGCAAGTGCTCTAGTGGGGGGGAGGTCAGAGGACCGGGAGGGATCATGAACTCTCGGTTGGTTCCTTAAAGAATCTAAAATTAATGTCGTGTGCTATGCACACTTATTAAATTTCAAATTCTTTTACGGAACCAGCCTCGAGTTCATGATTGCATATTCAAAGCTCACCTCGTGTTGAGGACTTGCGCCTCAAAGTTCGCCGAGGCGGGCTCTGTTTCTCGACGGTAGAATTTCTTAAAAGTGTTGGCGTTCGACCAGTTTTCTCGACTCAAAATGTGCTACTGCTACTGAGCAGCCAGCTGAGGCTGCTTTGCTCACAGCCGCTGACCTAGTAGAGTGGCCTTTAAACCGTTCGGTGTCGATGCCGGCTTCCGACATAAGTTTGACTAGCCAGCCTGAGATGGTGGATGGCCCATCTGGGGACACCCGCCAGGCTGCTGTGCGTCTAATGTACGCCCGCACGGTAGACACCACGTCCACGAGGGGGTCAGCCACGAACGCCCGTATCGTGAACTTTAGGGCTTTTTTGCCCGGATGTCGTGTTTTCGTCACTGAGGGGACTACAAATTCTATGTGGTCCCCCCGTCAGAGAAAAAACTCCAGGTTAAAGGCTCCCAATTCTGAAGCTCTCGCCGCCGTAGTTAGGGGCCAACAGCATGGCTGTTTTCCATGTGAGCATGATGTCGGTCATTACGGTGTTGTCACCTTGCTGCCGTAAATACGTAAGAACCGTGTCCACGTCCCAAATACTGGTGTATTTAGGAGTGGGAGGTCGTTGGTTAAAAGCTCCTAGCATGAGCTTCTGTACCAGGCCATGTTGTCCGACCTTCGTGCCCTCCCACCCTGCGTGAGAGTGGGAAATGGTAGAGCTTGACAGGTAATCTAGCATTGAGCCCAGAGGGGCTTGAAATGGATCAACGACCCTCTCAGCGCACCAGCCAGCCCACTGATTCCAGGCCGACTGGTAAACAGCTTGTGTGCCGTCTCTGAGCCCGCGATAAGCGAGGCAGCGTCCTCTGAAATGCCAACGTCTCTGTTGGCACGCCTGAGACCTTCCAGGCCGCCAAATGCAGCGAGCCGTTCTCCAAGAGGGGGTGTTTGAGTCCCATCGGCGAGAACCGTGTCCACGTCCCAAATACTGGTGTATTTAGGAGTGGGAGGTCGTTGGTTAAAAGCTCCAAGCATGAGCTTCTGTACCAGGCCATGTTGTCCGACCTTCGTGCCCTCCCACCCTGCGTGAGAGTGGGAAATGGCAGAGCAATGTACATTAATCGTGTTGTAGGCCAAGCCTTTGTTGTAGAGGCTTGACAGGTAATCTAGTATTGAGCCCAGAGGGGCTTGAAATGGATCAACGACCCTCTCAGCGCACCAGCCAGCCCACTGATTCCAGGCCGACTGGTAAACAGCTTGTGTGCCGTCTCTGATTGAGCCCGCGATAAGCGAGGCAGCGTCCTCTGAAATGCCAACGTCTCTGTTGGCACGCCTGAGACCTTCCAGGCCGCCAAATGCAGCGAGCCGTTCTCCAAGAGGGGGTGTTCGAGTCCCATCGGCGAGAGCAACAAGTCTTTCAATGGTGGAAGCCGGAGAGGGGCTTCCACCGACATGTCCAAGAGCGTCGCATACCACGCTTGCTTGCTCCAAATTGGAGTCACGACTACCACTGTTGTTCCCAGCTTCCTCACCTTGGCCAGAAACCGTGGAAGGAGGCAGAAAGGTGGGAAAGCATACGCGGTCTCGGGGGGCCACGGGCATATCATCGCATCCGTCCCCTGGGCTTGGGGGTCCGCCTTCCAGCTGAAGTATTTCGGCAGTTGGCAGTTGGTCCTGCTCGCAAAGAGGTCCATGGTAAACGGGCCCCATAGCGTCTGCAGTTGTTTGAAGACCTGAGGGTTCAGTTGCCAGTCGCTGGAGTCCGGCTCCTCCCGTGACAGGGCATCCGCCGTCTGATTCGTTGTGCCCGGAATGTATTCGGCTGACAGTGTCAGGTTCCGGTATTAGCAGAAATCCCAGGTCTGCTTGGTCAGGTCGACTAGGAGCGTCGACTTCGTGCCTCCCATCTTGTTGATGTGGGCCACTGCAGTTACATTGTCCGCGCGGACATGGACATGTTTGTCTCGCGCATTCTCGACAGAGCTTGCATTGTCAGCAGTACTGCCCGTAACTCGAGCGCATTGATGTGCTCCTGCTGTTCCATGACTGTCCAGTGCCCACGAGCGCTGGCCCCGTTCACTATCTGTCCTCCCCAGCCCGTCCGACAAGTGTTCGTCTCCAGAATCAAGTCGGGGGAGGGGGTGATGATGGCTTTGCCCCTCAGATATTCCAGGTGGAGGATCCACCACCGCAGATCCTTGCAGCCTGCCGTGAGGCGCACGGGAGCTTCGTACGTCAGCTTGTGGAGGAGGGACCTGATCTTGAGCATCTGGAGGTTCCGGTAATGTAAGGGTGCCGGGAGGACTGCCAGCACGGTGGCTGTCAGTTTCCCCACCAGTTGCGCCAACTCGCGACTATCACCGTGTCCGTCGTCAACATGTTTCGACATGTCTGTAGGATGTTCACTCGCTTGTTCTCGGGGAGTGTGAGGCACATAGGCACGGTCTGCACCACCAAGCCCAAGAACTCTAGGTCTTGTGACGGTTCGAGTACCGATTTGTCGTGGTTCACAATGAAGCCCAATGCTTCCAAGAGGAGGCAGACTGTGCGCCCTTCTCGTCGGAGCCGAAACGGGTCCTGGTTCATCAGGAGTAAGTCGTCGAGATATATGACTAGACGAACTCCGATTCTGCGCAAGAAGCTGACCACTGGCTTGAGGAGCTTTGTAAAAGCTCGTGGCGCCGAGACCAGACCGAAGGGGAGGCACGTGAACTGAAAGAGTTCCCCTTGCCAGCGAAACCTCAGCAGGTTCCGGTGTGCTGCATGGATTGGTATGCGTCCTTGAGATCCAACTTCATGAGGAAGTCGCCTTGTATCAACAGATTGTGAACTAGAGGCATGCCGTCCATCTTGAAATGGGCGTATTCCACCACCTGATTTAGACTTTCAGGTTGAAAATTGGCCTGGAGGAGCCGTCCTTCTTCGGGCGAAGGAAGATTTGAGCCACGAACTGGGTCGTCGACTCCGGCACTGACTGAACTGCACCCTTGAGCACCATGTCTGCAAGAACCGCAGAGATTGTGTTCGTCTCCTCTGGGGAGAAGTGCGGTTGAAAGCCGTCTGACTGTGGGGGGCGCCCTGTCAGCGGGATTTTGTACCCTGCCGCGATGGTCAGGATTTCTGGGTCGGTGGTCAGCTTCCGCCAGTTTGCCAATGTGAGCGCTGTGCGTCCCGCAACTAGTTGAGCTGGGAACCGGGTCTGGTGGAGGTTGAGGGTGGCCAATTCGGTCAGCGGGGCCACTGGAAGGGATAATCCACGAGGAGACCCTTGGGGGTCTGAGGGAGCGCAGGTGGCTGTGTCGCCAGCCGGTCGGGGGTCTCGCCGGCCTGACAGGTCAGAGATGGGCACGGTGTCAGCCGCTCGGGGGTCTCGCCGGCCTGACAGGTCAGAGAGGGGCACGTTGTCACCCGTGTTAGGGACCCTGACCCAGTTCACAAGTCGTAAACTCGAGATAAGCATGTATCGAACGGTTTTCACCACTTGTCAACTCAAGTACTAGTTCACGACTTCGTTACGAACGCCCTATAAATACGCAATATCGTAGGAAAATTGCACAGCGTTGTGGGAATAGCATGTTCACATTGACAATATGGCGACGGCGATCAAAATTCTGAGAAATATCTCAATATTATTGCAAATTCTATGGATTAACAGTGCAGCAGTGTGTCTTAATGATGAAGAATCAATGCTGCTAGACCCTTTTAGTAATAAGTGGAGTCATGTATGATTCGTTTAAAACCTCACAAACGTAATATTATATGGCGAAAATATGAGTAGTTTAAACGACCCCGACCCCCCCCTACCTGGCATGACTGAGTGTGGTTAATTAGATGGGTAAATGATGACAGTAGTGTACAAAATTTGTTGATATTTTTTAAATAAAACTTTGTACATGTACATAGTATTGGTCTTCCTCTTTAAAACAAGCAAATCACAAGAGACTCTGATCCATTATCTTGACCGGTGCATTTTTTTTAACGCTGTTCTAGGTTATGGTCCAGTTAAAGCTCTGGGCGGTCCTGTTAAAAAACGGAGTAACAGGACCTGTGGTCCACTGGCCTATCTGCATACACTGGCAGCACGTGACATGTAGTCTCACTTTTCACTAACACTCCCATTGACAGGGCCCCTTAAGATCATCAAAGATCGGTCCTTAATGATAACAAGTTGAGACAAAGAACGGCTCAGCATTGGACATCATGGAATTGCTAAGCCTGGTGTTGACCTGATTTGATGACCAACTATATCAACAGAAGTTTGGTACAGCGATGGGCAGCCCAGTGTCTCAATAGTGGCCTTATTTATGGAAAACCTCGAACAAATAGCTATAGCCACAGCGGATGAGGACATCAAACCAATGTGGTGGAAGAGGTATGGTGACGTGTGCGAATTAAGTGCGGCACTGTGGAACGCTTACGATCATCTCAAGGATCGCTTGCCGTTTTACTCATGAAACTATGGTAGAGAACAAGATCCGACACCCTGATTGCAATGGCTCTTAAAACCACGGTTGTACAGGAAAAGCACACACACACAAATCAATATTTGAATTTTGAGTCTCACCATCCTGTACATAAGCAGGGTGAGAACACTTTTGGACAGAATGGACACAGTTGGAGTTAGATAAAGAGACTCAGGGCCCACTTGCAATTACCCTAAGTAATTCAAGAAGTGAAGAGAAAGAAGAAAGATACCCAATAAGAAGCCTCGGAAAACAGCAGAAAAAAGACTCTAAGGGGAGGTATGGTCGATTCTCCCTTACGTTAAAAGGCTTGTCAGGTGAAGGTTTTAAAGATCACAAGCTAGCCTTCAAACCTTATAAGACTCTCCGCATCCCAAGGACAAAATCATACAAGAAGAAGTATGCGGGAGTGTATACAGTATTGGTTGCCTGTCCAAGTTTTTATTGTTCACACGGCTCAAGGAGCGAAAGGGACTCAGACCACCCTACGCCTGCAATACATCATGGCTTGGGCTGCCTGGCCCACCATAGTGATAGACATCTCTATTAGCGTGAGCATTTCCTGTGCATCGAACCTGCGCGGCTCCCACCTGGCGGCGTCGATGTTGAGCCAGAGCCCATCACAATTTTGTTGTGTACGCTCTGCAGTGCAGCATCCTTGGAGACGAGCCTTGAGCCCTCCAACTCTATGCCTGACCGTTTGGGCCGGTCCTTGTCATCACCATCCCCAGACCGTGGGGCCGGGCCGGGCCGTAGCTGCTTCGCCACGTCCTTGTCTAGGCTTGGCACCTTGAAGCACGCTAGGTTCGGTACCGGGTGGGGGCGGAGCACCTCCTGGACGTCCTTGTCGGTTAAGTGCTGAGTGAAATAATGCTCGGCCGACTCGGTCAGGTATGCTGGAAGTGACCGGGCCGGTGGTGCTTCTGGGGCCGCCCTAAAATCCCGTACCCGGGTGGAGGCATCTGGGGAGCACCGCTTGTCCCGCGAGCGGGACCTATCGCGGCGGCGGCCGTCCCTAGAGTGGGACCTATCGCGGCGGCGGCCGTCCCTAGAGCGGGATTTATCGCGGCGGCAGCCGTCCCTAGCACGGGACGTTTCGCGCCTTGAGGTCTTTTGACCGGCCACGCCGGTGTCTGGGCGCGCTCCGTGAGCGACTGCGCCGTTGTTTAGGGGAACGAGAGTGCCTGTAGTGAAGGTCGTGGTCTCGACGGGGAGAGCCGTAGCTCCGTGAGCGTGAACGGCGGCGCCACACTGGCGAGTGTGCCGCCTCTGACTCATCGTCGTCCAGGGCTTCATAGTCCTGGTACTCGTCTGAATAGTCAGACACAGGCGCGCTGCGTGTGCGGGTTTTGGCGTGGTCACGTGACCCCACGCGCGCGTTCTTCTGTTGGTTCTAAAGAGAGGCCACGAGAGTAGACACTAACCTCGTCATCTGCGCGAGCTCGTGCCTGCGACGAGACGTTGCCCGCACCACTGTCTTGTGGCCTAAGGGGGGCTGTGTCTGTCTGGCTATCGCGAACCCCGGCATGCGGAGGCGGCCTAGTCGCCATAACAGGAGTGGAGTCATCCAAGATGGCGGCGCCATCTTGTCCTGTGGTGGCCGGTTTCTCATCTGTCGAAATCACTCGAAGCATAGCGTCAGCCATGGTCTCAGCACAAAAGGTGACGTAAAACAAACCTCTGTGGAGAGAACTGAAATCCACTTGTGAAACTTTCTTTGAAGAGGAATAAGTGACGGCGCATGCGCGAATTCTTTTGGTTTTGAATTTCGGCGTGACGTCATTCTGACGTAGTAAGCAATCATGAACTCGAGGTTGGTTCCGTAAAAAGAATTCACAGATTAATTGTGTGTATGGCGAACCGTGTGATTGATGCTCCTAAGTAAGTAGTTTCATTTGACACCTCAAACACTATTGTTGGTTCATTAAATAGCTGTGGAACGATGATTTTAAAAAAGAAATATAAGGGATGTGTGTGAAGTGCTCTAGAAGGGTGCACAGTGAGTTCTTGTGCACAAGGATCCTGTGCATGCAATTTTGTAAAAAAAATAAACAATGTCTGGTAAACAATCTTTTCTAAGTCGGGTATCACCATTAATAATCCTTGTTTTGAATTTTTCATTTTCAAATCTTTTGTTATGAATAAAATGATATTGTATACATGTGAAATGGATGGGCTTGGTATGCACTAAAAAATGCACGGGATGTGTGTGCGCTATCTATTAGCCAAGAAATTTATATATCAGTGACATCCATTATTAGCTTGACTTATGGAAACATATATATGTATATATGTCTGATAGATTGTCCAGAAATCTAAATCTCTTTCTGATATGTCATGCTCATCGGGCAATTAGGCACTAATTATTTAGGGGGGGTGAGAGGTTGCTTCAAAGTAAATTTATATATGTTTCTATTGGAAGTGATTTTTGAGATTTTTGTTTTTGGTGGAAATCATATTGAATTACACTTCAGCCCGAAAAATTTGGCAGTTCTTTTATTTTATATATTACAACATTTTACAACATTTTACAACATTTAATCTTTATCATCACTAAGAAATTAATATAGTAATGTATTTGTTGTGATATATATGTATTTTATTCTGCAATAGTTCGTGGGCCAAATCTAACTTTGTGGGAGAAAATGAGCTCATGTTGCAACCCATAAAACGCTATAATTTCACTGTAATAAAAGCAACGCACAGCGTTTTACCTGGAAATCAGGGGAACCAGCAGGATATAACTTTCACATAAAAAAATCAAAATATATTGTTACCTGCACCAGCCGGTTGCACCTAAAAGGTTCTAGTATTCAAAGTATAGATGCTGATTCTTATTATCACACTTTGAGCCCATAATATTCTACATATCTTAAGAAATCCATCGGCTCCCCAGATCAAGATAATAATAATGCTCTTTATTATCGCCATGCCACCTGTCTGCTAACAATCATGATCTGGATTTCTTTTTTTCTATCAACAAGTAACACTAATTTTGTGATAAATCCTTAAAAAACTTACTATATTGTCTTAATATTTTTCGAACATTTTCAATGTCCATCGCCTGAGACTTTTCTGTCACCAGGTGGCATCACGCAGCGTTCCGAAACCCTTACGGACCGTCGGACAATGTCCGGTAAATATTCTGTCGGTCCTGTAAGAAAAATCTACCGAACCGGTGGTCCAGTAAAAAGTTTGGGGTCAAACCGGCAATACATATCCATAAATATATAAAAATACAAGGGTATTCGGAACATCTCGTGAGTTCGTTGCTATTTTCGAGTTGACAACACCTCGTCGTAAATAATAGGTATTCGAACATCTCGTTTCGTGGCTATTCGATACTACATGACAACTGGGAAATATGTCTGTTAAAAAAATAGCATGCAGAGTACATAACCCGGACTTAAACGAATGGTTTAACATATATCTATAAATCTTATTAATTTGGGGGACTTATAGCCTGTTGTTATGAATATATTTTATTAAACAGTCTGCGATATTAGAAGAAGTTATGGGCGCCGCCATTTTGTTAGTCAGTGCGCATGCGCACGAGCATCTCGTAGTGATCCCTTCAGCTCCCAGTTCACAAGTCGTAAACACGAGATAAACATGTATCGAACGGTTTTCACCACTTGTCAACTAAGTACTAGTTCACGACTTCGTTACGAACGCCCTATAAATACGCAATATCGTAGGAAAATTGCACAGCGTTGTGGGAATAGCATGTTCACATTGACAATATGGCGACGGCGATCAAAATTCTGAGAAATATCTCAATATTATTGCAAATTCTATGGATTAACAGTGCAGCAGTGTGTCTTAATGATGAAGAATCAATGCTGCTAGACTAGGTTAGATTTTAGTAATAAGTGGAGTCATGTATGATTCGTTTAAACCTCACAAACGTAATATTATATGAGCGAAAATATGAGTAGTTTAAACGACCCCCGACCCCCCCCCCTACCTGGCATGACTGAGTGTGGTTAATTAGATGGGTAAATGATGACAGTAGTGTACAAAATTTGTTGATATTTTTTAAATAAAACTTTGTACATGTACATAGTATTGGTCTTCCTCTTTTAAAACAAGCAAATCACAAGAGACTCTGATCCATTATCTTGACCGGTGCATTTTTTTAACGCTGTTCTAGGTTATGGTCCAGTTAAAGCTCTGGCGGTCCTGTTAAAAAACGGAGTAACAGGACCTGTGGTCCACTTCAAATTTTAGCCTATCTGCATACACTGGCAGCACGTGACATGAAGTCTCACTTTTCACTAACACTCCCATTGACAGGGCCCTTGAGATCATCAAAGATCGTCTCCTTAATGATAACAAGTTGAGACAAAGAACGTTGCTCACAGCATTGGACATCATGGAATTGCTAAGCCTGGTGTTGACTACAACTTACTTCAGATTTGATGACCAACTATATCAACAGAAGTTTGGTACAGCGATGGGCAGCCCAGTGTCTCCAATAGTGGCAAACTTATTTATGGAAAACCTCGAACAAATAGCTATAGCCACAGCGGATGAGGACATCAAACCAATGTGGTGGAAGAGGTATGTGGATGACGTGGTAACGAAGATTAAGTGCGGCACTGTGGAACGTCTCAATGATCATCTCAACCAAGTAGATACGACTCGCAGCATAGTGTTTACTCATGAAACTATGGTAGAGAACAAGATTCCTTTTCTTGACACCCTGATTGAAATTAAAGACAATGGCTCTTAAAAACCACGGTGTACAGGAAAAGCACACACAAATCAATATTTGAATTTTGAGTCTCACCATCCAACTGTACATAAGCTAGGAGTAGTGAGAACACTTTTGGACAGAATGGACACAGTCGTAACAGAAGAGTTAGATAAAGAGACTGAAGAACGCACAATCGTGGATGCACTGACCACTTGCAATTACCCTAAGTGGGCAATTCAAGAAGTGAAGAGAAAGAAGAAAGATACCAACAATAAGAAGTCTCGGAAAACAGCAGAAAAAAGACTCTAAGGGAGCCAGAGGTATGGTCGTTCTCCCTTACGTTAAAGGCTTGTCAGAAAGAATGGCCAAGGTTTTAAAAGATCACAAGATCTGTTCAGCCTTCAAACCTTATAAGACTCTCCGGAAGATTTTAGTTCATCCCAAGGACAAAATCATACAAGAAGAAGTATGTGGGAGTGTATACAGTATTGGTTGTAAGAACTGTCCAAGTTTATATATTGGGGAATCAGGCAGGAAATTTGGCACACGGCTCAAGGAGCATCAAAGAAATGTGGAGACACATGACCATAAAAATGTGCGCACCAGAGCCACTCGCCTCAGCACCACAGAAGTTCACCAATCAGCCATAACTGACCACATGAACAACCTCAACCATGTACCAGATTGGGATAGTGCTAAAGTTGTGTGCAAGGAGTCAAACCTACTGGACAGACAAATTCTAGAGTCCATAACAATCCGAAGGACTGAGGAGAACATGAACAGGATGAAGGAGCATACCAGTTATCTCACGCCTATGACTACCTTCTGAGACCTAGAGCAGCCACAAACAACCGCGCGCGTCCTCGACCACCCCCCAACAACAAACACTGACTGACTTCAACTTCTGTCACGTGCTGCCACCTGGTGACAGAAAAGTCTCAGACGATGGACATTGAAAATGTCCGAAAATATTAAGACAATATAGTAAGTTTTTTAAGGATTTATCACAAAATTAGTGTTACTTGTTGGTGAAGAGGGTTATTGGAACAACCCTCATCTCCAATATGGCGGCCAACACCTATTCATAAGTATTATCTTGTTTTTCTCTGGAGTGAACACACTATACGTTAACTTTAATACTGAGTTGGATAGGTAGTAGATCGTAGATTGTGTACACATGAACTTTATAGAAGTACATGGTATAACAAACAGAAAATTTAGCCTAGAAGTAATCAGAACAGAGGAGGGTTGTTGACAAGTAACATTCTTGCATGATGAGGGTTGCTTAAATTAAAGATGAGGGTTGTTTCACATGACATGCTTTTAATTATATAAATCAATATTAAATTCTTGAAAGTGTAATATATAATACATTTACTTACATTATATAATACAATACAATAATACATTATACGAAAACTTGTGTAATATATGGGAAATTCATAATAAACATCAGTTACAAATACTTTCCCAGGGATAGGACATCTAATTTCAAATGATACTTCATTGGTCTTAATAAAGGAAACTGAGGGCGGGAATAAATGTTCGTTGCTAAATTTCAAGGGCGGGGGGGCCTCTATCTAGTTCAAGGTTCTTGTAATGTTAGATCAAATACATGGTTCCCAGCGGTACCGGGAGGTCGGGAAAAAACGGGAATTTTAGATATGGCATGGGAAATTGGCGGGATTCTGTTCGATTTAGCCAAAAATCGGGGAAAAGCCTGGAATTTTCTGTTGTTTTTGTAAAATATAAAAATCCTATCAACGTTATTTTATCACGTCATTCATGACAACTGTTACAGCGCATTTGATGTTTCTGTATCAGTGCACATGCTCAGTAGTTCGAATGTCCCGCCCGCACTTTGTATTCCATACCGAATTGCGCATCCATTGTAAACGCATCTTATTGTGTATAAACATGGTCACGGCTATTAAAGCTCCTACGAAATGTGGACCGAAGATATATGAGCAGTTCTTGATAATTAATTATTTATGTTAGAAAAAATATATTTCTAAGGCTCATCAACATACTAGTATTTGCATGTTTTTTGTGTGTCACAATTGCGTTATTTTTAGATTTGTTTTCTATACTATTACTTTGTAAACAATTTATGATGTGGACACCAGCATACATAGAGCACTTTTCAATATTGGATGCATTAGTTTGTCTTATTGGACTATACACCAAACTATGCTTCAGGATTACTAACTTATGCAGGTGAATTCAACCTACTTATTTATTAATATAATGCAATTTCCTGTACATAGCAATAAATGTATGATGCTGTTATCAGAGATTCCTATGGATGCATGCGCTGACATTCCGACACTCAAGTAGAGAAAAGGAAGAATGTTCAAACAATATAAACTGATAGGTGCCAATACTGTATTCTACATAACTGCAAAACATTTTTATTACATACATTACTGCTAACAAAAAACATGAATATTAAAGCAAAACTGAACTTTATTTGTTTTAGCGTGGTACATAATGGTGATGTTCAAACCGACACCTGGCAGGTGCATTTTTTTAAGGCTGGTGTGTTCTCCAAAAATGAACAAATCGTTTGATTAATATTTTTCATATATTTTTTTTTAAAGTCTTGGTTTAGTTATTGGCTGTTCTTAAACTTACTATTACTCAGTATTTGAAACTCACAGGAAAAAGTTCGGGTCCAGCAGTGGTCTTAACTTTGAATAGTTGGGGGCCATGAATATAAGTCCCGGGATATAAGTTGAGGGCCCTGCTGTGATATGTGTCTGAAATGTTAGCAATCATTAATATGGAAAGTTACCGGTACAATAAAACACAATTATAATATATAAGGTCCAGGGTAACTTGATTCTATTGATGACGAAAAAATTGGCCGTAAAATTTTTCCACGAGGTGGGTAAGAATAATAAAAATAAAGAACATGGTCAATAAGGGGGAAGGGGGAAAAATGAAAATAGATAAATATCCGAAGGAAAGTTTGGGATGGGGGACTAAAAAAATATTCACTAGTCACTGAAATCAGGCAGTGTGTGCATTTCAATTACCAATGGTCATTTTGTTCTTTATTTAATAGGTATGGGTCAATGTGTATTTCCACAAAAGGTGAGGACACTGTTCAATTCCGTGCACACCCTCAGCCTATTGGGTCGATTACCAGGTCATAGCCAAGCGTCAAGTATTACTATCACACCACTGTATAATCCATGTATGGTCCTCCATTGGCTTGGTGCTGACCCATCTTAGGGTGACCTTGAGGCTTGACTTGCCCATTTGGACTCTCAAAGGCTTTACCCAAGGGCCACTCATGCCACTAGGAGAGTGCTACATGTGGCTGGCACACAGCATCATTTGTGTGGAGAGGACATCAAGTACACAGGTGCCTAGCCCTAGCCCTACATTTAAAGCTGATTTAATACCCTGTATACCTAGAAAGAGACACCTAGGAACGAATGTACGCTGTATATACGGCTACCTTAGCCTCCGTGGGTAGTGAAGTAATTCCTTGTCTGATAGGAGTACAATTCCCGGGGTAAGGGCTGAAATAGCCTTACCCCAACCAGTCAAAGGATGATGATGAGTCTTATCATATCGTATGTCAATATTTACAGTTAGGGACATCTGGAAAGCTCAAATTCTGTCACAGAACAAAGGAAACTCACTCTTGTGTTAAACATCTGCATTTATTATCGCTCAGCCATCTACATTCCGGTGGTCAAATCAATTGAACATTACATTTGTCAACTGCCGTTCTCAACTGAACAAATGTGTAAGCCATTAGTAATGTTTTTCATCAAATCTATTATGAATGCTTGCCAGAATATAGAAAATAAAACTTACCAATTTTAAGCGGAAACAAGCACACTTGCGTGTCAGTGCGCATGCGCAATGGTTTACATGTCACAGGCACCTGCTGGGAAATCGAAACCGAATGCATAGGCGTCCTTGGTAGCGTGACGTCACTAGCAAATATGGCGCCACCGGCCGACGAATATAATGAAAACATGGATCTTTTAACTGAATCGTCGGCGAATATAAAATCACATGCTATTTGATGAAAGATTATTTATCTATCGGGGGTTGTTTTGATGCATCGGCGCTCTCGTCATCCATAAAATCCAGTTACCCTGGCCTAACACAATATAACACAAATGTAAAAAGAAAATATAGGTACACTTGAACATTATAACACACTATAACACAAATGTAAAAACGAAAATATAGGTACACTTGAACATTATAAAAATATGCCATTATGGTATAGTTCAGCCTGTGGGTGTCGGAATGCTGGCGTGCCCATCTACTTAAAATATATTGCGGGGGAAATATGTAGTTTCCATGACTGGTATAACCATAGTAAGTTCACCATGCACACAAGAGAGTTACAGTTACCAGGTTACTGGTATATCGACTGAAACACAATGCTTAAATTACAAAACAGATTACAATATCTGAAATTCTATAGGAATGCCATAGAGATTGGTTGTCACAAGTAATGGTGCATTTAATCACTTATTATGTAGATTCAATACAAGAAGGATGCCTGGTACAATTTCAGTGATTTTACCATAGCCTTGTTATTCGGTACTATGAAAGTTCAATCTCCTCCGGATTCTCAGCATACAGATCTTTACAGCATACTAATTCAGATGTACATAAAACATCTTACTGATCAAATCATTTGGACCAGAAACCAAACTTCCACCAAACTTCCATTTCTTCTGCATTTCTTCCGGAAAGAAATCATTTCTTCCAGTTTCTTCCACATTTCTTCCGCCGTCCCGGAAGAAATAGCAAACTTCCTGAAGATTGCCAACCCTGCTATAAGTATATAATTACTGAACGCTGCCTACATGCATACTAATTCCAGATGTACATAAAACATCTTTTACTGGGACCAGAACATGGACGCATTTCTTCCGGAAGTTTGGTTTCTTCCACATTTCTTCCACCGTCCAAATGATTTGATCAGTAAAAGATGTTTTATGTACATCTGAATTAGTATGTCTGTCTTTACTAATCAGAGCCGTTTATTGGTCAAATATTATGATAACTAAAAGCCTATTGGAAGAAATAAACAAAATTTATTCATAATTTATCAATTTTATTCAATATTTATCAACTTCATTCATGGACCATTCAATTGTTACATGTATTGTTACATGGACACAGCATTCATTACATATTACAGTTAAAATATTATAAAAAGAAACAAGTTCTTT
>CM032664.1:19361029-19382918 GCA_019095985.1 Streblospio benedicti | reverse complement strand
GAAATGAACTATCACAATTCTTCAATATCTGAAATAACGTATGTAGAAAATCTGTTCATAAAGATGACTATTTGATTGAAGTTGATATGTCATTTTCAGCTGATCATTATGAATTCATATTCAGTTCAAACAATTAAACACGTTCTATGAAAAGATACAAATGGACAAAATGGTAAGAATAAACATGAAAACCAAAGAAAGCACTAAAACAATCATGTAATTGTCATTGATAAAAAATCAAATCAAAAGTTCCCCCACCACACCAACTTTACCCCCCCCCCCCAGAGGCCCCCAAGTTAACCCCTGCACGGTGCCATCACTGTGTTATTTGTGGGTGGTGTCATTATCTTCCAACCGTTCAATTATGCCGACAAAGTGGGAGGATCGAATGACGGGGAAGTACTTGTAGACACCGGGCTCCGACACCTGTATGGTGATATGAGGCGGGTTACAATGTTTGCTCATTGGTGTGTTTTGTGGAGATTCCGAGGCAGCAGCTGTATGCAGAAACAGGGTACAAGTGGAGGTCTCAGTGAAATCAGGCTGGTGTGTGTGTGGGGGGGTGGGGGGGTGGGAGGTGGGTGTGGGTGGGGGGGTTGTTTCTTGATGACTGTTGTTTGAGCTCATGTTGCAACATTCGGAGGCATCTACATGCAAAACAGCCAAAGTCAGTTAGGATCATCGCCTTTATGAACTTTTTGAGACTACCTTTGTAATGAGACCCCCTCTATAATTAAGGCTATTGATTTACAGTCTAAATCGACCATTCGAAGACCGCCACAAACCTTCATATGGCCCCGTGAGTGTGTGATATTCCAACACCTGTATGCTAAAGCAAAAGGAGGGATTCCTTCACTGATTGGAGAGCTGAGTTGACTCTTTTCGACAGCCACCTGTATGCTAAAGCAGAGGGCGGGATTCCATTGCTCATTAGACCAATGGCTTTTGAGTTGATTGAGTTGACAGCATTCCAGCACCTGTATGCAAAACGGGGGCAATAAGACAGTAGAACCCCCTCAATAGGGCGGTACGGTAGAACGTCCTCAATGAAGAGAACTGTTAGAAAGAGACCACCTCTATAATGAGAGCGGGGAGACTGTGCTTATTTAGATTTTTTTGTTAATTTGGCTTGGACGGCTTGTTGAGTGTTTGGGTTTGGTTGTTAGCTCAGCTGTATTTTGGGACGTTTTTGTAAGGTGGCTGAATGTTAAAGAAGTATACAGTAGAATCTCTCCAATAAGGTTATCTGATTGGGAATGTTTAAGGCGTGTGTATTAGGGAAGTGGGGCTCTCTTTATGGAGGTTTCAGACCTGAAAAAATTGCTCTCATTATACAGGTGGTCTCATTAGGGAGATTTTTTAAGGTTTGGACAGAAATAACATTATCATTGAGAGGTAGTCTCAATTGGAGATTATAATGTAAAAAGTGAGGAACGCCATAGTTGATGGAGTAGAGGTATATTACAGAGGTGGTCTGTTTAGAGAGGTGGTTGTTATACTAGAGCAGGGGGATTATGTGGGATTATGTAGACAGGTGTTACTCAGGACATTTGAGCTGAGTCCCCAGACGCCACCTGCATGGTCAGTAGGGCGTTATGGATGAGTCAGTGGTCCAGTGAGGAGGAGAATCGGTGGTTGTGGCTGTCGCTTTAGGGAGAACATTAAAGGGAATCATTATTGAGTCAGTGAAGGGTTTGTATAGGAAATTATTGTTGGGGAAACTTGCGGTCTCTTGAGAGCTTTTGATGTTATTGTGTTCATTCTGTGGTTCTGTTTCATGTTTGTGTTCTCTTCTTTCACGAATGCACAAATGTAATTATAATCATTCACAGTAGGCATTACTCATGTGAACTCTACCTATTTATTAACATGCAGGTGCGATGGAGCAATGTGTAGCTGTTATGAATGAATTTCCTGAATACCCATGGTATCGATAAACATTATCGCACATACAACCACACTGTGGTCTCTGAGTGTTCAATGTTTGTACACAGAGATCGTGGTTTTATATCCAGTGTAAACCCTCTAATAAGACAACATTGCAGTTTGTTCTGAATCGTTCTCAATAGACAGGTGGTCCCTTTATGTAGGGACTGCAAAAATGTTTACAGTAAATAGGTGGTTTACATGAAAGGTGGTAACAAATGAACGCCAAACTGTTTTTACCAGACACTTGTAAATGCGATTTCTAATCTATTTTGAACTTCAAACTATCAAGATGCTTTTTAACAACAGCCGCACATTACATGCACATACACTTTTCATAAAAGACAACACAAATTTAACTTTCTGGTTCTGTGTGGATGATGAAGAGTGTACATGCTGACAAGATTCTAACACATAGGAACAGGTGCACAGCATTGCAGCAAGTTTATCCAAACACATTTGATAGTGACTTCACATGGTCCCTGTAAAGTTCCTCACACCCACAATCCCGACACCTGTATGAAAATAACGCGAGAATGATTACTCGGTCCCTCAAGAGCACTTAAAGCGACATCATATGATGGCCAGAGTGATTGGCCAATCACATTAGACGAGGAAAAATGATCGTCGATCGGGTTTTTTTCTATCACCTGCCTACTGCGGGCTTTAATTGCTCCCGAGGTGGGAGTGTAGTGTTGTTTGCGTTTGTGACCGGTGTATTGAGGTCTCAGACCAGCGCAAGATCGGTGTTTAAGGCCGAGATATTGGTTTTTGATGGATAATTATAGCCCTGGAGAGATTGTGTGACAACATTGGGAGCAGTGGGGGAGACTTTGATGGGGGCGAGTATAGTAAATGGTCGTATTCAAGCGGCACGTGGCTTTTCTTGAAGCAACCTGCGTGTAGGACCCAATATAGGTGGGTTTTGTCCTGTATCATTATTTCATGCACGTTTGGAAATTGCTGTACGTTTAAAACGAATTTTATAGTTTCATTTTTTATGTAATGTTCTTTTATATGCTGTGTAACGATTTTTCCAAACCAATTTTGATTTTTTTTTATAAACCATGGTTTCCTTGTCAAAATGGAAATACAATATAAAAACAGTGTAAATACAGTACAAATAATACATATTGGTTATCAAGATTAACATGGTATTATGAAAGGTCAATTTTAGTCAGCAAGCTGGTTTGTGAATATGAGTCTATGGAATGCAGGTTGGTAGTGGTCAAGCTTAGAGTTCATGGTAATGTTACTATTGCTATTGTATATTTCGATTCCTTCTGCTATTTGTCTCTCTAGTGGTGTTCGGTATTTTCCTATGACTTCCATGGTGAATTGTGGGGTTTCTTGAGGGTGGTGTTCCAAGGCATGTCTCGCAAAAAAGCATTATGTCTGTTTCTCTCTGGGTTATTTATAGCCGTCATGTGTTGGCGGCCTCTTACATAACACGATCTACTGCTTTCTCCAATATATGTGCACTTTACATTCAGTTCAGCACATAGTGTGCACGTTCCCACATATACAACTCCTTCTGCATTGCAGTTCCCTCTTTTTCCACTGCTGTGTAGAAAACAATCCTGTCTTTCACAATTACTGTCTTTGACTAAGCCGGGCATTAAAGACCTGATGCTTCTCCCAGCTCTCTCCACAACTTTAATCTTGAGGCCACCAGCTTTTACACTATCTTGAGCTATGTTATTCAGCTGTTTGAATAGCTCGCTTCTAGGTGTAGGAGGGCAGAACAGTACAGTCTCATAAGGCTTGTACCATGACATTTTGCTCATTTCTTTCTTCTTACGCCTTGTTTCCTCCTGGTACCCCTTTGGCCTGTACATGGGACATATTCCGTCTTGGTCTCTCTTTTATTTGTTTTTGGTAGGCTTTCATGGCACATTGGAGTACCCCTAGTCTGAACGTTGATGGGTATCCGCTTTCCTTCATTCGAAGGCTGAATTCACTTAAGAATTCATTCTTAACATTGTCCGGGTGTGCTCTACTGGTGTTGCGTAATATGCGGATGGCCTCCTGGATCAGGCATGTTCTTTTCATTTTTGTTGGCATTGCAGATGTTTCTCTCAGTACTGTTGTTGTCTAAATTGGCCATTTCTCAGTATTGGCATTCTGCCTTCTTTGTTCTTAGATGGGTAGTCAATCTGTGTATGTAGGTACATATGGTATTGGCTATCTCTTTCATTAGTTCCGCTGTTCGTTTGTCAGCTGGGATATCCTGGTCACTTTCAATTTGTCTCTCGTCTATCACAATATTTCCTTTCTTGAGTCTTGCTCCGGGCGGCATTTTACTCCCTGCGCAGTTTGTATCATCCACGTACCTTTTATATAGATACATTTGGAAGTCTATATCTTTTGTTGCTGTATCTACTTTCTTGATGAATTTGTCGTCCCACCACAGCATAACTATTCTGGCAATAACACCCGTTAACTCAAGTCCAATTGGACCACCTTCTTTTTGTAGGTATGTATCACCATTGAAGGTATACAAGTGATGTTTCATGACCATTAGCAATCCTTTTCTTTATGGCGACTGTAGTCATCAGTCGTATTTGTTCTTTTGGTAAAAACAATATATAAAACTAGTTTTCGAGATCCTTAGTCTCCTTTTCAATAACGTTATTGTTATTGAAAAGGAGACTAAGGATCTCAAAAACTAGTTTTATATATTGTTTTGAGGTGTTTTGAGTTTTGGAAATAAAGGCAGTGAATAGAATAGTGGTGTGTATAAAATGAGACCTTATGCTGCATACCAGGTACATTCGATTTTACATTTCAATATATAGTTTATCTGGCATAAAGATGATGAAAACGCAATGTAATAAGATAGATTGACCTCTGGTGTAATTGGTTAACAGAAATGTAATTAACAGTTTGGAGTAAAGATGTTGCTGTCAATTATGCCCTTGATATAAGTGACTTGAAAGTGGTTTACAATCTATTTAAAAATCATTAAATTTTTAAAGAAAAATGCAAAGAAGACCTTGCAGCTATGATATGCAAATGACAATGTGTAACCATGGATTGTATCTCGCATCTGTCTTCTTTAGCATATTTTTTAAGAAAATGTCACGCAAGATGCTATGCGTATGAAAAAACATATTTAATGGTAATTCTCCAACATAATATGTAATCATCAAAGTTCAAATAGTCAGCTCATCTATAATGCATTTGATGCAGACTGTGAATAAATGAATTACAGTTTGAAGACAGAGTCGGTCCGGACAAAGTTTAAATGGCCGGGTTAAATTACATAGAAGCCTTAAGTAAAATTGACATAAAAGGGGATAAAAACAAACAATCAAAACTTCGTTTATATACAAAAATAAAAGATAGCTATAACACAGAAATTTATGTCAGTAAAACTATGTCAAAATCCTGCAGATCTTTTATAGCCCAGTTGAGATCAAGCACTCTGCCACTAAATATTGAAATTGGACGGTTTCAACAGAAACCTGTAGAGAATAGGTTCTGTCCATGTTGCAATGATAATAAGGTTGAAGATGAAATTCACTTTCTGTTTAATTGTTCTCTTTATGCTGGTACCCGAAATGTTTTATGCAACAAGTCAAAATGCTTTATCCTAATATTAATATGAAAAGTTTTATTGAACAATTGCAAGTTTTTATGAATGACCCTAATTTAATATGTACACTAGGTGCTTTTAATAGAGATTGTTATTTTATAAGAAATACATATATCTATTCTATTAAAAAGTAAGTGATTTTAATTATTGATTATTTTATTGTAAACTACTGTGTCTCATTCATGTAGCTTTTATAACCGGCTGATGATTTTATTTTGAATTGATGTATTTTATGATTTATTATATCAGGTGACACATAAATAAATAAACTACTACTACGACGACTACTACTACTACTATTAAGCATAAGTTTAAAGCCCAACAAAGAGCATATATTAGCACCGCATTGACACAGCCTAAGCACTCCGTATGTGTTTGGTCAAGTTCGATCTGTGTTATTACCCCAAATTACAGGATGTTGGTTCGCCTTATCAAAAGTTCTGTGCGCCGAGTCGAACGTATGGCCTTAAAGTAGGTGTTTAAATGGTGTTCAATGGCTGCGTACTTATGGTAGCTGAGGTTTCAGTAGTAAATGATAATGCAGCATAGAATAAAGCTTCGGACAACTTCCATTTCATCCAAACAGATGCATTATATGAATCCCGACCCATAAATGTTTTCATCATGACACAGCGATCTGTTACAGATAAAAGTTCTTCACGGTTTGTTTCTAAGTGATCCACAACATTGAGAAATGCATCCATGTGGTCTATGTTGGATGGCCTGCCTGCTGCAGGAAGTCTTGAGAGCTTTATTGCTTTCTTGGGCAAACTTTTTAGGAATATGTTTGCCAGTACAAAAATTTATACAACAGGCTTGGTGATAGACCACATCAGCTGCATTGAGATCATTAACAAATTGAATGCGGCCTAAAACCTCTTGACCCCATGAATCATTTCTGTTCTTAGCAATTGATGTAATAGTATCTTGAAATGTAAACGTTTTGACGGGATGAACATTATTATGATCTAACACAGCTGCAGGCATAGTGCATAGTATACAGTTATCAGAATGATAATATTTATTTGAATTGGACCTCAGTTTAGGCACATCTATTGAAACACCTGGTACATCTAGTGTGCTCCCTGTTTTAACCTTTGTGTTGATGTGTACCTTTTTATACAATCAGTATGTACTTTTTTACCTTTTTTTACATCTAAAGAGTCACCTCTTTCCACACTTGCTTTTAGAACACCTGTAACACCCTTTTCCCCTAAGTACTACAGTGACGTGGCCACTGCCGATTATTTCTTTACACAATACACATTTTTCTATTATTTCCGTAATGTAAGTACACGTAAGGGTGAAATAAAAAGTCAAGTCATATAAAATGTTATAATACTTTTTATTAAAAATCTGGGATATACATGCTTAACTATGGGGAAACGAACACACAATAGTCAACAATATAATTGATCTTTCATATTTCTTTTAATTACTGTACCTCATCTATCTGAGTGGTGATTTTTTAGAGACTTTTAGAAATGAGTAGCTTTGCTATGCATGTATCCATTAAAAGAATAAAACATTATGTTGCAATTACTTTGACGTCATTTTTCTTCTACCCTGTAGTATAGTCCCTTACGTAGTGCTTTCCGAGGACCATTAGTCAACGGTTTTCAGTAAATTTAATGATAATTAAGATGAGATGCAATAATAAAATTTTCAATAATTTTAACTTTAATTTAATAATTTTAATTTGCACTTCTCCCCAGAGGAGAGGAAAACAATCTCTGCAGTTTTCAGTAACATGCTAACTCGACAGATTTTATGTTTGAAAATTGCTTAAAATATTCATTACCTTCTCTGTGAATGGTTTTGTGGGCTGTCACCATCTTTTTTTGCCTTCCAGTTTACTCCAGCTGTTTGAGAAAAACATTTAAGTATTATTTAAGTAACACTCATACACACTAAGTAAAGAATGACTACTTTAACAACAACGATAATTAGATATAAAATCAACAATTTGGCAGGTATAAGCTCTCTTTTAAATATAGTTGTAAAATTTAAGCTTGGTATTACAGTGTAAGGTCTCAATTTTATGATTGTATTGTATTTCTCTTCTGCCCCTTCTTACCAAACATAAAATCAATAAAACTAATGAGTTTGAACAGTTTGAGAAATACAGTCTTCTTTTTCAATGATCAATGCTTGATTTGCAAAGAAGCCTTCAGGAGCTCGAAAACGTTAATGACATAATTAAGTCTTAAAAGTCTTAGTCCTTGTGGATTATCCCTTCCAGTGGCCCCCCTGACCGAATTGGCCACCCTCAACCTCCACCAGACCCGGTTCCCAGCTCAACTAGTTGCGGGACGCACAGCGCTCGCATTGGCAAACTGGCGGAAGCTGACCGCCGACCCAGAAATCCTGACCATCGCGGCAGGGTACAAAATCCCGCTGACAGGGCGCCCCCCACAGTCAGACGGCTTTCAACCGCACTTCTCCCCAGAGGAGACGAACACAATCTCTGCGGTTCTTGCAGACATGGTGCTCAAGGGCGCAGTTCAGTCAGTGCCGGAGTCGACGACCCAGTTCGTGGCTCACATCTTCCTTCGCCCGAAGAAGGACGGCTCCTCCAGGCCAATTTTCAACCTGAAACGTCTAAATCAGGTGGTGGAATACGCCCATTTCAAGATGGACGGCATGCCACTAGTTCGCAATCTGTTGATACAAGGCGACTTCCTCATGAAGTTGGATCTCAAGGACGCATACTGGTGCGTACCAATCCATGCAGCACACCGGAACCTGCTGAGGTTTCGCTGGCAAGGGGAACTCTTTCAGTTCACGTGCCTCCCCTTTGGTCTGGCCTCGGCGCCACTAGCTTTTACAAAGCTCCTCAAGCCAGTGGTCAGCTTCTTGCGCAGAATCAGAGTTCGTCTAGTCATATATCTAGACGACTTACTCCTGATGAACCAGGATCCGTTTCGGCTCCGACGAGAAGGGCGCACAGTCTGCCTCCTCTTGGAAGCATTGGGCTTCATTGTGAACCACGACAAATCGGTACTCGAACCGTCACAAGACCTGGAGTTCTTGGGCTTGGTGGTGCAGACCTTGCCTATGTGCCTCACGCTCCCCAAGAACAAGCGAACATCCTACAGACATGTTGAAACATGTTGACGACGGACATGGTGATAGTACGTGAGTTGGCGCAACTGGTGGGGAAACTGACAGCCACCGTGCTGGCGGTCCTTCCGGCACCCTTACATTCCCGGAACCTCCAAATGCTCAAGATCAGGTCCCTCCTCCACAAGCGGATGTACGAAGCTACCTTGCGCCTCACGGCAGGCTGCAAGGAGGACCTGCAGTGGTGGATCCTCCACCTGGAATATCTGAGGGACAAAGCCATCATCACCCCCTCCCCCGACTTGATTCTGGAGACGGACGTTTGCCGGACGGGCTGGGGAGGACAGATAGTGAACGGGGCCAGCGCTCATGGGCACTGGACAGTTATTGAACAGCAGGAGCACATCAATGCGCTCGATTTACGGGCAGTACTGCTGACAATGCAAGCTCTGCTCGAGAATGCGCGAGACAAACATGTCCATGTCCGCACGGACAATGTAACTGCAGTGGCCCACATCAAGAAGATGGGGGGCACGAAGTCGACGCTCCTAGTCGACCTGACCAAGCAGACCTGGGATTTCTGCTTAGGCCGGAACCTGATGCTGTCAGCCGAATACATTCCGGGCACAACGAATCAGACAGCGGATGCCCTGTCACGGGAGGAGCCGGA
Organism: Streblospio benedicti; assembly: GCA_019095985.1. Classification (NCBI taxonomy): domain Eukaryota; kingdom Metazoa; phylum Annelida; class Polychaeta; order Spionida; family Spionidae; genus Streblospio; species Streblospio benedicti. The sequence continues at coordinate 19,373,661 of CM032664.1, read as the reverse complement.
CTCCAGCGACTGGCAACTGAACCCCTCAGGTCTTCAAACAACTGCAGACGCTATGGGGCCCGTTTACCATGGACCTCATTCGAGCAGGACCAACTGCCAACTGCCGAAATACTTCAGCTGGAAGGCGGACCCCCAAGCTCAGGGGATGGATGCGATGATATGCCCGTGGCCCCCCGGGACCGCGTATGCTTTCCCACCTTTCTGCCTCCTTCCAAGGTTTCTGGCCAAGGTGAGGAAGCTGGGAACAACAGTGGTAGTCGTGACTCCAATTTGGCGCAACCAAGCGTGGTATGCGACACTCTCGGACATGTCGGTGGAAGCCCCTCTCTGGCTTCCACCATTGAAAAACTTGTTGCTCTCGCGATGGGACTCGAACACCCCCTCTTGGAGAACGGCTCGCTTCATTTGGCGGCCTGGAAGGTCTCAGGCGTGCCAACAGAGACGTTGGCATTTCAGAGGACCCTGCCTCGCTTATCGCGGGTTCAATCAGAGATGGCACACAAGCTGTTTACCAGTCAGCCTGGAATCAGTGGGCTGGCTGGTGCGCTGAGAGGGTCGTTGATCCATTTCAAGCCCCTCTGGGCTCAGTGCTAGATTACCTGTCAAGCCTCTACAACAAAGGCTTGGCCTACAACACGATTAATGTACATCGCTCTGCCATTTCCCACTCTCACGCAGGGTGGGAGGGCACGAAGGTCGGACAACATGGCCTGGTACAGAAGCTCATGCTAGGAGCTTTTAATCAACGACCTCCCACTCCTAAATACACCAGTATTTGGGACGTGGACACGGTTCTTACGTATTTACGGCAGCAAGGTGACAACACCGTAATGACCGACTTCATGCTCACATGGAATACAGCCATGCTGTTGGCCCCTAACTACGGCGGCGAGAGCCTCAGATTTGCGAGCCTTTAACCTGGAGTTTTTCTCTCTGGGGGGGGGACCACATAGAATTTGTAGTCCCCTCGGTGACGAAAACACAACGTCCGGGCAAAAAAGCCCTAAAGTTCACGATACGGGCATTCGTGGCTGACCCCCTCGTGGACGTGGTGTCTACCGTTTTACATTAGACGCACAGCAGCCTGGCGGAAAGTAGTCTTTCCGAGGAGCAGCTGCACAAGGTTCCCTTTCATCGCTTCGCCACCCAGTAAAACGAGTGGCACTTCACTTAGTTCTTTAGCCCCAGTCTCATAACCCTAACAACCGTCATTAACATAATATATGTAATGATGTGATCCCAGATGACATGGGGAAAACCTGATGATGTCATACAATCTGTGGCTAGTTTTGTGTGACCTACTTTCATTTTCAAAAGTAAATAATGTGTCCATCTAGAAATATTTAAGATTATTTTGATCTGTGGATACCTCAGTATCATACATAGTACAATAGCTGTAGTATTAGTACAAGACTTTATTGTTTAAGGATATGAAAACAACACCTTAGTTCTATTTATAAATGGAAAACAGTTGATCTACTTAGTTTTATATCCTGGCACATAATTATTCAAACCAAACTGACCTAGTACTAGTACTACTATTATTATGGTCATGGATAGATCACATTAATATTAACACCCATGAAGTGTCTTTGATTGATGAAAATACAAACAACTAGCTGCTATTTGCAATCTGCCATCTTTAAACAATGTGCTACTTGTAAACAAAGGAATCCCAGAGGCCTGATTGGTCGAAATGGTGGCAAGCTTACATCAGCTAGTGGTGCCCTCTTTTGGTCATGAATGTGTGCAATGATTTTTCAAGGCATGTATGCAAATGAGCTTTGCTCTGATTGGCTGCAGACACCGGTTACTTTTATGTATTTTTGCTGTGGCATTGATAAATCAATGTCACAGTGCTGGGGTGCGCTTCGCCACTTCAGGGTGCAACTCCGCTTGAGGAGCTACCTGGAGAGAATCACCACGAGTCTTCCACCTCGCAGGTAGAAGAGCTCGTCAGGAACTAACCTTCATCTTCATAGTGAGTATCTTTCTTCGAATCGTCTAAGTGACGCGCATGCGCAGAATTCTTTGGTTTTGAATTTCGAGCGTGACGTCATTCTGACGTAATAAGCAATCATGAACTCTCGGTTGGTTCCTTAAAGAATCCAAAATTAATGTCGTGTGCTACGCACACTTATTAAATTTCAAATTAACACATAGACTATCATTAAAACTAACAATATGCTTGTATTAATGTTATAATTTACTGTTTTTATAAGAAGTCTAAAGTGAATTATCATCGGTTTTCACGGCTTGATCGCTCACACTGCCTCTACAACTCTACATGTTCTTTGTTCATATCAACTATACTGCGTAGTTGTACTAATTGTGAGATAGTCGTGAGATATGACGATGACAATGAATAATCCGGTCTAAATTTGTGTAATTCTTTGTTTTTACTCCTGCAAGTTGCCTATTGACTCATGTCAAAAGGATGAGTTCAATTAGCCGATTCCATGAGAGATCATGGAAATATAATACTATTGAGACCGCACTAGAGCCTAATTGCGTGTAATTGCATTCAATTTAACCTCTCACTATAAAAGTAGAATCTTGCTGGTATTTGTCATTCTCGTTTTCGCAGAGAGATTCTTTTGCTCAACAGAGCCTGGCTAATTGCATTAACACTACGTGTGAGATGATTAAAAATTAGAATCCTTATCTCATCACACGGAAGAGATTTGTGTTGAATGCAGCTTAACAGGACTCCGTTTATCACAAATAGGTGGGAATCGAACGTGTAGTTTGACCTATTTTCCTGTGGTCTTTATCAACAATATACGTTGTACTGCACCTGCCAGGTATTCTTTTAAGAAAGAAACCAACTTGTTTACATGTAATGCGATATACATATTGATACCGTGGAAGTTAGATGAAATAGTACGTGATATTTGCGAGCCATTGGACAAGATGTATACAGAGTTCTACGTTGAGACGATTACGCAGTTGTGTGTCAATGCCCATCATCCTACATCAGTGACAGATTCGCTCGCAGCGCTGCTTATGTGTGCCACTTACATACGAGTGAGTGACATTAAATTTCATCTCTTTGATAATTATATTTAGTGTGGCAACTGTACTAAATATTAGTGTGTTGTGTTCCCTTGCGTTGACAATGAGATTAGGTTCAACGCAATTGGTATCTAGATCAATGCTATTATTGTGGCGTGCTTTATAAAAAGATAATTGGTATTTATACCATCTAATATATATATATATCAATATAGCACTGGCAGATCCAGGTTTTCAGTAAGGGGTGGGCTGGAAGGGTGGGGGGGGGGGGGTGGGGGTGTCGCGCATTTAAGGGACCTCACGTGTTTGGTACGAGAGATCAATAGCAAAAATGCCAAAAAACCTATAAGAGAATAAGGTATTTTGGTGAGGAAAAAATGGGGTGGGTGGGGCTGCACCGCCGCCCTGGATCTGCATGTGCTACAGCGATCCACATACACGTATTTTAGATGAAAGATATATGTGTCTTAGAGAAACATAGAACCGAATCCGCAATCATTTGACAAACCAACTTGCCAATCTTGGGTGTGGATAAATTTGTGCATTTGTATTAACGCAATAATGAATAATTCAATTTTTTACACTGTAACATAATCTTCACATATCTATAATTTATACTTATATATAGGTTATTTAAAAAAAAGGAGCTTATACATAATTTCATCATTATAAAACTATTGGACGAACATGCGGTTTAACACAAAGTGAAATCTGGCATGATGGCGCATGTACTACAGTGGTACAATTAATTGTGACACAAAAATGTCTCTGTGTGTAATTCAGATGCATGCCGTGGCCACACGAGCGCCGACTATACCCGTGCCAGCAAGCACGAGGCCGACTGCGGTAGGTGTGACCGAGAGCACGCCCGCCCCACACGGCGGGGGCGGCCGGATAGAGAAGCCCGAGGCGTGGGCGCACTGGAGCGACGGACATTGGCACTGGAGGACTGAACTGCAGCCAGGACAACCGGTAAATGAGATCATCATGCCGGCGGTTGTGCTATGGCAGATCTATACATTATTTTTGTTTACAAAAGTAACATAACTTGTTTTTTTTTATATGTAACGTCTCAAGCTAGGCATTGTAGGTTTCACGCCTTTCCCATTCACACAGCTTTCAAAGTCCGATGTTCATGGTATTTTCAATTAAGTGATAAGCCACAATTGATAAGGAAGCATGCTAGGCTACTGAAACTTTGCATATAATCCAGTTGTCAACTGGAGTATTTTCACTGAAGTGTGTTTTGTTGAAGGTATGATGTTTTATGGTTGATTATGGCTGGTTGTATGGAGTGTCAGTCAATACAACTTGTCTCCTTGCACCATTATTCCGACTTATATTAGCATGATTTTCCATTTTCAGACCCCAAGGATGGTGGGTCTGGCGTTCTGTGTCATCTTCAAAACAGGCGAGGACAGTGCGTTCCGCCTACAGCAGGGCATCGACCGCTATCACCAGTTGTGTCGCATCAAGGTCCCCAGCACTCTGCGCTACCCGTACCTAAGCGAAATCTTCAAATGTATCACCAAGCTGGGTTTTAGTGCTTCTGATCTTCACTACCAAACATCATACAACGCAAAGAAAGGCTGCACAAGGATTCGTCCTGTCGCATTGAACAGCACCTATTGCTGCCAAGCGCATCACCTCATCCCTGGACACTCTGAGAATAGCACAGATATTGACACTACACTGTATCAGCCCGGCTACCTCTGCGCAGTTCAGCCCAACATCACATCTAACAGCACAATGGCCATACCCTGCTATGCGGCTAACATAAAAGAACTTAAAACTTTATCAATGCAATTCCTTCACATCATAGAAACGTGCGAAGCCTTTCAAGAATTCATGCGTGCTCAGCCGAGAGCTTGGGAAGACACTTCATTAGAAGTTGTGGAGACTGCCGAAGACTGCCTGTTAAGAGAGGAAATAAAACTCCATGAAATTAATGTATTTAGGAACAGCCAAAATCCTATTCTGTTCAAAGTCTACTATGCTTTTGGTTCTCTGGTACTTGCAACGAATGGCTTTGTCATCGTTGTTATGCAGTTCGTTCCGCATACGACAAACAAACAGTTGCAAATCTATTTCAACACAATGGCACCTGCTAACATCCTGTATGTGTCGGTCACAATTACCCAGATGGCTTTGGAACATCTAATGACCTCGCTATCTTACTTATGCTTTATACTGATGACGCTAGGAAATTTCTCACAGTTCTTAATCTCCTATCAACTTCTTTCCCTTACAATAGAGCGAATCTTTGCAATTAGCATGCCACTCATATGGTACAGATTGCAGAACAAAAGCGTTACCATGTATGTTGTATTCTCCATAGGTTTCATCCTCTTCGCTCAGATGACTGTAACTCACCACGTATATATGTTCTTGCAGTCGCCTGGCGAAACTATCAATTGCTATGCCTCCCCAACCACCAACGTATTCCCTCTCTTTGTGTCCTACTCACTTGTAAAAATTGTACCAGTTGTTGCACTACTTTTGGCTGCCTGCATTCTCATTGGCGCCCTCAAGTATAGATCAGCCTCCAAAATACGCAAAAGTCATCAGAAAACACAGATTGCCACTGCCACTTCTTGGGCTGTCGTAGCATCAGCTGGCGTCTATGTAATTTCAACCAGCATTTCTATTGTGTTTATGACCCATCTGGACATTAACATGCAAACTTCGCTAACATCTTTGACATTTGAGGCCTTCAAGACTTGGAATCCTATGATAGAACGAGCTGTGACAGTAGTACCTCAAACTGCCTACTGTCTACTGAACTGCGGGTTCATCTATTTCACCTATGCTCCCTTCCGAGCTCAGGTGAAAATCTTGATTGTTTCTCTACGAAAGCTAGTAATGAGGTACGACGATTCCCAAGTCCATGAAGCCACTATGAATGCAACAAGATAGGTTTGTGTTGTAAAAAATATGGAATTATATGCATCGGTAAGACATTTGCAACTAGAGACATTTGGATGTTAGGATATTTACCACTCTTCGATCAACGAATATTGGCAATTATCAGTTGATGGATGCTCGCACCTTCTTAATTCTTATAGCGCGTGTTGATCTCAAATGAGAAGAAATATAGCACAGATCATGTTTAATTGCTCAAAGATTGTAAGATCTTCATTCCAGATTTGAGGTCATCGTGGAACCTCAGGTTTGGGCCTTTCACAGGGGCTATGCATTACTATATTTACAAGGCGTATCTTTCACCAGATGGCCTTCAATATAAAGCAATCAAAAATGGGACGTTGTGTCATTGGTCAACAAGAGCTCAAAGGTATAGAGGGAAAGGGAGATTCATTGGCATCTTCAAAAGGAGCCTTTGCAGGGGTGAGGCATTATCACATTCACACTGTTTATCCGTCGGCAGACACCTTCTGATATAAAGGAACGAAAGCAAGCGGACAGATTCTGTGTCAGTGGTAAAATGCTCTCAAAGATATAGTGACCAGAATTTAGAAGATGGCCTCGAATGTGAAATGAGTTCTTGTAAAATAAAAAGGATGCTCCAGATATATTTGCGCTCATTTTGACCAATGACGCTTTTTCCACTTTACAATAGTCCGTGCAAAAGGCGCCATCCTGAGGTTCGAAGATGAAGCCGAACCTGTAATGAAGTTCTTTGATAAAGATGCACTTGAGCACATTTTGAACACATTTTGACCTATGATGCAGCATGTAACCCACGTTTTTTTCCATTTTCCATCAACATGCATTATAAAAGATTAAGGCTACACACTTCCATCAACTGATATTTTTGACCAACCACAGGATCTATGTCAAATTTATTTCATTTGATATCAACACGCACAAAAATAAAAAAGTGCGAACATACATCAGCTGATGTTTGCGAATATCCGATGATCAGATATTCCTGAATGTCTGAATGTTCACATCTGTTGCACTTAGTCAAGGTTTCTGTTGTTTCCACTGTAGCATGTTTTTCTTTTCAAGCTTCTCCATGTACAGGTTGGCAATGATTGGAGATACTGGGGAGCCCATTGCACACCCTTGTAGCTGTTGATAAAAAACAACCATCATACACAAAGTAGGACAACTCAAGCAAACCTCCCAACAGTTCACATATCTGCTCCACTGACAACTTGGCTCTCTGATCCAATGTACTGTCTGCCTGTAGGAAGTCCTTGACTACTTCTACTGTGCCTTTCGGGAGGGATACATGTGAATAAGGACTTGTTGTTAGACCGCAAAATATAACCAGCCGCAAAACATAACCAGTTATGCTTTGCGTTAACGCAAAACGTAACCACACACCCGAAAATGGACCTGGTGACGCAAAACATAACCACTTCCGCAAAATATAACCATAGCAAATGTGCACTATTTTAAACATACAGTAGAGAGTATTTTTGTTTTACTAGCCTACGACGGTATCAGATATATTTACTCGAGTCATCCAATGGTTAGTGCTTAGTGTCATTTCGAGGTACATGTAGGTCGTGGGCATTCTGGCCTCAAATATTGAGTGGTCTGGCTGGTTCATTTGGTCATGGGGCACTTCTGGATGGTTCTGTCTAATGATTATTGATTAATGCTGTCTTCCTGAAGAAAGTTACACATATCTACTTGGTTCTAGCCTAAATTTTTATCACTTTCCGGGAGACGTTATTTTGATTTTTTCAGCATGTGAGCTCCCGTTATGGATTATTAAGTTGGTGATCTATGATAATTCTTTTTCCTTTCTGGGATGTATTGGGGTGGGGGGTGGGGCGGGGGCTAACTTGCTCATCACTATGTCTTTCTGCTTAAAAGTGGCCATGCTGACAATGTTCATAAAGATGTTCCCGTGTTATTGTGTGCTATTAACGAATGATCCCATGAGCCTGCCTTCTCAATCAGTCTAGCTGAAAGGTCACCGAACGTTATTCCAGACGTTCAAATAAGTTCTGGCCACAGAATATGCATACACGCCACCAGCTATCAATGCCTATATGAAATTTAGGGGTTAGTGCGAGAGAACAGACTTTTGATTCTGAGACAGCTGGGATCTGAGCTCGAACATTTGAGCATATCTCTGTGAAAATTATAGATAAGCAAGACTTCCACATAGTGTCAATATATGATAAATATGATGCAAGTGTTGAGCAAAATATTTGACATGCGCCCACAAAATTGATGATTATTTTTAATATCTAACGTTTTTCAACCAGTCTTTTTCTTGTATTAGCATTTTTGTCTTTTCTTGGTGTGCTTGAATGGTAACTTGCTCTGGGGAGTTGTGTGGTTCATATGCTGTTCATATGGACGAGATGTTAGGCTTTAGTAAGAAACTTTACTTATGAACCTATAAAATCAACAATTATTACACGGTTTAGCTGTAGCTTGATGTGTGGTTTGTTTATTCCGAGTTGATTTTGATCACATCGAGCACTTTTACAGAACTCACCATCTTCACCAGTGCTACTGGTCACTTTAACGGTAGTCGTTGTTGTCTTGTGCATCTATGGTAGGCTCGAAACTGTCCATGCTAGTATGATTGCAATTGGGTGCAGTAAGATTAGCAGATTTCCATTTAAATGCATTATCCAATTCCTGTCAGTTCTCCGCCTCCTCCAAAATTGGATACATATCTTTCGGTGAGCATGTTTCTATTACAATATACATGGATGCAGACAGTTAACACTACTCTAATTTGACATCATCAATAGACCCAAGCGGACCGCAAAACTTATGACTCGAAGTTTTTGACACTAGACCATTGGAGAATGCTGAGACAGACCAGATTGGGATTCAAAACATCATAATGACCCACTGGGTACCGCTATGAAAGTTACCAGCAGTAATATAAGCAAAATGGGGGCACAGTCTGTGGGTTGAACCATTTGTCGTAAGATTACTAAGATCTCGTGTACAAAAAATTAACCAGATATGTATCTTCTTTAGAATCTACTATAAAAACAGACTGCACCCGAGATCTTGATACATACAGATAAATATACAGAAACCACGTATTATCATAAGTGGAAATACAAATAACGGACGGAGAGAGGACAAACTCAAGGCCAGGATGGTGCCGCTTTGGATACCATGGTCGGATAGTTAGGTGTTACAGTTCTTATATACTAAGGTCAATTAGGGCTACAGATATTCGTGTGTCTCATCATATTACAGACCACAGATGCTCACACCACGTTTGACCTCAATTCACCCTAAGATCAACCAAGATGTCTGCATATATAATGGCTTCACATTTTACAGATTTTTTGCCAACATTTTACTCATAAACACCCCACACAAATGCAGCAATAAACTTACATATTTTAAACCATTTTTAAACATTATGCGCTCGAATCCACACTCTGCTGTACGAGTATGTGCCATGTAAACTGTAAAAAAAATGAGTAGTCGTCAATTTTGTGATTTTCTTCACAAACAAACCTGCTGGCTACATCTTGGTTATATTTTGCGGCAGTGGTTATATTTTGCGTCACTAGGTCCATTTTTGGCGCTGTGGTTATATTATGCGTTAACGCAAATCATAACTGGTTATATTTTGCGTTGGTTATATTTTGCGGTCTAACACTTGTCACCATATCACTTACTGGTTTCAGAAATACGGCGGTTGTCATATGAAATGTCGGTTTCTTGTACGTAATTGTCCAGTGACATAGTGTAAATATTGTACATATAAATTATACACATTGTTTGTTTTCTTCTAAACACTCCTCTTGCTATTATTCTTACTGGCATGAACTCATAATAATTGATTAGAATAATTTCTGAAATGAAATTAGTGGACAATAGAGATGAATTTAATTGATTGATAATTCTCAAATAATGTAGTTGAGGGACAACATATTTTGATATGCTTTGTTCGGAGACCAGCCTAACTTAATCATTTTCTGAATAACTTGATGACTTATCGCCCTAGGTGCGTCGGCTGACGTGAACTCTCTTCACCACTCCCGTGACTATCAACTACGTAATTACACGACTCATTGATTTGACCGTTAGTCACATGACCACCACTCACGACCGTCCAGTGTGAGTGGGTTGGGTGGGGTCGGCGTTGATAGAGGTGTTAGTGGAGTCCCGCCTGAGACTCGTAATCGACACCATGTACACTGTACGATGTAAAAAAAATGCAAGTAAGGGGCCCTTCATGTTAAATCTTGACAAAAGGTTTATGAAATGTTTCTAATCTTTAAAAAATAAGATACACGTGGAGTAGGCTACACGTACATGTAGCATTAGAACCTACAGCAGCTATGCGAATTCCGTGTCACAAACGGTGACGTGAAATGGCGGTTGACCGCTGCATATACGAGTACATTATGCCACGAACTTTTAAGATTATTCAAGTATTTACACTGGCTAATGTAGGCAATTGATTAGTTTTGCCAGACACTGTTTTATCTATCATGTCAAGATTCAGACCTAAAAGGCTTGGGCAGTTATGTAACCACACTAATCTAAGCATAAATGTGACACCTTGTAAATATTCTGGTTATTTGTGTAAATTTATGTAAATGTATAAAAATGTATCTAGAAAATTATAGACTAAATATGTTTTATAGAGTACATTGTGTTGACAATTTAAAGGAGCTCTACGCATGTTTTTAAAACCTAATTGTACAGATATTATAATTGGTATAAGTCTTTGAAATTTGGCATGCAGTTCTAGTTAAGATAGCAAAGATTAGTTAGAGATTGTTAGATATCAAATAGAAATTAATAATGTATTATACCTGAGTGGATTTAGATCTAAATATAACATAATTATTGCCATGTAGTATATTTTCATTTCATTGAAAATGAGACTAAATATCTCGAAAACTGGTTTAAAAAATAAAATGACAAAAATTTTTTTCATAAAAATGGTTAAAGAGAGATAGACATTAATAACAAAAATCAAACTAGATCAAAAGTGTTCAGGAAGCACTGCGTTGGTAGAGCAACATTGACACACGGGTAATAAAGATGTTTGCTTTGCAATCAAAGCAGAAAAAAAGTCTTACTTGATGCATGACTCATCCTACATCTACCGGTATGTTATTGGCATTGGATTGCAGGCGCTTTCTAAACATGGCCTAAGTAAATATCTATTGCCCATGAGTCGACATTAATATGGTAACGCTGTGCTCTCTGATCACTATTATTCCAATAGAACCACTATGCCAATTCGATGGTCATGTTTTGCACAGTAGTGAAACTATAGTGAAAAAAGTAGAAAAATAATTAAAATGGCCATCTGAAAGGTAAACTCTAATTGGCAAAGTGCCAAAATTGAAGACAGTTAATGTTCAGTAGGCATGTACGCATTGTACAAAGTTTGAATGCTTTTTCACAAGCATCAACAAAACTATTGCATAAAATGTTGAAAATGGACCCAAAAAGGCACTATGGAAAGCACACCTTAATTTGCAAAGTACCCAAAATCAAATCACTTTGGTGTCGGGTCATACCAAATAGTTGCGTAAAATTTGAACGAAATAGGGGGAAGCGTAAAAGCTCTAGCTTCTCCGGAGACATACATACATACATACATACATACATACATACATACATGTAGTTACAAACGAATGAAACACAAGGCTTTCGCTTCAGCTGCTGAAGCAACGCAAAAATGCAACTGATACGATACTGATGTTTCATTATTAGAATCTGTAGCTCAAACGCCATCCTAAAGGCCTTCACATTATGTTGTGAGAGTCTTTGAAGCTGTGCGTAACCAGTCTATCGATACGCATAGATGCTGGGGCCAGCAAATTGTACTCTTGGAGGTATATTCTCATGGGTGTCATGCTTATGATATCCCTAGAAAGATATGCGTGATTAAGTTTGTTTCATGTGCACCAGACTTTTAGAAGAAGGGTGGCGAAGAGATTGCTCAAGAAGAGAGGAAATGTATGAAAGAGTAATAGGAAATGGAAAAAGCAAGAACACAATGTGGAAAGGAAGGTGCCGAAAGCAACATACGATGTGTGTATTGAAAGTGATGAGTAGAAGACTGATGTTGTAGTGCAAGTCTCAGTTGATGATTTTTCTGCTCAACAAGGAGTGTAATGTGTTGACAACGATGTAGATTATGATGATGACCTGGTTGTGTCCTCTATCTGGTTGTGTCCTTGAATTATGAATGTAGCCAAATGATAGATTTTGATTGTTTGTAAGGTATTGTGTGCAACAGATGGAGTGGCAAGTAAGGTCATTGTCTGTGTTGCATCTAATCCTTAAGTTTTGCATTTTAATTTAGAATTGGTGATTTGATTTTTGATGTTGACTGAAAAGTTTCGGATTAATGGAAGTGATACTGAAAGATTAATTTAATTAAAAGAATCAATGTTGTTAATAATCTGATTTCTATCATGATTACATTGTCTCATGTATCAAGTAATAATTGGTTAAATCAGATGTTTCATTATGTATTGCAGTCAAAGGTGTTTGTGTAGTATGATACAGATACAGGTTTTAAAATATCATGATATTAAGTCCTTCATTTTTGTTTGTTTTTCATATCATTTATTCACAGCACCATTGCAATCACATGTTGTAAAGTTCATACAATTATCATTACTATTATTGTATCTGTGATGAAAGTATATTGTGAATGTAATTATATATTACTCTTCACTGAAAAT
>CM032664.1:19286605-19360929 GCA_019095985.1 Streblospio benedicti | reverse complement strand
ATAATGGTGGCCTATTGTTGCAAATACCAGTTGAAAAGTGCACATATGTGCGAAACTTCACCAAAATAGGTACTAGACACCATGCAGGGCTGGCAGTTAAAAAACTTACAGGCACTAGTAAAATCTTACCAGCCCTGCCAACGGCACTCAATATCTAGGGGGGTCCTCTAGCATTCCACCCCGGAAATTTTTTTATGTATATTTAAAAAAGGAGCCATTTGACGGACTTTGAGATTATATTTGATGTTATGACAAAAGTATGTTAAAATATGGGGTCATAAAGGTGCCAGACAACCAGGCAGTAAAGTCTGAAGATTTGCAGGCCCAATAGTAAACTTGTCAGCTTCAGGCCACGGGCAGGCAGCCGTTTTCCACGCTGACATGAGTGCACTGAAAAACTTGTGTGTTGAGATACCAACGTAACTAGAGCAGGCTTGATTAAGCTGAGTTTTCAGAAGTCCAAACTGATTGTACATATGATTGTGCTAGTAACTTGTCATGTGTGGTTTGACATGACGAGCCAAAGAGGAGCCTAGTTTGATCCGCTTATTGACGGACTTGTAAAGCTCTGCATGATCTTTTATACCCCTCGTCTCAGTATCTTACTGTGTGGCCTGGCTTAGACTTAGGGACCAAGTCAAAAGATCAATGTCGGATTTCTAAGTTAATTATTCAACTTAAGGAGGGGGGCAGTAGGCACAATTAACTTGTGCCATCCGACAAAATCAACTTTTTAACAGCCCATTTCCAAACTTTGTTGTTTCACATTTGTTTTTTATTTTTATAGTTAACTTTAAGACCAAACATTTGTTAATCAAGATTTTTTTAAAGTGAACATTCAACTTTTTAAGATATTACCTGGGGGTGGCAGTGTTGTCGTTCCGCTAAATCAACTTTTTACTATTTAACTTAACAGGGTGCGGGTGGGGATGGGGTGTCCTTGAGCTAAGTTAAAGAATTAACTTAGTTATCTTACGCGCAACTTTTGGCTTGGTCACTTATAGGCTTGGTGCCTGTGGCATTATACAAGGAGCAAAATGTATATCACATGGTCTAGATTATAAACAAAGATAGATGAAGATATGGAAGAGAGATTAGTAGAAGGTAAACACCTTGCCTCATGGTTATAAACATATCTACGAAGATCAAAATATAAAAAATACTGTATCATACCATTATAGGTGAAGCCAACATATTAGAATGTTGTGATGCCTGTTCACATCTTGGTTCTTCTATGTCATCATCGCCTAAAAATAATTTTACCGGTATAATATGAGATGAGATATATTCAAAATATGAAACTAGATCAAAAGTGCTAAGAGCGTACAGTGTGCTAGAACACCGTTGACTCATGGGCAATAAAGATGTTTACTTTGCAATCAAAGCATCAGAGAAGAAAACAGTCTTATTTGATGTGTGATTCACCCTACATATGTTCTTGGCATTGGATTGCAGGTGCTTTCTAAACATGGCTAAAGTAAAATCAATTGCCCATGAGTCGGCATTAATATGGTGACGCTGAACACTCTGAGTACTTCTAATTTAATATAACCATTATGCACATTTAATGGCTATGTTTGTAGTATAGACCTTAACACGGTTTCCATAAACAGCCCTCAGGGCGTCATACCACACAGTTGTGTTAAGTTGGAACAAAATCGGTTGAAAGGTAAACGCTCTAGGTTGTCCAGAGACAGACGTACATAAACATACAGACAACCTTCATGTTACTCAGCACTGCCAACCCCTCATTGGTCATTTCTGTAATTAGGATGCCTAAAATTCGTATTTTAGAAGTTAAAATCTGTATTCCGTGGCAGAACTGCAATCGGTCCTTACAAAATCCAAAGAGCAGACCTGCTGCTGCTGCTGCTGCTGCCTGCTGCTGCTACTACTACTACTACCCAAATGTCTATTTGTCAACTGCTGCGGGTATCCCACTTAATGGGGTAGGCAGCAGGCGGCTGTGTCTCATCCATCTCTATCTAGAGGGTCTGTATTTAATTAAGTTACAGTCCTTCAAGTCTGGCTTGACACATTCCAACCAAGTCTTCCTCAGTCTACCCTGTACCTGACAACTAGGGATCTCCATGTTCATGACAGAATTGATGCAATAGGAGGATGGGTTCATGTCAGTATCATGAGATCTCCAGAGCGCAGTTCGGAGGACACCTCCACGATACCTAACATTTTATGGAGCATAGATCCTTGTTGGTGTAGTGATTAGAACGTTCGACTTCAAAACATGACTTGCCTGGGTTTTGAGGAGTATCATACAAGATGGGGAAAAGGTATCATCATCAGGTTTCATTCCGCAAATCTAACGAATCATAGATCTGTCATTGTGACGTAGCCAATGAAGGTCTGCAGCAGATGATGCAAGGCAGAACAAACACAGGTTGAGAACCTTCTCCCACAGGTTTTTAATGATACATGTTTGATGTCAGAATAGGAAGCAGCTTCTTAAACTTTCCCCATGCAGTATTGCATCTGGTGGTGAGGATGAGTTTGCATCCTCCTCCTAAGCATCTGAGATAGCAAACGCTAAGCCTGAACCCATCCACTGCTACTTTGGTAACTGGTCTACCATCAATGGGACGAGCTTCACCCTGACATCTAGGATATGTGTAGTCTGTGTTAGCCACAAGCCTCCCAGTAATCTCACTGCAGTGCTTGTACACCCAGAGCTTGAACTGCTTGCACACCTTCACCACTGCGGCACATGGGTACTTGCCCGAGTCCTTGAGAACATCAAGTCCAACAGACACCATTATTTCTTAAGTCTTCTTCATGTTGACTCTATTAAAGACCTATTCTTAACATTAGGAATCACACTGACATATCAAAATTTTAGCTAACTCAATTCTATTCTCCTTACATTTAAGTTGAACTGGGCCCACTGCCATTTCAATTATTCTACATCTTCCAACAAATAAAATATCTAGCAAAATAGATAGATAAATTTTGAATTGAATTTTATTTCATTTTATTGATACAACTCCAATCGAAGGCAACTGCATCAACAGATGTGAGTTATGGAACATAAGGAGGTTTGAGAAAACTAACTATCAAAAAAAAATCAAAGTCACTTTCAAAAGAAGATCAAATCCATTGATGCAATTGCCTTCGAGTCCAATTTTAGATAATTCTGAAAAGCTGATTTAAGTATAGTAAAGATTATCATACTCTCCACAACTTTCGAGGACTTGGATGAGTGTTGAGGAGTTCTTAAGAACTGCAAATTAGTGGGCTTTTTCCCTGATTTCTTTGAATTATTTCCTCCTGGATATCTGGGAGTCTTTGGAGTCTTTACCGGAGAAATATGATACTCTTGAGAAGGCTATATATATAAAAAAAAGATGCTATACAACCAAGATGATTTCTAAATATTCTACAGCAGAATGTGATATTTGAGGTAATCATATTTCTCAATCCAAATCATTATAAATTTAAAATAACCATAATTCTAGTGAAGAGTTTAACGTGGGAAATTTAGTACTTTTTGGAAATCTAAAAAAAGTTGGAATAGAAAATAGCAAGTTAGAAGAAAAAAACAAGTCATTAATAATTAGTTAGGCATCATATGTAGCTATCATTGAAGTAACATCACTTACCTTTACCTGGAGAAGCCTTAATGATTCGGACAACGTGTTAGAAGCAGTTGGTTGTTTTCTGGATTTTGATTTAAAATACAGCTCAGAATCTTCATTCTCAAGATCGGATTCAACTTTGCTGTTGATCTTTTTAACCTTTTTGGACTTTTTATGTTGTTCCTATGAACAAATAGATTGGTATCAAACATAGCTCATAATCTCATCACCTCACACAATTTATGCGTTACTTAAAAGTAACTGATACGAATCATGACATCAATTATTATTGTGAAATATTTACACATCCCTCCACATATAGCCATGATCATATTTGAACAGTTAGATCATTCTTCTAGATTGGAATAATGTAAAAACCTTAACATCTTGTGGCTTCTCAATGATTGGATCATTGGTAACTTCCTCTTTACGCCTTTTTTGTGCGGGTAATTCGACTTCAGCTTCTTGTAAATAAGATCCCACATTTGTACAATTTTGTGTCCTCTTCCTAGCTTTCTTTTCAACCTATGAAAACAAAAAAACTTAATAAAAAAAAAAGTGTTTATATACCAGAACAACATCCTAATAAATGTACAAATGTGTGGGGAAATATACAAATGAATCATTTTCACCTTTTTAGGCACATATTTTTCATCATCAGAGGAATCTTTGGCAGAATTGTCATGATCGAAATCATAGAGAGAGCATACATTTTGCTCATCACAGTAATGTTCAATTTCATTTTGGTTATCACCGTAATGTTTACCATATGTCTTAGGTCGAGATTTTGGCTTGCGTGCTGTACTTGCAAGCCAACTTACTTCACTCCTATCAAAAATTAAATTGGTATGCTTTAAAAAAAAATTATTATACAGTATTGTATCAGTCATTCCCTAAATCAACTTTCCTTGCTTACCTGGTATCATTTGCTTCAGTTTCTGTTTCTGAAAATATGTTTCTTCTTTTCCTTTTGGGTACCTATTTTCCAATCAAATCAAATGAAAAATAATGAATAGTCAGATTTAATCTTACATGATGGTTATTTTCAATTCATTATAATTAATATGAATATTCAATATTTAAGAATTTCCAGGAGAGCCAACCCGCCAATAAGGTCTAGTCTAAAATCTATTGGTTCACACCTAAATTATCATTGAAATAACGGCAAAAGCATTGCATATTCACCTGGTTTGAATAGGCCTATGATACTTTGATTACAACCTAGTTTGTTTCACACAGTGAAGTTGTGCTCAAAAGGCAAGTATAAGCCAAATGGAAAGAAATTAAGATTTACTAAATATAACTTGTTTGTGTACAATATTCTTTGTAATGCCATGTCATTTAGAAACAGAACAAGCTATGTACCGTTTCATACAAGATAGAAGTTAAAAGCACATACAACATAATGCTGTAAACATCACTAAGGCAAGATCAAAAAAAAATATAATGCCTAAATCTTAGCCTAAATCTCGTCTAAAATATATTTTGACTTCAAGCTTCATGTATAGTGTTCTTGTAGCGCATCATGACACACCACAAGAACTCAGCTCATAAAATAATTCATTTTACAGTTACACAGCAAACCCAGTTTTGTATGTATTATTCTTTTTTAAATAATTACAATATTGTTTATAACTTAACTGGTTTAAATGAATGCACTAGAAATTTGAATCAGTGCATCTTCAAGCTGATTTAAAGTAACCCAGCTGACAACTAGCCATATACATTGTATACGGTCAGTGCCGATACAAATTATTTCTACAAGGAAATTCTGGAGCACGATAACCAATGGAAATACATGCAAAACAATGATAAGTGATATCTGGCAATAATTTTTGCCAAATTAATATGTTCATGTATTATAATTTGCATATTGATTTTAATATTATACCTTAGATGTGGTTTTGTCACATGCTTTATGCAAATTACTTTGAAATGAAAGTGGAACTTTTTCTATTTTCTCTTTGTTTGATGATTTTTTTGTTATAGCAGTTCTTTTATTAGCCTTTTTCTTATGACACTGTTCCTGCTCTTCATCATTAGATGAAGAATCATCATCTCTGTTTAACAAGTTATGACAGTCTTCGCTAGGTATTATGTTTTTAAATGCACTGACGGTCTTCGTTTTATTTTTTCTATTTTTCTTATTCTGTTCACCAATAACAGACTCTTCATTGTTGTCATAAAAACCATAATTAGCTTTTGCCAAAATAGGACTATCTTTCTCAGAAACTCTATTGTTGAATGAGTGAATTGCTTTCTTTTGGATTGGTTTTCTACTAGTCTTTTTTTCCTCCTCAACAAAACGTTCTGCCTCTTCTATCTTAGAAAAATCATTATCTCTGACTGATGCAAAGTTGCTGTTTTCAGTTCCTATCTTTTTGTTTGTGTTATTTGTTTTATTCTTTTTCCTTTCTTTCTTTTGCTCAACAATGGGCTCTTCATCAACAATATCAGGAAAATCAAAATCATCCTTTGAAATAAAACTTACATCCTTCTTGGCTACATGTTTTGCTTTTGATCTATTTCTTTTGTTTTTCTTTTTAGTGTGCTCAACAATAAGTTCTTCCTCCTCAATATCAGAAAAATCATAATCAGTGTTAGACAAATAAGAATTATTCTTATCTGGCACCTCCTTGGACTCTCCATGTTTTTTCCTACCAGCACATTTTGATATGTTTCCAGGCAGTGGTATATTAGCGGTATTACACTTTGTATGTAAGGGAGTAGAACTGTTTTTTCTAGGCAACTCCTTCAACATGTTTTCATCTTCTGGTTCAAAGTCATACATACTTCCATGGCTGTCAGAAGTATTTAAGCGAGATTCTCTTTCCCTAGCTCTTGCCTTGAAAAATTTGGGTTGTCCTTTAGAGAAATTTATCTGTGGTTTATAAGTTTCATTTTTGGTACATATCAGTTGGCTCGAAGATTTTCCCTTTAGTCCACCATATTTATTTTTGAATTTCACATCGCTCTTATGAGAGTTGGGCTGTGATTGAAATAACACTGGACTTCCAAAATCTCCCGATTCAATACTTCCTTGACTTTGCAAGTTGAAATTATCAAAATTGCTGGTTCTTTGCCCACATTCCAGACTTAACGTTTCAAGGGGATCAATGTAATATCCTGTATTGTCTTTCGTCTCAGCAATTAGAGTAGGAGACATGTTATTTTCACTTGTGGACAATATCTTGCCCTTTTCTTTCTTTGCAGATTCTTTTTTTACAATTCCTTTTTTTTTATTTGATATTTTATTATCTTGAACCTTATCCTTGGACATTTGATTACCCTGGGATTGTTGGTTTTGTTTCTTTGCAGTTATTCTACGTTTAGGCTTTGAAACTGTACAACTAGTCTTACATTGCAAGTCAGTTTCAGGCTTATTCTGAGTGGCATTGATTTCAGGCTTTTGGTTTGTTTTGTTATTTGAACGTGACCTAAGCTGTCTTTTCTGCGGGGTTACTTTTACAGGCACTTCAGACCTTTTATCTAATATTCTATCATCTTTTAATGTTGAATCTGGAGACATCATCTTCACAGGTGAAGATAGATTTTCAAGTTCTTCTACGATTGTTGGTTGAACTCGCTCTAAAAATATAATGTTTGAATAGTTTATGCAATAATTTTTACAATTTGATAATAAGAACTTATAAGCTAATAGATCTAAATTTACAAGACTACATTCAAATTCTATGATTTGTACCTTTTCTTGTTTGTGTATCGGAAAAGGTTGACAACACTGAGTTTCTACCAATACTCTTCTGTAGACTTTCTTCTGTGACTGTACTGAGGCAAGGAGATGTAGATGCCCGTCCACCCATTTTAGCATAAAACATGTCAGGTTCAAAGGCTTTGATTTGCTCTTTTAAATCTTCATTCTACAAAAAAACAAAAAATAAATAAAAATACAATCATCAGTGCATATCATACATGAGTGGGACTTGATGAAAAACCCTGAAATACTGTGTGAAAGAAGTAATATTGGGTACGAAGCCTGTCTGTTATCTATTATCACCCAACGTGGAAATCCTTGAAATCAGGGAAAACCCTGAAAACTCTCATGCATGGCATATTCAAACTAATCTTGAATTGTTTCACCAAAACAGCAAAACATATTTAATAAGTCAATGACAAAAATTCGCTACCTCTGTCTCACTTGATCCAATTGCTGAATTCACCACCACATTAGTACTAAAAATACAGGATTGAAATGCTAAATAGAAATTTTACTCAAATAAATACATATAAGTGAATAAATCAGGAATAGCAATTTAAGATTACTAATCTATCTTCTTAGTATGAATTTAAAAATATTAAGAATTTTGACCTTAAACTATTAAAGAATTTTGGTAAGTTTTTAGTTTCTGATCTGCTTTACACGACAATGACACATCTGAAACCCTAGAAATAGCTTTGTTACAATACCTTGTAGGAAGTTCCTGCTGTTTACACAAAGAATTCAAAGCTGGGAAAACCTGAGACACTGTCTGTGATTCACAATATGATGCTTCTTCTTGCTCTTCAGGGACAGAACTTGGAATCACTGTGTCTGTGTACATCAAATATGAATAAATGAGAACATTATAATCAGGGTGACATACATTGACATAGTACATAATTTAAGTACAATGCCATCATTCAGGAAGAAGCACATTCCTGATGACATGAAAGTTACATCACCAAGCTCTATAAAGGAAAATACTTCTTGGACAATTTAAGGTTCTTGAAGACCTTTCCAAAGAATTTCATTCCCGTTGTCCCTGGGAATTTCTCTACGCAGATAATCTAATCATCTCTGAATCCATGGAAGACGCATGAGACATTAAAGAATTGGAAAGCAGATATTGAAGTTGAAGGTCTTACTCTAACAGTAAACATGTCACAAAAAGGTATTGATCCACGCTATCAAAGATGAAGGCTAACACCTAACATAAAGGCTTTGGCTCCAACTCTATTTTATGAGTGCACTGCAAACTATGGACCGATTGAATAATGATATTCTTTCCAAGAAATACTTATAACGTATAGAATACTTCACATATACATTGAAGCTTATCCACCACCTCACCCATTCCTGCTACAAATTATAACAGATTTCAGTACACATACCATTTTTAAATCCTGACAATGTGCTAACAGTGACAAGAGGTAGAGCTGTTTTAACTTTCTTTACCCTTTTCTTTGTAGCTTCTTGTATATATCGAGGGGAGTCTGAAATCAGAATTAAAAACAAAACGAAAACTTATCTGGAGTGAAAATAATTTCGCCCACTTTTCAGCAAGTTCTTAGTACAATACAAATTGGTACACTACTTATTAAAATCCAACCAGTAATAAGGAATTTCAAGAGGAATATTGTATATTGGAACCTGTATTTAGTTGAGACTTTCGATGATTTCTCATCATCTTATCTTCAGTTGATCACATGACCACCATGATGGTGGTAGTCATGTGACAGCAGAGCCAACTAGACGGGCAGATCGCAGCTCTTAGGATTTAAATGTTCTTCACTCAAGTCTTTAAGAGTTGTTCCCGTTTCACCAATGTAAGACAAAAGACTTAAGTAAAAGAACATTCCTAAGAGATAACAACTGCAATTCAACATACTAGGGACACAGGTCATAGAATCAGTAAGAATGTTAAGGTGTATGAAGAACTTAAGCTGCGTAGAAAGATTCGAGAGGTCATAGATCCGTTTTTGTTGACCCGACATGAACCACGTCACTGACTACAACATGCCCCCATCTACTTGTCTGAGGATTTTCATTTGGCCCTATGAACATGAGAAATCATCGAAAGTCTCACAGACAATGTACTTACAGGTTCTAATAGCTATCTAACAAGATTCCTCTAGACATCATGATTAATTAAAACCGCGGTGAAATTAGTACACATTTGTTGAGTAATAAGTTACATGCAAAATACTCCCTCATTGTTTACAAACACAAGAAAGAAATAACTGCCAACACAATGTAGACTAATGCATGTACATGCATGTACATGCATGTATGTATAATGAGTGCTGGGTCAATGTGTTTGAATTGACATCAGGGCACTTATTGAAGAAAATATAGTAACTGTCAAGTTGTACTTACCTAAAATTTTCTTATTCTCATAAAGACTTTCTTTCACAATGTAAGATGCAGGGGCATTCATTGGGATCTGAGGGACAGAGACTTTCACAGATGCTTGTGAAGATGGTGTTTGAGGGATCTCTTCACAGTCATTCCCAGGACTATTAGTTTCCTAGTAAAAGTAAATAGTGCTAAAAAAATTGTCACTTCCAAAGCATTCATAATGTACATCTCATTTGGCCAATTAATTAACTTCAACTGTAGTCTACAGTAAGATTTTCTTATGAACAATACTGCAATTAACTGTCAAAGCAAAGGTTACACAACATATTCATGTACATTGAATTATGATTGTATACACACCTTAATTGTACGTTCTTTACAATTGATAGCCAGATCACTTACAGCTTTTGAAACTTTTACCTAGGTAATAATACAGAAATGTTGAGATAAATATCACATTTTATGTTTCATCAATTTTATAAAATAGTCATTTATTGGTAATAGTACATTGTATTGGCAATAGACCTATAAATGCTATAGACTTACACTTGGTTTTATATGACATTTTTTTTCCCCTAAAGTCTTCTGCAAAGCTAGCTCAAGATTATACTTTTCATTGAATTTAATTATGAATTTATTTCCAAGCTTGCACCGTGCAAAACTGACCAAGTCTGATGCATCAATATTCAACACAAATACAACAGATTTTTGCGATTTTGATACTGAAACGAAAGACAATATGAACAAAATTCATAAAATTCAATTAAAATAATATAGCTATTGTTTGAATACTTTTAATTGCCCATCGCATACATTTCTTGGTAATGTCTACCGTATTCCCGCACATTAAAGTCCATGGGCTTATAACCGAAAAACAGCACTTTTTGGACCTTTTGAAAATTGAAAAAGTTCCCACTTACAAGCCTAGGGGCGTATATTCGTATACTATGCCCACCCCCTATTTGGCGATGAATAAGCATTGGATTTTGACTATATAGAGCCACCAACCATGGGTTCTTACGTGTTACTGTACGGTACTAGTCTACCTACGCGGGCGATGATAAGTGTACTGACTTTTAACAACGTGTGTTACGTTGTTTTTACGTGTCTTTGGTCACTCATCTGGGTTCAGGGTGCACGTAACTATCAATTTTCATCGATTTTTTTGGCAGGGAAAAATATTTTTATTCTCACTTATTGGCCCATGGGCTTATATTCGAACATTAAGCCCATCTTCGATGTTAAGCCCATGGGCTTTTATGAGCAGGAATACAGTACAAACTTCTATTGTTCAAAGGAAAATTCAAACTATATTCTTTGACTCTAGAAGTCTTAAAGGGCAATTTGCTAGTGGGGTAAGGATGGTTTTCTTTCACAGGGATTTTGGCCTATGTATAGTAAACTAGTAAATCAATCAATCAGTGTGCTTTGTTTTATTTTTCATTACTCCAGTTTAATTAGATTAATTAGTAAGCCTTTCAGATATGCAAATAGACACCATGACGTCACATTTGAACTATGACCTCTGTAGTTCATTAACCCTTTACCCCTTAAAACGGCCTAAACCGACGTTGGGCCCTCTCCCTCAAATTGGCCTAAACCGGCCGGCTGATTTTACGTGTTTGGGTGTCAAAAGCTTTGTCATACAAGTCATTTGTTTTGGGTATAGCAGCAGTGCCATCGTGATTAAAACTAGATAACTATATGTAAAACCGTATGAGGAATCATCGTGTATAAGTTATTTTAATGTTTAGCTTTTATTTTAAGAGAATATAAAGAAGTTTCATTAGACAGCATTAATTTGCACTTCGAAATGGCGCCATGTTTACCATATCGCACCAAATGCAAAAACACCAATTTTTGATCGCGTTGTAGACATACTCATAATAGTTCAATCTCGATGAGAAATACATATTCGTGCTTCTAACAATGTAAGCTTTATTATGATATATATTTGAGTTCCAAAAACACCCGATAAATATTTTTAATTATTTTCTAAATTACGGTGACTTATTTACACGAAGCTACGCTGCAAATATGGGTATTTTACCGCAGTCCTAACCGATCCGAACATGGCTTCCTTTTACGATTGGAAATGTAACGCTTTGTTTCAAAACATTTGTGAAATTGGGAATGGGATAAGCCAAAATGGCTGCTTTGTATTTTGGTGAAAAGATGGTTGAAATCCGAGCATTTTTAAGGAAATTATGGTAGTTTAAAGTTGGCAATGCAGGTCCGACAAATGGAAAGATTTTATACGCGCTACGCTGCAAATATTTATGAGGATACAAGGGCTGTCATGTAATAAAACGTGAGGGGTAAAGGGTTAAAATGCACCATTAATATGCACGCATGCGCTTTAGCGCTAATTCCGCAAATGACGCCAGCCATTTTGAAGATGATCAGTTTTTAGACTTCGTTAGACTTTGACAAGTAAAAACATCATTAATAATAGAGCTGTTGTAAGATGATTAAAATCATAATTTTATACACAACTCTCTTCTATTCACTGCCTTTATTTCCAAAATCAAAACACCTCAAAACAATAATAATACTATAAAACTAGTTTTCGAGATCCTTAGTCTCCTTCTCAATAACAACTAATGAAATTAAATTAATGAACTTATATATCAATAACTATGTCAAATTTACATAAATCCCCTCAAGTATTTTACATTATTAAATTTCTATTTTGTATTTTAACACTCTATATAAATCTATCTTCTTTAAACTAAAACTATATTGTTAAATTCATTACAATTGAACCAACTACACAATAAGGTTTAAAAACAAAACATAGTATGAGCTCCTTTAAGTTATCCACACAATGCACCCCAAATTTGTTCTACAATTTATATATACAACCATAAAGTACAGTGCAACGTACAATCTCTTGTCTCTACTCTAACAAATTTTGAAATGTCATGCGCCTGATACCAGGTTGGTAATGGTCTAGTCTGCTATTGAGCATCTTATCTGCACTGCATCTTGCGATTTCCACCCCCTCCCTAGTCTGTCTTTCTAACGGTTTCTTGTATGACTGTACTATGTTCATTTTGAATCTTGCATCTTGGTTCACATGTGATTCTCGAATGTGTTTTGCAAAAGCATTATTCATATGTCTTTCATTACTGTGGTTCCTTATTGCCTCCAAATGCTGCCTTCCCCTAATGTACCCAGATCTGCCAGACTCCCCTATATATATCACTTCTTCCCCCCTTTATACACAACTACAATGTCAAACAACTTCCCAATTTATACAACAACCCCCTGCCTTCTCTATTACTAATCTCCCTTTGCCTTTTTTCCAAATTTGTGAAAATCTGAAAATACAATTTCAGAATGACTACCCACCTTCAATTCTTTGATAGTGCACATTTTTTCTATTTTTGCCATAAAGTTGTAAAATATTTAGTGTGTGTTCTCTCTATATGAAGATTATCCATTGCTTATTATGTTTATCTTATTATATCATTACATATACAATATCACCCACCACCAATTGCCACAAAGACAGGCGAAATTAGACAGGTAATGAACAGAACTTTTTCGGAATTAATCGTTTAATATCGAAATAATTTTGTGTTGGGAAACTTCCGTCTTTTTCAGTATTACTATTTTTATTGTTTACAATTCTTTCACCATCGGCACTTTGTTTGGAATTCCAAAGAATCTGGTGGAAAAAAGGGGTCCCTTCTACGCAATCAGTACTGTAGTAATGTTAAACTCGATTTTTGTTGATTATATGACGTAGGTGCCTGGTCGGTACTCTTTTAGACAGTGTTTTAATTCAGATTTCCTAGTGAGGTATGTAAAATAAACATAAGCGTTTGCAATCACAAAAGTTTGTGTACATTTCTGTTTGTGAGATGTCAAAACCACGAAAAAAGTTGTGATCTTAACGAGTTTTACAGTAGCCATAAAACATGTGACTCTTTTACGGAACCAACCTCGAGTTCATGATTGCTTACTACGTCAGAATGACGTCACGCTCGAAATTCAAAACAAAGAATTCCGCGCATGCGCGTCACTTTTTCCTCTTTCGAAGAAAGTTTCACACGTGGTTTCAGTTCTCGTCCGTTTTTTGCCTCTTTACACGGATTTACACACTTCTCTGTGGATTTCACCTTAGTGCTTTAAGGATATCACATTAGAGGTTAGTTTTGCGTCACCTAATCATTGTGCGATAAGTCCATGGCTGACGCTATGCTTCGAGTGATTTCGCCGGATGAGGCGTCCACCACAGCACAAGATGGCGCCGCCAGCCGCCATCTTGGATGACTCCACTACTGTTATGGCGACTAGGCAGCCTCCGCATGCCTGGGTTCACGGTAGCCAGACAGACACAGCCCCCCTTAGGCCACAAGACAGTGGTGTGGGCAACGTCACGTCGCAGGCGCGAGCTCACGCAGATGACGAAGTCAGCGTCTACTCTCGTGGCCTCTCATTAGAGCCAACAGTAGGACGCGGCCGCGGGTCACGTGACCACGCCAAAAACCGCACACACAGATGCAGCCTGCCTGTGTCTGATTATTCAGAGGAGGACCAGGAGTCTGATGCCCTGGACGACGACGAGTCAGAGGCGGCACACTCGCCAGTGTGGCGGCGCCGTTCATGCTCACGGAGCTGCGGCTCTCCCCATCGAGACCGCAGCCTTCACTACAGGCGCTCTCGTTCCCCTAAACGGCAGCGCAGTTGCTCACGGAGCCGGCGTGGCCGGTCAAAGACCCCAATGCGCTCTAGGTCCCGCTCTAGGGACGACCGCCGCCACGATAGGTCCCGCTTGCGGGACAAGCGGCGCTCCCCGGATGCCTCTGCCGGGTACACTGGATTTAGGGCGGCCCCAGAAGCACCACCGGCCCGGTCGCTTCCAGCGTACCTGGCCGAGTCGGCCGAGCATTATTTCACTCGGCACCTAACCAACAAGGACGTCCAGGAGGTGCTCCGCCCCCACCCAGTACCGAACCTGGCGTGCTTCAAGGTGCCAAGCCTGGACAAGGACGTGGTGAAGCAACCACGGCCCGGCCCGCCCCCACGGTCTGGGGATGGTGATGACAAGGACCGGCCCAAACCATCAGGCATGGAGTTGGAGGGCTCAAGGCTCGTTTCCAAGGATGCTGCTCTGCAGAGCGTACACAACAAAATTGTGCACGCGATGGGACCACTCTCCACCCTCTGGCTCAACATCGACGCCGCCAGGCAGGAGCCACGCAGATTTGATGCACAAGAAATGCTCACGTTAAAAGAGATGTCTATCACTATGGTGGGCCAGGCAGCCCAAGCCATGATGTATTGCAGGCGGAGGGAGGTCTGCAGCTTCGTCCTGAACAAAAAGACGGCCGGGCAGGAGGCTCTAGCGGACCACCGCGACTCCCTCCCCACGGGGGGCGACTTACTTTTCGGCCCTGAATTCCAAGACGTCCTGCTTAAAGAGTCCAACAAGGTGGGCGGGATGGCGGAGTTAGTCCGCAAACGGCAAGTGGCCTTGAAGCGGAAGCGTAAGCAACCGCAACACAAGCCTGGTGGCTACACCGGGCATCAAGGTGGCTACTCTGGGCATCAGCAATACCAACCTCGTCAACAGGCCCCCGCAGCCCAAGGAGCCCCTCAGGGTTCAGCCAGGCGTCCGCCGAAGCAGCCCTTTCCAGCAGCCCAACGCCAGGGAGGAGCGCCACGTGCTGGGCGAGGCGGAAAGAAAAACAGGTACGTTATCGTGTCCCCCAGCTCCCAACTTATCCCCGAGTGCTCTAGGGTCCCTTACACGGGTGACACCGTGCCCCTCTTTGACCTGGCAGGCCGGCGAGACCCCCGACCGGCTGGCGACAGGCCCACCTGCGCTCCCTCAGACCCCCAAGGGGCGCCGCGCGTCTCCTTGTGGATTATCCCTTCCAGTGGCCCCCTGACCGAATTGGCCACCCTCAACCTCCACCAGACCCAGTTCCCAGCTCAACTAGTCGCGGGACGCACAGCGCTCACACTGGCAAACTGGCGGAAGCTGACCGCCAACCCAGAAATCCTGACCATCGCGGCAGGGTACAAAATCCCGCTGACAGGGTGCCCCCCACAGTCAGACGGCTTTCAACTGCACTTCTCCCCAGAGGAGACGAACACAATCTCTGCGGTTCTTGCAGACATGGTGCTCAAGGGCACAGTTCAATCAGTGCCGGAGTCGACGACCCAGTTCGTGGCTCACATCTTCCTTCGCCCGAAGAAAGACGGCTCCTCCAGGCCAATTTTCAACCTGAAACGTCTAAATCAGGTGGTGGAATACGCCCATTTCAAGATGGACGCCATGCCACTAGTTCGCAATCTGTTGATACAAGGCCACTTCCTCATGAAGTTGGATCTGAAGGACGCATACTGGTGCATACCAATCCACGCAGCACACCGGAACCTGCTGAGGTTTCGCTGGCAAGGGGAACTCTTTCAGTTCATGTGCCTCCCCTTCGATCTGGCCTCGGCGCCACAAGCTTTTACAAAGCTCCTCAAGCCAGTGGTCAGCTTCTTGCGCAGAATCGGAGTTCGTCTAGTCATATATCTCGACGACTTACTCCTGATGAACCAGGACCCGTTTCTGCTCCGGCGAGAAGGGCGCACAGTCTGCCTCCTCTTGGAAGCATTGGGCTTCATTGTGAACCGCAACAAATCGGTACTCGAGCCATCCCAAGACCTGGAGTTCCTGGGCTTGGTGGTACAGACCGTGCCTATGTGCCTCACGCTCCCCGAGAACAAGCAAGTGGACATCCTGCAGACATGTCGAAACATGTTGACGACGGACACGGTGATAGTCCGCGAGTTGGCGCGACTGGTGGGGAAACTGACAGCCACCGTGCTAGCAGTCCTCCCGGCACCTTTACATTACCGGAACCAGATGCTCAAGATCAGGTCCCTCCTCCACAAGCGGACGTACAAAGCTCCCGTGTGCCTCACGGCAGGCTGCAAGGAGGACCTGCGGTGGTGGATCCTCCACCTGGAATGCCTGAGGGGCAAAGCCATCATCACCCCCTCCCCCGACTTGATTCTGGATGGACGCTTGTCGGACGGGCTGGGGAGGACAGATAATGAATGGGGCCAGTGCTCGCGGGCACTGGACAGCCATGGAACAGCAGGAGCACATCAATGCGCTTGAGTTACGGGCAGTACTGCTGACAATGCAAGCTCTGCTCGAGAATGCGCGAGACAAACATGTCCATGTCCGCGCGGACAATGTAACTGCAGTGGCCCACATCAACAAGATGGGGGCACAAAGTCGACGCTCCTAGTTGACCTGACCAAGCGGACCTGGGATTTCTGCTTAGGCAGGAACCTGACGCTGTCAGCCGAATACATTCTGGGCACAACGAATCAGACAGCGGATGCCCTGTCACAGGAGGAGCCGGACTCCAGTGACGGGCAACTGAACCCTCAGGTCTTCAAACAACTGCAGACGCTATGGGGCCCATTTACCATGGACCTCTTTGCGAGCAGGACCAATTGCCAACTGCCAAAATACTTCAGCTGGAAGGCGGACCCCCAAGCCCAGGGGACGGACACGATGATATGCTCATGGCCCCCCGGGACCGCGTATGCTTTCCCACCTTTCTGCCTCCTTCCACGGTTTCTGGCCAAGGTGAGGAAGCTGGGAACGACAGTAGTAGTCGTGACTCCGATTTGGAGCAACCAAGCATGGTATGCGACGCTCTTGGACATGTCGGTGGAAGCCCCTCTCCGGCTTCCACCATTGAAAGACTTGTTGCTCTCGCCGATGGGACTCGAACACCCCCTCTTGGAGAACGGCTCGCTTCATTTGGCAGCCTGGAAGGTCTCAGGCGTGCCAACAGAGACGTTGGCATTTCAGAGGACGCTGCCTCGCTTATCGCGGGTTCAATCAGAGATGGCACACAAGGTGTTTACCAGTCAGCCTGGAATCAGTGGGCTGGCTGGTGCGCTGAGATGGTCGTTGATCCATTTCAAGCCCCTCTGGGCTCAGTGCTAGATTACCTGTCAAGCCTCTACAACAAAGGCTTGGCCTACAGCATGATTAATGTACATCGCTCTACCATTTCCCACTCTCACGCAGGGTGGGAGGGCACGAAGGCCAGACAACATGGCCTGGTACATAAGCTCATGCTAGGAGCTTTTAACCGACGACCTCCGACTCCTAAATGCACCAATATTTGGGACGTGGATACGGTTCTCACGTATTTATGGCAGCAAGGCGACCACACCGTAATGACCGACCTCATGCTCACATGGAAAACAGCCATGCTGTTGGCCCTAACTACGGCAGCGAGAGCCTCAGAATTGCGAGCCTTTAACCTGGAGTTTTTCTCTGATGGGGGGGACCACATAGAATTTGTAGTCCCCTCGCTGACGAAAACACAACGTCTGGGCAAAAAAGCCCTAAAGTTCACGATACGGGCGTTCGTGGCTGACCCCCGCGTCGACGTGGTGTCTACCGTGTGGGCGTACATTCGATGCACAGCAGCCTGGCGGGTGTCCCCAGATAGGCATGCCTTGTTCCTCACAACTACCGGACAACATAAGCCGGTAGCTACATCCACCATCTCAGGCTGGCTAGTCAAACTTATGTCGGAAGCCAGCATCGACACTGAACGGTTTAAAGGCCACTCTACTAGGTCAGCGGCTGTGAGCAAAGCAGCCTCAGCTGGCTGCTCAGTAGCAGACATTTTGAGTCGAGCAAACTGGTCGAACGCCAACACTTTCAAGAAATTCTACCGTCGAGAAACAGAGCCCGCCTCGGCGAATTTTGAGGTGCAAGTCCTCAACACGAGGTGAGCTTTGAATATGCAATCATGAACTCGAGGTTGGTTCCGTAAAAGAATTTGAAATTTAATAAGTGTGCGAAGCACACAACATTAATTTTGGATTCTTTAAGGAACCAACCGTGAGTTCATGATCCCTCCCGGTCCTCTGACCTCCCCCCACCACTAGAGCACTTGCAGGCATATGTTCCCCTCGGCCTGGTCACTTTTCATATTTCATATTTCACATTTCATATTTGATCAATTTCATATGCTTGATGCTGGTCACGAATACGACTGACAGTTACTGTTCTATTTGCAGTTAGGCAGCTGGTGGCCGGCCGCGTCTGCTGGACGACGGGGTCCCAGCTTGTACATAGTCCAGTGACCTAGTAGTAAGCACCATCTGTACAAAGTGGATAAGCATCATCTGTACAAAGTAGATGAAGACAGTAGGATCAGCAGAACAAAGTAAGTTTTCATAGGGGCAACTGCACAAAGTAGCCTTTCCGAGGAGCAGCTGCACAAAGTTCTCTTTCGTCGCTTCGCCAGTTCAGTGGTGCAACTCCGCTCGAGGAGCTACCTGGAGAGAATCACCACGAGTCTTCCACCTCGCAGGTAGAAGACCTCGTCAGGAACTAACCTTCATCTTCGTAGTGAGTATCTTTCTTCGAATCGTCTAAGTGACGCGCATGTGCGGAATTCTTTGTTTTGAATTTCGAGCGTGAC
This sequence comes from Streblospio benedicti, assembly GCA_019095985.1. NCBI lineage: Eukaryota > Metazoa > Annelida > Polychaeta > Spionida > Spionidae > Streblospio > Streblospio benedicti. The sequence goes on along the minus strand of CM032664.1, from coordinate 19,341,790 downwards.
GTCATTCTGACGTAGTAAGCAATCATGAACTCTCGGTTGGTTCCTTAAAGAATCCAAAATCAATGTCGTGTTCTTCGCACACTTATTAAATTTCAAATTTTAATGAGTTTTACAGTAGCCATAAAACAAAACACTGATGTGTATGAAAGATAGAGAAAATCTGTTTTTACAAGTTTTAAGCATCATACCTTCTATTATGTATTTTTCAACATTTTCTTCCCACAAAGCAACTGTTTCCCACAAACTTTCATCTTCAATCTAATAAAAGAAAATACTTTGTGTGAAAAAAAACAAAAAACAAAAAAAACAAGTCTGTAAAGTTTACTACCATTTCTCTTTATTCCATTTTGCCTTTTATAAAATGAAGAGATTTTGGAATGTTCAGAAGTAATTGTGAAGTTTACACTGATTCTACACCTTTTTATACTTTAAATAAAAAAAAAGTTTTATGCCATACATTCTAAAGCTCTTGTCAGATACCGATTGGAATCTGTAGGTAGATGATTTTGTTTTTACAAAATGCAATTAACATTACCTCTGATTGTGTATCATCAGGCTCTTGTTTGCAAAATAAAGACACCCTTTGACTATTACTATTAAAATCCACCCAAAAGTCACTGTACTGTTCATCAGTTGGCTGGTGTAACTGCAACAAGTATCATGTTATTTATGATTATATTGGTACATCCACAAAGGAGATCAATAGGAAATACTTTTTTTATCATGGTAATTAATTAAATCCAATAATGATTAATTGAAAACTGCCTAGATATATTGGAATTAATTGACGCAACTAGCCTATCACAAGGCTCATGATCTGACATGAAGCGCCTAAGGCACATTATGCCACAAGTGCTGTCTACAGCTTCGCTGTGTATATTCGCTGTGTATAAAGTATATATATGTTCAGACTCTGTATTGTGTATTATATGATTTGTACTATATCTTTTTCATATGTATTTTAATGTACTGACAGACTTCATGGAATAGACATGAAAACACAACATGGTGTCAAAAGTGGTGAAAATTATAAAAAAAATGTATATATATAGACTTGAACAGACATTTTCCAACAGCTGTGATTAAGCATCCAAATATTTCAATATGGCTATGAGTTTACAAGGGCTGCCTACACCCAGCATGGATTGGCATTTGGATGACGCACCTAGAGCATTTGCCAAGTTCAAGGAGTTCATAAAACTGCTACTCGAGGGACCTCTGGAGTCAATTGGTGAAGAGATACAAGTCAAATACCTATTACTATGGGTCGGGGAAGAAGGTAGAGATTTAGTAAAAAAAATGGAACCTTAGTGCATAGAATGCAAAAAAGCTAGATTATTACTGGTCAATATTTGAAGACTATGTCAAACCAAAAAGGAATTTTCGAATAGCAAGATATAAGCTCAGGGCATGCAAACAAGACGCTGGTGAATCAATCGACGCTTTTGTTAAGAGAATACGCATAATTGTCGCTGAATTCACATATGGAACTGACACTTTGCAAGAGCAAATCATTCACACACTGATATTTGGTACCACATCAGAACGAATACAATCCAAGTTATTACAAAAGGAAGAAAATCTAACTCTAGATCAGGCCCTTGATATTGCCCGAATAGAAGAAGCTACACGTAAACAGATTGATGATTTACATGGCAAATCAAATCACGTCCTGCACACAGAACCAAGGGTCCGAGGACAACGCCCAAGATAACCAAAACAGATACTACAAAATAAAGCCTGCTACAACTGTGGGACCATACACAGGGTATGAAATAGAGCCTACCCGGCGGCCCGGTGCCGGCTGATTTTGGCCCGGGCCAGCTCGTTTTAAAAGTTCACGGCCCAGTGGGTAGGCTACTTTTTGAGAGTTCTAAATATGAACATAATGAAGGGCCGTACACTTTTTGCCAGGGCCGGCTACTTTAAATAGTTGCAGGCCCTGTGGTCCGTAAACAAATTTTGATGAGTTTCATACCCTGCCATACATGACAGGAATCCTGATACATGCCCTGCAAAGGGTGCAAAATGCCTTTTCTGTGGTAAGCTTAACCACTAGAAGCGTGTATGTTTTGCCAAGAAAAATCAAGAACGTAGTCAAACAAACACAAACCCTCAAGGACAAAATCAAGTACGGAACCAAACAAGTGTGAACGAGATACAAATAGAACAACTGGAACAGTCTCAACTTCTCGACCTCTATTTTAATGCATTATACGTTCATGGGATGAGCCACAAAAGCAGAAAAGAAGAAGAAACAACTTGGCATATCGACTTGCCAATACAGCTACAAACCTCACCCATACATGTAACATGCAAAATAGACACTGGCGCCGAGGGCAATGTAATGGCTCTGTCCATGTATGAAAAACTCGCAGAGATTGACAGACAATGTGGTGTTTCACCAACCAAGATAACACCCTTATGTGCACATCACTGCTTTTGGAGGTAGCACAGTAGAACTGGTGGGTATGTGCAGTGTGACAATAACACACAAAGACAAAACAGAAGCTGTCACATTTAACATTGTGAAGCCTGAAGGACCAGTGATTTTGGGGCTTCCTAACTTGCCGGGCGCTAGGGCTTGTTACCCTGAACTACATGATAAATACAGCCCGCACTGGATCAACCTCATCCAGTCGTGTCATTGGCGACCCACAAGCATGTAAGCAGATCCTTAAAACATTCAGTGATGTCTTTGAAGGCATTGGATGCTTTGAAGGCGACTACCACATCACAGTAGACCTGCATGTCCCTACGGTGATACACCCACCTAGACGTATCCCATTCGCCCTCCGAGATGGCCTGAAGAAAGAGCTCAATTCACTTGTGGAGAAGGGCATCCTAAGTCCTGTTACTCAACCCACTGATTGGGTAAACTCATTTGTTTGTGTCACTAAGCCTAGTGGCAAGATTAGCTTATGTCTGGATCCAAAAGACCTGAACAAGGCAATAAAGCGACCACATTACTATACACCAACGTTCGAAGACATACTCCCAAAGCTCAGTGGAGCTCGTTGGTTCTCCATACTCGACGCTCGCAGTGGGTATTAGAACATTGCACTTGATGAAGAAAGCTCTTTGCTTACAACCTTCAATACCCCATTTGGACGCTATAAGTACAATAGACTACCATTTGGCCTCAATGTAGCCCAAGATGTATTCCAAAGAAAAATAGATGAAACATTCAGAGATATACCAGGATGCTTCGGTATTGCTGACGACCTTGTCATTGCTGGTTGGAGAGAGGACGGGACAGATCATGACGAAACCCTACATGCTGTACTGCAGCGGGCTAGGAACACTGGCACATATTTCAATGATGAAAAGATTGTTGTGTGATGTAAACAAATACCATTCTTTGGCCATGTTATTGGAGAAGATGAGGTGAAGCCAGACCCTAATAAGATTGACGCAATCGAAAACATGAAGCCACCCAAAGATGTTATGTAACTACAAACCATTCTGGGCATGGTCAATTACCTTTCTCGCTTTTCTCCCCGGCTGGCTGCACGTACAGCACCACTACGAGACCTATGTAAGAAGGATAACGAGTTTATATGGGGCCCAGAACATGACCAGGCATTTACAAATGTGAAGACAGAGATAACATCTGTACCAAACTTGCAATATTATGACAGCCAGAAACCGCTAACACTGCAGGTCGATGCATCACTTCAAGGAATTGGCGCAGCACTAATACAAGACAAAGGGCCCGTAGCCTTTGCCAGTAAAGCAATGACAGACACAGAACAACGCTACTCCAACATCGAGCGCGAAATGCTGGCAATAGTCTTCGGTTTGGAAAGGTTCAACCATTATGTGCATGGACGCAAAGTGCGGGTAGAAACTGATCACAAGCCACTGGAGGCAATCATAAAGAAAAACCTGCACAATGCCCCTCCACACATAGCCTGAATGCTACTACGCATCCTATGCTATGACATCGAAGTCATATACGTACCTGGACCAAACGTTCCCCTTGCCGATGCCCTATCCCACATTGATCCCTGCAAAACAGGTGCAATACCAGGGCTAGACATCTAAGTGCATGAACTTTATGACCACATCAATGCCAGCCCAACACGCATCGCACAGTTGAAAGAGGAGACCGAAAAAGACCCAGAACTACATGCCTTACGCGATGTGATACACGTTGGATGGCCAACACAAAGAATCGACTGCCCAGAGCAACTGAGAGAATATTGGAACTATAGAGTTGAACTAGCAATTGCCGATGGAATAATCCTAAAAGGAACGAGATACATTGTTCCAAAATCGCTCCAAGAGGACATACTAAAGGAGCTACATTATGCACATCAAGGCGTAGAAAAATGTCGGCTGCGCGCCAAGGCTTCCGTATTTTGGAAGGGCATCAATGATGATATAGAACGCAGTTAGACTGTGCCCTACATGTCAAAGACACCAAAATGCACCCAATAAAGAGCCTCTCATGCCTATATATCACATCCCGATCAATGGCACACATTGGGAACTAACTTAGTAAGTTTCCTATTGTGAGAAAACTCACACAGACATCATCCAGGAGCATCATTGCACAGCTAAAGGGTATATTCGAAAAGAAAGCATTCCCAAGAAGCTGATCAGCGATAATGGACCCCAATTATGCATCACATGAATTTCAACAATTTGCTACTGAGTGGAAATTTGAACATGTGACCTCGTCACCTTTCTACCCGCAGTCTAACGGGTTTATTGAGAGGATGGTGCAGACTGTAAAACATACTCTCACCAAAGCAAAAGAGACAGGGTCAGACCCTCATATGGCAATGCTTTGTCTGCGGACCACACCAATAAACCACAACACACCTGCACCCTGCGAGCTGCTGAATGGAAGAAGATATCAATCCAATGTACCAGCAGTGTCATCCGTAAATGCAGGAACTGGTTACAATGCCACACTTCAACGCTCGCAAGACAACTATAAGTCATATTTTGATATACATTCAAAAGCTCTGCCTCCATTACATGTGGAAGAAGATGTACGTGTGTTTGACCGACACACGAAAACCTGGAACCTCGGTCGAGAAGTGGGAATCGCAGACACTCCAAGATCATATCACGTTCGTACAGCCAACGGGTCATACAGGCGCAACAGGCGCCACCTATGGAAGACAGGTGAACAGTTTGAATTTGAACAAGACAACACAACCACAGGCCCACCAGCGGACAATGACATGCAGGACCCGGAACCTGTGACAACGACTGAGTCTGAGACACCTGCTGCTACACCAGATGCCACGGCTTCACCAAGGAAACCATTAAGGCTGTCAAGCAGGCTGACTAACCCACCGGATCGCCTTGGTTAATATTATAATGTATTTTAATGTACTGACGTACTTCATGGAATAGACATGAAAACACAACAGTGACATGCCAGTGTAGTATAATTTCTAAGTTCAATGAGGCATAACTCCCATAAAAATTTGAGAATCAAAAATTCCTGTTAATATGCACATCTACATATGATGTTCTTGCTATATACAAAGTTTCACTGCTGTATGTTGAGTCGTTTAGGAGGAGTAGCGGAGACAACCTTTTGGGATGGACGGACGGAGATACCCGAATCCTAGACCTGCTCTGCCATTGGCGACGCAGGTAAAGACACTCCCTGTGCCGACGCACTCATAACGTACTGAGCCCGTGCGTATGTGTCCACAACTGTACTTTTGTCCATGCATGCGGAAAACGACTTATTAGACGCCGCAGATCTCAAGACGCCTTGCGGCGACCACGCCTGCAAGGTGGAATGTGCCCCTCGCTTTAGGCTGTCTTGGTTTTCATCTTTCACTTAATATATGTTGACTGCTACGTGGTACCTACACGTAAAATAGGTAAAGATAGGCGAGTAATTAGCATGTGTGCGCTACAGCAGCAATGCTGTATGCAGCAAGTGTTGTATGCTCCCCAGGGAGTTGAGAAAGGAAAAACGTGGAGTGTCAAAGACACCAATGACCTGGTGTAAATGAGTCCACTGAGCCTCTCGATAGTAGACTATAAACCAACATTTACATTTACAGGAGCAGTTTTTGTAATAATAGAAACAAAAACTACTACAGGGGTGCTAACCCCTCAATAGCAATTTCTGTACTCAGGATGCCCAAAATTAGTATTTTAGGGGTATTCTGTGGTGGAACGGCAAACGGTCTACAAAAATACTGGGTGTAAAAAGAAATCCATAAGCGCAGAACTGATATGTATGTATTTCTGGTGTAATTTCTGTACTCAGGATGCCCAAAATTAGTATTTTAGGGGTATTCTGTGGTGGAACGTCTTTTGAAACACTATATCACAACTAAAAGCTGTGTCATTCTAACTGAGTGTGTTAATGATCCTGTCTTAGAGTACATGTTAGTGCATGGGACGGAGCAAAATAGAGGCTCACTCAATTCGGGAAAGAACATCATATACTATTGGAAAGCTTGAAATCTCAGCTATCCAGCCATGTATGATGGCATTGAATAACGAGTAGCTTTTTATTACAAAAATGTGTTTGAAAAACATCCCTTCAAATTCGTTCGGGGTAAATTCTGTGTCATTCAACGGAGCATGATTTTTCTTGAGTGTTTGGGACCCCATATACAAGTTGTGTTTGATGATATATGCAATGTGTAATGTACCATTAAGAAGATCAGAGTGTCCTCTTTACAGTGATGCATATAGAATATTTCTAACACTTATTAGTAATATAGGGAAATCGTTAATTTTACAAATGTGTCTTACAGCCACTCGTCATTTCAAAAACAAAGAAAAAAATACTCGCTAATTTTTAGCTTATATTTAATACTAGACATATTACGTTTAATCCCAGACACTGAGATATTCCATTTGGGCAATTTATTATATACCAGACAAATGTTTATTCTATAAGCTCTGCAACGGTGCCTAATATGTATTTATGTGTACCAATCTGAAGATTTTACAGACTCATCAATGGATCCCTTTCAACCACTCAAATTCTAAGCGAATTTTGACCTAAACCTCATTGTATAGAACTGAAACTTTATTTACATTGTATAAGGACCACTAAAATAAGAAACTAGTTATCACATACCATTGGACTGATTACAATCTCACCTTTACAACAGAGTATGATATCATTGCCTAATAAGTAGCTTTACAAGAGAAAAATAAATGTAAAAAATGCTCTTTCTAGTGTGAGCAAAGCTAGAGTAGGTCAGCCCGGGTGGTTGGATTGAAGGATCCACCCTAATGAAATTAGGTGAATTAAACTCTTAATTGCCCCGGGCTTAAGCTAGGTGGGTCCCACATGGATCCTCCTACATTTGTTACATCATTTACGTCCGTTATGAAGATGTGTATATACTGCACGCGTATACAAATCCGGGAAGCGGGAACAGCCCACAGAACAGTTTGAGTGGTTGAAGCAACAATAAGTAGGAACCAGCAACCCAAAATCTGATAGATTTGGGGCCACTATTAATGTTCCCACATCATATTAAGGTGATTACGACCTTGTGCACTCGTGTCAATGGGTGTGTTACTCTTGGTAGGACACAACTCTGCTTGTACCGTGGTCTGAATCATCACCAGCACCAGTGTGAGTTCCACCCGGAGGCCATCAATCTGGTGCCTGGAGGAGACCCCAGAATCTTAAGAACATATTCACAAGAATGATAGAGCATTGAGAGTGCCTCAACCCTGAACGATGGAATAGAAAGTATCTGACTTCTTCAGGGGTGTCAGGCTGTCAATCACCTTAAATCATCTCTCAATCGTCCCGGCACAAAGGCAGTCTCGGCACCACTGGTTGGTAACCCATATAGGGTTTCTGAGCTGATATCTTTCCTCATATGTTTGGCAATGTGCTTGGTCTGCTCCTCATTATCCGTGAGAACCCTTACGTAAAGTGCCTGAAGGTAATGTGAACTCTGTTTGGCTGAAATGTTACGATCAGAGGTGGGGGCTATTGGGCAAGCGGTTCTCTCAATTTGTAACAAAGATCTCTTCACAGGGCTAGGCTAGACAGGGCCCAGACTACAGGACATGGCCCTCCTCATGGATCTGGGACTTGAGACGCAACTTCCGGATGAAGAATCCCCTGGTTGTCGGCCTACGGTCCAAAACCATGGGGGAGCTATTGTCTGGTCTGGAAGCCTATTGGCTCATCATCATAGGTGTCCATGACGTCACTTGCGGGTGGCAGGACTTCGTCCTTCCATGTTGTTGAAGGTCATCCTTATGTGTCTTAAGCTCTTCTAGCATGAGTTGCTGTACAGTGTGCACTGACAACACCCACACCAGAGAGCCCTGGTGTCCTACCTAGACACATGACGGCTCATCCAAGGTACCAGGTTCAAACCCTGCTATGCTGCCAAGGTAGCGCATAGTGGGGGAGTGAAGAAACCTGGCTTGGGCCTATGTGTCATACTCAGCCCACTGGGGTGAATAATGTAAATGTAAATGTGGTGAATTTGAGCATTTTCAGCATTCCTGATCAGCAGATCAGCAAATTGAATAGGGTACCAGATGTGGCTGGACATGTGGGGGTTTGGGTGACATCGAGTGCCATACAATCTTCAACATCTAGAACATGCGTAGCAGAGTTGGACATAAGGACTGTTAAGGCAGTAGACATAGGTCTACCAAGTTTAAATACCAGGTGAATAGTTTGATAAAAAAAAACATTTACACTGACAGTAAATAATAACATAATTCTCTGTGTTTGTTGAAATAAGCATGACGATTCAAATGATTGTTAGACAAGAGAGTGTTTTTTTTAATTTCTACATGATGCACCTGCCAAAACCAGGTAGACCATAAGTCTATCTACTGGCAAATGTTGGTAGACCAGCTAGTTTTTAGTTAGACCAGGGCTATAGGTCTACCACTAATGTTTAACTTTAGGTGTAATAGTGGTGTGTACCAGGGGCACAGCAGTGGATGGTTCACAGCCTCAGATGTTTTCTTTGTGACCTGCAATGTTGCTGGGAATCAGTCAATGCAACATGTACAGTGGTGGATGGATCCACGGTACGCATTTCAGGGAAGTACCGACCACAGTGGCCTTGTTCACCACATCGCCAGCACCATGCCTCTTGTTGAGTAGTGGAAGGTGTTCCATAATTACAGTTCTGTACCTGTAAAGCTTTACTTCTGAAAGGATAGTCCTGTAACTCCTGTTCCCAGTGTTTTGGAACCCCAAGTCTTAGGAAGTGATCCTGTTTTGGAGTTCCAGTACTGCAGAATGGGCTGTACTGTTCCAGAATGAGTATGGCTGTCCCGGAGCTCAACAGCTCCAGAATGGAAATTGTTACGGAGCTCAGAGGATCGAGAGTTGATGTAGCTGGTCCGGAGCTCCAGATATACAGAGTGACTCCAATCCTCGTTCTGAAACATGGAAGTCCCTCTGGTACAGCATGTTGTTCAGAAAGTCTGGTACTCCGGGATCAGCTGAGTGAATTGTACTGGTCCTGAGCATTAAAGCTCTCGAAGGTGACAATCGAAAATTGCTGTGGAGGACAGTGGCTCTGACAGATGAAGTTTGAACAGGGTTCCGGGAATCTGCAGCTCTGGAATCAACATGTTGGAGTGCACTGTTTGTGAGATTTGAAGCTCCGGAATCTAACAAATGTAGCAGTCCCAAGACATCCCGAAGGCCAGCCGTTTCAGAAGGTGCTGTTGCCAGCATACTACTACCGGAGGTCTGATTTTAGTGCCGTACCCTGACAGATGAGGAAGGTACACTTAAGTTGCAAGCCCCATCCATGTCAGACAGGTCCACAAGAGTAGCTCGATGTATGTCAGGTTACTCTTTGGTCATCTGCTCATTACTAGAAATAGTTATCGGTTCATGGCGATCCAGCAAGTTAACCAGAGGTACCCCAGGGGGTTACTCCAGCACTTGCAGGGGTCTTAATCCCAATTTACTGCTTGCTGAGTGGTCCATCAAAACGTTTGTCCATGGCAAGGTTTAGTGGGTCCAGTAAAAACCTACCGGGCTCGGTGTAACATGGATAGGGTGATCCCTTAGGGCTGTACCTCTGCCTTGAGGGGAAGATGATGGAGTCAGAGCACTCAGACTAGGTGGGACTGGCGAGGACCGGTCCGAGCTCAATGTTACACAAGTACGGTGGCCTTGTTGTACACTGATTTGCCTGTTTGAATCCAACAAAGCATCACCAACGTGGCTCACTGGTTTATAATCCAATGTTTCCTGTCCGTTGGAGGTTTGCATTTGACGAACGTCTTCTCTCTCACCTTGTGGTGATCACAATATCATCGGTTAGAGTAGAGAGGAGTCAACCAACGTTCAAGGTTGAGACACTCTAAATGCTTTATCCTCATTATTAATATGTACCTGAGACTATGGGGTCTCCTCCACTGAGTCATCCAGGCACCAGATTGATGGCTCCCAGGTGGAACTCGCACAGGTGCTGGTGGTGATGGCTCTCAGAACACGGCACAAGCCGAATTGTGTCCTCCCAAGAGTAACACACCCATAGACAGGAGTGCACAAGGCCATATTCACCTTAATATGATGTGAGATCAATAATAGTGTTGCTGGTTCCTACTTGTTGTTGCTTCAACTTCTTATACTGTTCTGTGGGCTGTTCCCGCTTCATGGACTTGTTACACGTACAGGATATACACATCTTCGTAATGGACATAAATAGGAGAATCCGAGCGTGAGACGTATCTAGCTTAAGCCCCGGTCAATTAAGAGTTTAATTCACCTAATTTTACTGGGGTGGATTATACCCCATCCGTGCTGATCTACTCTAGCTTTGCTCACACTAGAAAGGACATTTTTTATGTTTATTTTTTCTCATGTAAAACTACTTATTATGCAATGATATCATACGCTGTTGTAAAGGTGAGATTGTAATCTGTCCAATAGTATGTGATAACTAATCTCTTATTTTAGTGGTCCTTATACAATGTAAATAAAGTTTCAGTTCTATACAATGAGGCTTAGGTCAAAATTCGCTTAGAATTTGAGTGGTTGAAAGGGATCCATTGATGAGTCTGTAAAATCTTCAGATTGGTACACATAAATACATATTAGGCACCGTTGCAGAGCTTAGAGAATAAGCATTTGTCTGGTATATAATACATTGCCAAAATAGAAGATCTATGTGTCTGGGATTAAATGTTAGCTAAAAATTAGAGAGTATTTTTACATTGTTTTTGAAATGACAAGTGCCTGTAAGACACATTTGTATAATTAACGATTTCCCTATATTAGTAAGAGTTAGAAATATTCTATATGCATCATTGTAAAGAGGACAATCTATCCTTTTAAATGTTATATTACACATTGCATATATCATCAAACACATCTTGTATATGGGGTCCCAAACACTCATGAAAAAATTATGCGCTGTTGAATGACACAGGATTCGCCCCGAACGAATTTGAAGTGGTGTTTTTCAAACGCATTTTTGTAACAAAAAGCTACTCGTTACGCAATGCCATCATACATGGTTGGAAAGCTGAGATTGTAAGCTTTCCAATGGTATATGATGTTCTTTCCCGAATTGAGTTAGCCTATATCATGAAAATCCAGGCCTCGTCCCATGCACTATCAGTATGTAGCACTGTTGACTGATGTGTATCACAAAAAAATATAAAAAAATATCCTCTAATATCATGATTAGAAACTAATTTAAGAGAGTACCTCAAGTTTTCCTAGATGTGCAGAAAAACAAGGAAAACTCCAGACACTACAAAATATATAACAAGGCTTTAACAACATTATCACAGCTAATATTTATTCAAATACTCCAATTGATCGGTGCACTTCTTTACCAATTATGTTCAATCAAAAATATTAGCAACTGTTTGAAGGAATGTTTACAAAGTCATTACTTCTAAAAAATCTTTAAAGACTCATTATCATATTATCTAAGCAAGGTTGACTATACATATCATTTATAAAAAAAACACTTACGTAGTCTTTGCTTCCCTACTGCCATTTATCACGTTTAAGAATTGCCTGCAATCCTTGATAAATGAAATAAAAGTTATTATATACACATATATAATTGACTGCAGTTCATGACATAACTTGTAAACTTCGCATCATTCCAACTTAATATTATATCAAATATTCTATACATTTGGTCTACAGCACTAGGTCTTATGTAGGAATTGACCACGAGATTGGAGTGTCAATCGCAAAATTGAGCATGCTGACGTCTGATTTACCCGAACGAAGTGAGGGTAAATCAGACGTCAGCATGCTCAATTTTGCGATTGACACGACAATCGAGTGGTCAATCACCATTCTATCATGACTAAAATCCATTTTATTTTGAAATAAATCATATTATAACATTCAACATTCAAGTCAATTTCGTTTGTTTTGAGCGCGCGGAGACGTCAATTCCTACAGTTTTGAGCGCGCGGAGGCATTAGTCTAAACTGTTGCTCTCCGCAGCAACGAAACACGTCTTGCTAGGTCAGCGGCTGTATTGATATTGTGAGGAGATTAGACTAGCGCCGTGGTTTTTTGGGGGAGCGTGTTTTCCATCGCAAAATTGAGCACGGAGATTGACCAATCAGCGTGGGTTATTGGCGGTGATTTTTGCACGGAATGATAGAATTATCCATTGTGTATAGTTTTATTTTTCAGCTGCATTCTTGATGAAATGAAATTTTGTTTTAAAACTTAAATTTTGATTTTATTGATCAATGTTTTTGAGCTCCTAAAGGCTCCTTTTCAAATTAAAACACCAAAATAAAACTATACTATATAGATAATAACTTGATATTAACAATGCTGTATCAAAGAAAACAACATGAAATGTATAAAAATAAAATAAAATAATATAATATATAATTCAAATATACTAATAATATATATAAAGGAAAGAAACGAGTCAAACCCTCTTGTTAAAGAAACGAGTCTAACCCTCTCGTGAAAGCCAAGATGATGTGTTCGAAAAGGAGGGGTTCTATCAGAGCCTGAGGCAAATAGCAACGAGTGTAAATTCTGGTAAGTGGTAAGTTTTAATTGGAGTAGTTCGAGCTTTGTTATAAAGCGGGGTTCCGGGAGTTTCATGGAGATAAAGAACTTTATTGGCTGTCATAAGTGGTAAGTGTAGATCATAATGCTCAGAATTTACAGACTTGTCACAGAGAGTGGTGAAGAAGGCAAGTTACTGGATAAACTAAGTAAGGGAACTTTCTCATAGTTCCAGTGGAACGCATTATCGTGCCTTTGTGTTGTTTATATTTCAAGGACTTTTATTGCATTAATCTGCCAATTCACTATATAACTATCGTAGCCTGTCGCAAAGGATCAGAGGCAGACGTATTTTGTCAGAATAACTTGCTTCGACTAGATAAATTTAACAATCCATTTTTAATGGTTAACGCAGACATGCTGCCAATTGTGTTCGGGTTGAGGTGTTTATCACCGAACTCATTGATATAATGCACGAAATAAACCTTGATCCACGTTGTGGCACTTCACAAGTGTCTACAATTCTACCCTCCCCTCTCTACTTGGTGAACAAAATTATACTTACTGTTTCAAAATTGGTGTCTCGTACTTGCAAAAATGCATGCAATGTTTCTTCACTATCAAACCATGACTTTGCAAAATGTCGTCTTGCTACACAATGTGTAAGCCTAAAGAGAACTTCTGTCATGCCAACTTGTAGCTCATAGTCTGAAACAGACTTTTTTTTTTAAATATGTCATACTTTCCAACAAGATAATTTTGTAATCAAATTTATTCCTTTCTCAGAGCCATTACTTTTACTGGCTTTGCAAATGTTTCGGAAATGTCTCAACAGTCAATCAAATCCTAAATTTATTTGAGGGTGTGGTCTGGCTTCCCAGTCTACATCTCAACCGTCTTTTCCAAGCTTTTTAGTCATTAGAATTAGAGTCTATCAGAAACATCATGCCCAAAAGTGCTCAATCTATCTGCAAGATTGCATCCCAAGTATATTTGATCTTTCCTTCTCTTTTTTTCAATTACAATTACACGTAAAAATATATTTAATTACATTTACACCAATTACAATTATAATTGACCCCTAGTCTGATCTGCATGGTTGCATCAGCTAAGGATCAACGGACAGTACCAATCTTAATGCTGTTAAGACAACAGCAGAGTCTGCACAACCAGTTAAAAATCATAGTTTTGAGTCTGAGAAAGTATAAGGAATAAATTTGAATGCCAAAACTGCAACCCACAAGAAGACTAGATTCAAGAAAGATCATTTTTGTTTCATCTGGTTAGTTTCAAGTATAAGTTCAACATTTACATTACATTGTATTGTACTGACTGGAGCCATTTGCACACACCTCCATACATATTATATAGTAACAAATAATTTAGACGTAATACTTTACCTCCTGCCAATGCGATGGAAGCACCAATTTTTTGACTATAAAAGTAAAATGATGGAGATTAAACATTAGTGTGAAAGTTACCGGTAAGAATGTGATGCAAAAACCCCTGCAAAGATCAATAGCAACCCTTTCAATGTAAAGTATAGATACTTATAAAACTTATTATTTCAAATGATTATGAAAACAATATTCAATGAGATCACATAGCCGTCAAGACGATAATGCCTCCCGTGTCAAATGCACCAAGTTATTTTTATCTCAACATGACACACCATGCCATACCCCGGGTTATTGGCCCTGACCAGAGTAAAAAATTAGATTTCCAACAACAAAACCCCGGTATGTTGTGATAATAAGTACACGTCGTCTGCATTATTGAAATTGCACCTAAACAAGCAAAATGAATATAAAACTACATTTAAAGGTCTAAAGGGTATTGTAAAGGATTTATACATGTGCTATAAACACGGCACAAACTTAATATGTCACGAATTATACGAATTTATGTGAAAGGTTTCGGGTTCAATCCCTGACATCTCCACCATTATGTCATGTGTGGTTTTGACATGAAATGATAGGAGCCTTGTTTGATGACTGACTTGTGCAGCTCTGCATGACTTTATATACCCAAGCTCTGTCACAAAATTACATGCAAGGTTATTACAGCTATGTAAAGAAATGTAGACCCATGTGTCTGTGACGTGTTCCTATTGTATTGCCTGTGGACTATGGTAATCTGTAATTATGAAATTTTTATTTCACTATTGTTTTCTTTCCTGGTCCATCATTTTTTCTTGGAAAAGAGGGAGTTGGCGTTCTCTCTTAGATTTTGTGCTAAACAGCTGTATTTTGATATTTTTTGGATAAATTTGAATTACTAGCTAATTATATCAAAACTTAATTCATTTATTGTATATGTTGGATAACAGATTGATAGTGTGAAATATTGATTGGATGACCTGTTGGATACTTTTCTTGAGACAGTATATGGAAGGACTCTTGTGTTTAACCTCATGGCTTGATCAACTTGTTAGATATTCTCAAGACGACAAAGTGGACTCGTCATTGCTAATGTGGCAACATAGAGGACTGGCTATAATCTTGTGAAACATCTAGAACTATCCAGGGACTAAAGAGGAGCCGAGTGTATTCGTTTTTCCATAGTTTTTTTTTAATTTGTTTTCTGGTTGTACAAACAATTTATAATTAAACCTATTCTTTATATATTTTTTCCGTTAAATTGTGTTCCGTTATCTTTTCACAATAGTGCCTCATACAATCCATTGCCCAACACCCTCATAAAATGCTTGACTGCCCCAGGCAATCTAGTATTTTGTGACATTGGCGAGCTTACCAGGATTTGTATGAGTGCATTGTGACAGATAATAATTTAAATAGTGATAGATTGTAATAGACGAATGCTTTGTTCAGTAGTTAATGCTTCATTTACAAATCATATGTGTAACTGAAATTGTAATATATTTGTATTTTATATCAGGCTCGTGGTGCTGTCAGTGTGAAGTGTAAAATGTAAAATGTAAATGTGGTGGTTTATAGTCCTGATCGAAGTCTGGCACTCGTGACTTTACAATTTACACCAGGTCATTGGCACACGTATTGATCATCATTTGATCAGTTCTCGCATACTTGCATCGGCAGCACATACAGCGCACAATGCTAATCACTCACACACTCTTCCAACCCAATGACCTGTACCCATTTAACGTGTAGGTACCACGGAGCAGTGTGCAACCTGTTAGTGGTAAGTTTGCTCAACACTTACCATCAGACCCGACCTGTGTGTTGCCTGTTGTGTACTAGCGTATAACACAATGGTTTAGCATCCTGGGTGGGTTGTAGCCAGATACATTATATCAGATCAAAAGTAGAACATTATGATGATTAACAAGCTTAGTTGCCAAGCCCAGACCTTGAATAGTTAACGTGAGTGGCTGGAACCATATCGGTTGTGTATGAAGATAAATTGAAATAGAATATTAAGTTGGTTGTTTATAGTGAATATTGGTTGTGAGTTAGTTAGATAGTAGATTCATTAGCCTCTAGGTGAATTTTTAGGTATTTCAAGGTAGAATACTTTAAATTTGATACTTGTGAGGTGTAGTATTCCTTTTCCGGCAGGGGTAGCACTGTGGTAGAAATGCTTTGGGGTTTCTAACCTCCCTGAGCCAAGACCTTTGGTATTGTATGGCAAGCGTTGTAGTGGATAAGCATCATAGCCAAGACCGCTATTAGTTAGTGGTGTGTGGGGTATTGTGTATTGTGTGGTATATGTGATAGTAGGTATAGTATTCCTTTTCCGGCAGGGGTAGCACTGTGGTAGAAATGCTTTCGGGTTTCTAACCTCCCTGAGCCAAGACCTTTGGTATTGTACGGCAAGCGTAGTGGAGTCATAGCCAAGAGATTAGTTAGTGGTGTGTGGGGTATTGTGTATTGTGTGGTATATGTGATAGTAGTTGGGGCTTGGTAGTGTGCCCATCTATAGAAGGTGGTGAGATAGTCGAGAATTTTCCCCCTTTATAGTTGGATCACTTGTGTGTGAAGAGGAGTCCTGCTGGAGTGGACAGGTGCGATCCGCCTAAGTTGATCATTGAGTAGTTGTGAAGGTAGATATTTGTTGCAGGGGATTGTTAGACTCTCCTGGTATATTATTTGAATATTTTGCTAGGCTATTACTTTGATAGTCAGGATTGTTGGAGACGACATTTGGTCATCAAGGGGTATATGATTGGTTGTGGTGATATTGTATGATTAGTTGATTGAGTGTATTTAGTGACAATAGAATCGTCCAATATGCCAGATGATAAGGGTGATGCTATGGAGCCAAGGTCATTGAGTGAATTGAAGAAGTTTGGAGAAGATCTTGGTCTAAGCGGAGCAGAACTGAGAGAATGGATGGAGAAGCAGCAAATTTTTGATAGAGATGAACGACAGAGGAGAAGGGAAGAAGTGAAGGAAGCTGAGGAGAGAAAGCTGAAGCTGGAGGAACTGAAGTTAAAACATGAACAAGAAGAGGCAGAGAAGAAAAGGCAGTATGATTTGAAGATAGAACAAGAAAGATTAGCAGTAGAAGAGGCAGAGAAGAAAAGGCAGAGAAGAAAAGGCAGTATGATTTGAAGATAGAACAAGAAAGATTAGCAGTAGAAGAGGCAGAGAAGAAAAGACAACATGACTTGAAGCTTGAGCAAGAAAAGATGGCACATGAATTAAGGATGAGAGAATTGGAGTCAACTAGGAACCGAACTGAAGATGGAAGGTGTGTACCGAAAGCTCCTAAGCTTTTGAACTTCACGGATGATAAAGACAGTATTGAAGAGTACATTATCCGCTTTGAAAGATTCGCAACTGAGAATAAATGGCCAACATCTGGATGGGCATCAAATTTGAGCGCACTACTGAGTGGAAAAGCACTTGGGGTCTATTTTGAGAATGGCATCTGAGGATGCCAAAGACTTTGAAAAGTTAAAGAAGGCGCTGCTGGCAAGATATGATTTGAATGCAGAGGGTTTTAGAAAGAAGATGAGGACAGCATCTGCTGAAGAGATGGAGTCGCCAGAACAATACTATGACAGGTTGTGCAACTATATGAACAAGTGGATGGAGTTATCTGATACAAAGAAAGATTATAAGAGTCTGTTCAACTTGATGGTGATGGAGCAATTTATCGAGATGTGTTCCTTGGAGCTATCGACGTTTCTCAAAGAGAGGTCGTGTAAAGAGTACAAAGAGGTGTTGGCAGCATCCGAGCAATATTTGATTGCACACGGGAAGCAGCTGAAAGATTGTCAGAAGAAAAAGAAGAAAGAAGGTGATGAGACAGGTGATGAGAGGCAATCTTACTGTGTATGGTGCCATCGATATGGCCATAATGTGAGAAAGTGTGAGGCTATTGAGCCAGGTAAACCGTATCGTTAGATGCTACTATTGTCGCATGGTCGGTCATAGTTACCAATTATGCAGAAAGTACATAAATGATAAGAGGAAGAACACTTTACAAGTTGGTGCCGTTGTTGAGATAGCAGGTGCTGGTCAGAGCAACAACCCATATCCCGACACGAGAACATGCTTCATATGTCAACGGGTTGGTCATATTGCCACTGCGTGCCCGGAGAGGAAGAATCCTCCACTCCCTTATACACCTCAGAATAGTTTGGCAGGTAGTTCTCAAACGCCGAGGGCAAACCAAATAAATCGGCCCCAAAGTGGTTGTGCCTGTGTGGAGCAACAGTTGGAAGATACTCATATAAGCGATACAGGTGGGGCGGGTTGTGTGATAGATGTTGTAGAACAGAGGTTACCAAATTCATTCAAAGTTAAAAGTAAGAAGATTAGCACAATTTTAATACAACACTCTTGGGTAGAAAGGCGGCAATTTCTCTCTATTTACTATGGAGCCCGGATTGTTTGTCCTACCCGGCTTAGCGCACCTGTTTTTACCAGAATTGATCTAGGCTTGTTACTATAAACAGCTCGAGTGCAGAATGCTATTAGGAAAGCACTTTCCATTAATGGCATATGAAAAATGATACTTGAAAATAACCTTTAAATATTTAAAGTTGTTAGTCTAGAATTACCCGCAACTAACAATGATAATTTCGATCATGGTGTCGCAGGAACATTTACACATAATTTTCCTTCTTGAAAGTGGTGAATGGAGTCATGGAAGCACTAGCTTACTTGACTCCCACAGGTGTTACAAGGGCGTATTTGGAGGGGGGCACAGGGGGCACCTGTCCCCCCTTTCAGCCAACCATGACTGCACGTTTTGACAATTTTATTGGAGGATTACGATGTTACTTTAACACCGAAATCTATATGTTCGTGTTGCCGTGTTGCCAAGTCCTTTACATACATCGTCTAGAAATTCTTCAAAACCCACCTTAAATACATTTATCTAATTCATAAAGATACCCTTTTAATTCAAATTACATTTAGAATGCATTTATATACTTGAATTTGTATATATTTGAAAAGGAACATGATGCTATTTCACCAAAAAAGTTTGTTGCAACAGATTTTATATCTTTTAGATTGAGTCATAATGCACTCAACATATTTGGACAGTCAGTATTCCACATACTAGTATAACTAAACTGAGGGCCACATTGTATTGAGTAGTCAGTCAATATGATATCCTACACTTCACAATCGTCGTAACTATCTTGCCTATATTTGATTTCTACAGCATCTACCTGACTAAAACTTCTAAAAGTTTGCAACCATTTCCTTTTCCTCAGCATTTTACACTGAGTAACGCTCTGATAAAAGAATTTACATTGCAGTGATTTAATTTATGATATAGTAAATAAGAAAAATAGACATGAAATAACAATATTTACATGCATATATAGTTGCACCAGTATGCTAAAAATACATAACTTATTTAGGGTGATATGAAAGATACAGTACGAACATTACTTCACTATAGCACATCTCTCACTTCACTCTCATGTCATGTGTATATCCATATATAATATGATTATAATGAGAATACATTGAATAAAAGCGAAAGTTCTAGACCTATTTGCTTTGTATACGTTAAATGTGTTGGAATGTGCTATGATTGAATAGAAATATGAATATCTCAATATGTTAAGTATCAAGAAATACAACCATTTTGCGCTTCATTTTCACAAAATTTTTGCATAGGAGGGGGCAACGCGCCCCCTTCTAAAACCTCCCTCCACTTGGTCGCTAAATACCGAAAAACAGTATAAAAATGACTTATTTATACCATCAAAGGTACTCTTCAGTCAAAATATTCCGGGGCAGCATGCCCTCGGACCCACAAAGTGGATGTGTGCTCCACCCCCACCCCCCCCCACCCCTTTCCTAAATTCTAGTTTTGCCCTTGTGTTACAATGGCAATGAAGGTTGATGTGACATTAATCAATGATGTTTGGCAATATCTTATTCATAACTCATTCAAGGATAAACCTTAAGACTTGCTTTGAAACCCAATAACATGTAAATCCTTCTTTAGATCCATTAACGACTTGTAGTGACTTATTTGCTGCTGCAACCTGATTTTAACTTACATTAATTCTCTATGAGATGATGACTCTTTCAGCTTTTCTCTTACTGGTGCCGGGCATCTTTCCAGAAGAATGTTGATTGTTTTGATCGTCTGTAAAAGAATAATTTCTATAATGACAGAGTATTCCGGCCGTAACTAGGCTGAGGCAGAGGAGGCGACCGCCTCCTCGCTTTTTTTGGATGCCTCCTCTGCCTCCTCGTTTTTAGATTTCGCCTCCTCGCTTTTTGATGAAATATTTTGCAAGTTTGTAATTCAGCTAGTACTGGTGAGCAATTTGGTTAAAATATATTAGTATACCATTATCTTAGGATATAATGAAAGACTTCTGCTCTATATACGATTCATGAAGACAACAACCAGCAACCCTCCCCCCCCCTCCCCGCTTATAAAATCAAAATTTCGCCTCCTCGCTTTTTTGGCTCTGGTTACGGGACTGGTATTTAACACTATTAATATGCCATCTCAAGTTAGACCTAAGGCCCTACAATTTTTGTCAGTAGGCCTAATTGAATTCCGGTTGGCTTTTAAAGCGAATATTTCTTTTTTTAAACATGGGGCTACAATCATGACCATATCATAAACTCTTCCAACAGCTTTCAAATCCTAGTCCGGTAATGAGCGGTTCATGGGGTCCACTAGCTGACTTCCTGTCTTCAAGTAAATGTTACTTCAAAATACAGTACAACCTTGTTAACCGGACAAGTTGGGAAGCTGAATGGACATTCGGAAAATCAATATATATCCGGATGAGTGAAAGAGCTGGGTGGGTGAACATAAGAAACCACACATCATCAAAGATATCAGACCAGCAGTGACTATGGACGATAATAGAAGATATTCAAGAAAACCTTGTAGAAAAACTCAACTTGGTTTGAAGTTGTATATCATAAACCAATATTCCTATGATGATAATTCGATTGACCATCATTTAATATCTTTTGTGCAAGTAACAAAGTTATATTTGGCGATGTTTGTAATTAAAACACATTCATTACATATGTTAGTATTCAACGCGACCAGAACAAAACAATGCCGATAGCAGTCCCCATCAACCAGTAATGTGGTGGGTGTACGCTCAATAAATGTAATAGAGCGCCTTTTGGAACAAGGTGACAATGCCATGTGCATTGTGTTCGTCCGCCCCTGTTAATAAGAAACCTGGGCTAATAGTTTGAGTACATTCTCAACCTGCCGTATACTAGAGGTGGGACATTCGGTAGGTTTTACCCTTCGAACCTTCGAGTCACTTTAACGAACGAAGGTTCGAACGTTCGTTGATAAGTAAGTAAGCAAATATTGAACTTAGAACACCCAGCTAAACACTTTGAGTCTCAAACAATTTCCGTAACTCGATAAATTCGCCTACTTTGAGCAAAATATCGCACCCCGTAGGCACCAAAGAAATACGTCTGACCCATGAGAAGTTAGCTTTGAGTGTATTGTTTGTTACTGATATTGTATAACCCTGTTTTGACCTTTAACCGACGCAAGTTAGAGTTCATACAAGCAGTTAAAGACGTTATGCAACTTTGAATAGTCGGTCAGCTTCTATGAGAAAGCAATTTCTTTGAAATTTACTACTCACATGAGATATTAGCTTGGCGTGTATTCGTTGTTTGCGGACATTGCATAAGATCATTAGACCTTTGAACAGTGTAAGTTCAAGTTGATACACCAATTTATAACTAGATCAGCAAACGTTCAAGGAACGTATGAATTTCCCACAGGGGTGTGAATGACTTGCCATGAACAGACAGCGTGAGCATAATACGTCTAATAAATGTCAACCAATCTAAAATGATTCCCATGATACATTTTTTTCCAATTAAAAAAATATATATATACCTTTTTAATTTTATCAAAGTGTAGCTAGGGCGTTCTCACAATTGACGTCAACCCTGAAGGGGGGGGTCAGCAAAAGTTGACGAAAGTTGACGGGGGGGGGGGGAGGGAGAAGTTGACGAAAGTTGACGGGGGGGTGTCGGTAAAACTTGACGAAAGTTGACGACGGGGGGGGGGGGGTGTTGTGAACTAAAGGAATGACTCAACCTACACATCAACACAATGAACATGTTTAATGATGTAAAAATCAGTGCTTTGTATCTTTATGAAGATAGTATTTGTTAGAACGTTTGTTTATAAATCACATGTTAAATAAATGCTCTCTATTTGTTCGAATGTTTGTTCATAATTCACATGTTAAATAAATGCTTTGTATTTGTTTGAATGTTTGTTTATAATTCACATGTTAAATAAATCATATGTATTTGTTCGAATGTTTGTTTATAAATCACATTATCATGATTATATATTACTCATGACACACAATTGATGTATGACATGACCTGACAAAGCTGCACACATTCAATTTCAATAAGGCATATTTTAGATATGGTCTACCATAGATGGTTATATGAGGAGGTAGGACTTGGGGTGACGATGTCATGAAATTTACATCGCAGCCATAGTTGATTGAGGGTGGGTAGGTGTGAGTCATGTGGTGGTTGGGGGGGTGTGTCATGAAGTTGACAAAAGTTGACGCGCTGGGGGTGTCTCATGAAGTTGGACGAAAGTTGACGAGGGGGAGGGGGGTCTCATAAAGTTGACTTTAAAAGTTGACGGGGGGGGGGGGGTCAGAAAGACACTAATAATGTATAGTTATCCAGAATCTGTTTTTCAACCTGTATATAGGGTGCAACATGAATCTTTGACCATTCACGATACCTTTGTTATTTTTATGTTTAGTTTACGACGGGGAATTTTCCTTATAAAGAATACTGCATACCGTGTTGCCGTGACATACATAGAAGACATGCAAGCAGGTCTCGTGTACTGAATGTTGGATATGTGAAGCAAAACGCAATATAATATACCAAAATATATGTGAGCAACCAGTAGCTCTAAATTTGTCACATTTTCAAATTTTTGGGTGGGAAATCCAAAAAAACCCACTTGCGAGAGGGGGTGTCCCCCTGCTCGCACTCACACCTAACGGCACCGCATACTCGGCTTCGCCAAGTACATTGACACATCATGCTATACCATTTCACGTTTTTGGCTGTCAAAAGCTTCGTCATTACAAAGTCATTCGTTTGGGGTATAACGGGTACCATCATGTTTAAAACTAGATAACTATATGTAAAACCGCACAAGGAATCATCGTGCACAATTCATTTTAGTGTTACGTTTTTATTTTAAGAGAATACAAAGAAGTTTCATTTTGAGAGCATATCAATCTGCACTCACTGCATCCATTTTTATACGCATAGGAGTAAATGAACAAGAGGACCATAAGGGTCCTAATATCGCTCACCTGCATGTGTAAATTTGGCTATAAAATTAAGTGAGAGGTGCCCTGGTGAATGATGAAACAGGTTCAGGAAGCACATTTAGTGTTAAAAATATAAGAAGACCACCTCTCTATAGTTGATAGCAGTATCATATGCAGGAGGACGTTATGACCAATTTTTTTTACTATTTCTCAATGTTATTATGGGGGTAATTTTTGAACCCCCATTTTTTATTTTATAAGGCCGAGGGCCTATCCCCCAGATGCTCCCAGGGCAGTCTCAACCAACCCAACTCCTGGGGGGCAAAGCCTCCAACACAGCCAAAAATATAAGACCACCTCTCTAGTTGATAGCTGTATTATAGGCAGGAGGACGTTATGATCATTTTTTTTAATTATTTCTCAATGTTATTTTGGGGAGGGTACCCCCCAAACTCCCCGTTTTTTATTTCATAAGGGCGAGGGCCTACCCCCCAGACGCTTCCCGGGCACCCTCAACTAAACCCAACTCCTGGGGGGCAAAGCCACCCACACACCCCACCGGGTGTTACACGTTTTATGTTGGGTCGCCCTGATTAGGAGGAATTTTACACCATATCATGAATGAAAGTTTTACTATGCTGCTCTGATTCGCTATGCGACGTGATTGACAGCTCAAGTCACCTCGAAATTGTTATGCATGAAGTCCGTCTCGGCCACTTAGAGTGGAGGACTGGTGGGTGTGACATAATTTAACCAATAAACGCCTTCATTATACTCTCGATCATGCGACTTTGGTCAAGCATAGAGTTAGTCCAGTCATTCTATGTCATAGGAGGCCTGAACCTCAAACAAATTGCAACAAAAGGGTTTCTAATGGAATGCATTTCAGTAAGGTCCCTAGAATAACATATCAAAAGTTTACCAAGCTACGTGGAGCGGAAATATCTCTAATTTGCATAAATCCAAAATGGCCGCCAATATTCCCGAACTTGCCATATAACGGGTCATATACCCATTCCTAAATATGATTTTGTGTGATTTTAAATAAAAACTTGTTAGAAGCCAGCAGAAAGTAAATAAAAACATATTCAAGAAATAAATATCAACCAGCATTTGTAAAAAAATCCAAATATGGCCGCCATTTTTTATGTATGTGTATGTTTCAATAATTTGTAAGTTCAATTTCAATAAACCTTAATAGCCTTACTTAGATGGTATAATCAAATTAATGTGATGAGTGGAAAGAGCTGGTGGGTGAACATAAGAAAACCACATCATCAAAAGATATTGCATCTCAGTGCAGTGACTATGGACGGCCAATAGAAGATATTTCAAGAAACCTTGTAGAAAACTCAACTTGGTTTGAAGTTGTATATCATAAACCAATATTCATGATGAGTGAATTGATTGACCATCATTTATCTTTCAGTAACAAAGTTATATTTGGCGATGTTTGTAATTAAAACACATTCATTACATATGTTAGTATTCAACGCGACCAAGAACAAAAAACAATGCCGATAGCAGTCCCCATCAACCAGTAATGTGGGTGGGTGTACGCCAATAAATGTAATAGAGCGCTTTTTGAACAAAGGTGACAATGCCATGTGCATTGTGTTCGTCCCCCCTGTTAATAAGAAACCTGGGCTAATAGTTTGAGTACATTCTCAACCTGCCGTATATACTAGAGGTGGGACATTCGGTAAATTTTTTACCCTTCGAACCTCCGGAGACACTTTAACAAACGAAGGTTCGAACGTTCGTTGATAAGTAAGTAAGCAAATATTGAACTTAGAACACCCAGCTAAACACTTTGAGTCTCAAACAATTTCCGCATCCCTGATATAAATTCCGCCTACTTTGAGCAAAATATTGTACCCCGGTGAGGCACCAAAAGAAATACGGCCTCGACCCATGAGAAGTTAGCTTTGAGTGTATTGTTTGTTACTGATATTGTATAACCCTGTTTTGACCTTTAACCGGCGCAGTTAGAGTTCATACAAGCAGTTAAAAGGCGTTATGCAACTTTGAATAGTCGGTCAGCTTCTATGAGAAAGCAATTTCTTTGAAATTTACTACTCACATGAGATATTAGCTTGGCGTGTATTCGTTGTTTGCGGACATTGCATAAGATCATTAGACCTTTGAACAGTGTAAGTTCAAGTTGATACACCAATTTATAACTAGATCAGCAAACGTTCAAGGAACGTATGAATTTCCCACAGGGGTGTGAATGACTTGCCATGAACAGACAGCGTGAGCATAATACGTCTAATAAATGTCAACCAATCTAAAATGATTCCCATGATACATTTTTTTCCAATTAAAAAATATATATATATATCTTTTTAATTTTATCAAAGTGTAGCTATTGGTGGTTCACATATATTTCGGCATACAAGAAAAATGGAGTTTATTCATTTCTGAATTCTACCACACTAATAATGTATAGTTATCCAGAATCTGTTTTTCAACCTGTATATAGGTGTGCAACATGAATCTTTGACCATTACGATACCTTTGTTATTTTTATGTTTATTTTTACGACGGGAATTTTCCTTATAAAGAATACTGCATACCGTGTTGCCGTGACATACATAGAAGACAGGTCTCGTGTACTGAATGTTGGATATGTAAAGCAAAAACGCAATATAATATACCAAAATATATGTGAGCAACCAGTAGCTCTAAATTTGTCACATTTTCAAATTTTTGGGGGGGAAATCCAAAAAAACCCACTTGCGAGAGGGGGTGTCCCCCTGCTCGCACTCACACCTAACGGCACCGCATACTGGAAGCTTCGCCAAGTACATTGACACATCATGCTATACCATTTCAACGTTTTGGCTGTCAAAAGCTTAGATGGCCGTACAAGTCATTCTGATTTGGGGTATAACGGCGGTACCATCATGTTTAAAACTAGATAACTATATGTAAAACCGCACAAGGAATCATCATGCACAATTCATTTTAGTGTTACGTTTTTATTTTAAGAGAATACAAAGAAGTTTCATTTTGAGAGCATATCAATCTGCACCTCACTGCGGCCATTTTTATACGCATGGGAGTAAAATGAACAAGAGGACCATAAGGGTCCTAATATCGCTCACCTGCATGTGTAATTTGGCTTTAAAATTAAGTGAGAGGTGCCCTGGTGAATGATGAAACAGGTTCAGGAAGCACATTTAGTGTTAAAAATATAAGAAGACCACCTCTCTATAGTTGATAGCAGTATCATATGCAGGAGGACGTTATGACCAATTTTTTTTACTATTTCTCAATGTTATTATGGGGAGGGTACACCCCGAACCCCCCATTTTTTATTTTATAAGGCCGAGGGCCTATCCCCCAGATGCTCCCAGGGCAGTCTCAACCAACCCAACTCCTGGGGGGCAAAGCCTCCAACACAGCCAAAAAATATAAGACCACCCCTCTAGTTGATAGCTGTATTATAGGCAGGAGGACGTTATGATCATTTTTTAATTATTCTCAATCGTTTTTTTTTGGGAGGGTACCCCCAAACTCCCCGTTTTTTATTTCATAAGGGCGAGGGCCTACCCCCCAGACGCTTCCCGGGCACCCTCAACTAAACCCAACTCCTGGGGGGCAAAGCCACCCACACACCCCACCGGGTGTTACACGTTTTATGTTGGGTCGCCCTGATTAGGAGGAATTTTACACCATATCATGAATGAAAGTTTTACTATGCTGCTCTGATTCGCTATGCGACGTGATTGACAGCTCAAGTCACCTCGAAATTGTTATGCATGAAGTCCGTCTCGGCCACTTAGAGTGGAGGACTGGTGGGTGTGACATAATTTAACCAATAAACGCCTTCATTATACTCTCGATCATGCGACTTTGACCGTTTACAGAGTACTTTCACGCCGAGGGCGGTGCTTAACAAAAAATCATGAAAAAAGACTTGGTTTTTGACCTTGTCTCAAGGTCGGGCTGAGCTAATAAGAATTGGACATTTAGGGGTGTGTCGGAAAAAGCACCCTCACACCAGTCAAAAACAATCATTTCCCCCAGGTTTCACCTGTCGGAAATAATTAGGTCAGAGACCTTCCTAACTTGCATTTTCACAGTAACCAGTGACCTTAAATGACCATTTTTGTTTTGTTAAGTCTAACACTCCATAGTTCTGATTGGCAATAAACCCTACACAGTGCATGACCCAATAAAGAACAGCACAGCCCAGGCCAACTGGAATTAAGTGAATCACGTAGGTGGTGTAACTTGATTTGTTTGATCTTATTTAATTCTTAGGTACCGCTAGTTACAGCTATTGTATACTGTGGTCACTACTTGCCTGTTAAATATCAGTTACTGGAGCAACTGGCCACCTATAACCTGCCACAAGGCTGTGTAAATAAATGTGCAAGTCAGTTGATTACGTAACAAATGCTTGACCTTAAAGGTGCCTTTGTTTCATGTTTAGATAATAGAGATTACAAGTATTGATTTAAATGTTGTTTCTACCATGAACTTGATGACGGTTACGGTGATTATGTGACCATGCATGAGCAAAAAATAAAAGAAAATTAGGTCAACCCGAAGGTTCGGTTGTGAAATTTACATTCGAAGGTATAGATAGACGAACGAAGGTTCAAAGGTTCAAAGCTTCGCCCCAACCCTACCATATACCCGTCCAAAAAAATGGGACTATAGCAGAACGTCCGGTCGATGGAATTATTCGGATTATGGATACACAGTTAATCAAGGTTGTACTGTATCTTTTGTTAAAGATGTTAATGATGGATATAATAATTACCTATATATGTGGCAAAACATGATGGTCAATTTAGACTTGGACGTGATTTTGCATGTGGTATAGCCATTGGTAGCAGTTCCACTGCTGAGTCTTTACACTGCTTACCACATATATGAGGAAATCAATCCAGCGGCCAATAATTTCCCACACCGTGTGATTCGTGTATAACCTTTATGTAGCCACAGTAGCACCTGTAATTTTAGCTACCGCTTGTTGCATCCCCCCACGCATTGAACGCCGAACAAACCAAACATTCAACACATAATCCTTCACTAAATTTCTGACCAGGTTTTGTACCTTTTTATGTGTTGAATAATAAATTTTCATTTCAATAAAGTAAATCAGGTGAGACTTATTTCGTTCCCATGTTTATGTGATAGGAGAGAACACTGTAAAATCAAATTGTGCGAGGGATATATTTCCAGGAAGAGGCATGGAAGGACGTTTCTACTGGAGTAGGTGTTTGGTTCAGCAGTTGCAAAACTATCACAAGAGCTTAGTGGTTTTACCTCCATTTTAGTAGTGAACCGAAATGTCATCGATGTTGTTATCTGAAGTAATCTGTCACAGAAAGCCTCTATTATCAATCCTTTTGCTGAAAGAAGAATAAAATATTTTCAAAATTTTGTGAAATTAAAAGTAATGAAGAATGAGCACCAGCAAAGTCGACACTCTCCCATGTAAAAACCCTTTCCGTAAATTTGCCTTGATTCAGATTGAGCGTGGGTCTACGTGCTGATTTTCAGGGCTTCAAGGGTTTTCTTTTGGCTCTAATTCTTTTCCTTTCCAATAATTTTTACCTCTTGCTTGAGAATTACATGTCTAGTTTTGCTGGTGTGAATCTGTACGGCTGACTCCATTTTGTTCTTGTTGAAGTGTTTGGTCATTCTTGTGTCAAGATTTCCAGTCTCTCCGACATATCCTTCCTTGCACTGGGGACAGCTGATGCAGTACACCACACCACACTTCTTTAAGGGGTCTGTCTATTATTACAGTATTACATGTACTTGTCAATACACTATATGGTAAGTAACTAACTATTATTACATGGTATTACATATATTGTCAAAACAGTTAAGTGATCAAAGGACAAGGGCCAGGCACAATCGGAAGTTGAGGGTGAAGAGAGCCAGGACTGAGGAGTTGAAAAACTCCTTTGTGTACAGAACAGTTCCTCAGTGGAACCAGCTACCTGCGTCCATCGCAGAGGCCAGCTCTATTGATCAGTTTAAGAGCCGGCTTACTGAGGAGCTGTTGGACTAGCAGCCACACACTCCACTGGCGTGATAAGGAAACTTCCTGCCAGTTATCACCTAGACCTAGACCTAGACATTCATATTTCTTCTTTAGTATTAAAATAAATTGATGACATTAAATTTTACAGTCTGATGTTTGCTAAAAAAAAAGGTGCTTGGCTATTCTTGTTATTCTCAAGTATATAATTGACATTATTTGATTAAACTAAAGCAACAACAAAAAATAAACATGTAATTAACTACTACAAATACTGAAAGAAAAATTATATTACTATTTTATTTGATTATATATTTTTACCTTGTAATCCACTTTCAGCAAAAGACTGAAACAAAAACAAAGTGAATCAATTTATTTAACTAATTTAGAGTTAAAGCCATTTGCTATGCGCATGATTTTTATTAGTCAAACATTTCATACCTCTAAAAGAAGTCCAAATAAAATACTTATTGGGGTAGGGGTTGTGAATTGGTTTGGTGTAATGAAAAACAGCAAACAAGAATTCTCTTTATTTTTGGTAACAAAACTATGATGCATTCTATCTAGTTAATCCAAATTTATTATGCATGCAGGCCTGAATTAATGCTGTTGTACGAGGCAGTCTGTGGGAAAATCATGTACACTCATTTTCTGCCCAGAACCTTTTAGGACGTCTCGGAGGGTCCCTTAGAGCTAAGAATAATTTACGTAGACATTCCAGATCCTGGCAATTAAGTGGGAATGTGGCGATTTGTAAAACAAATGATGTAAAAATATTATATTGTGGAATACACAATTTTAGTTTAGAGTCTCAGTCTAGTTGGGAATGCAACTGTTATCTCCACAATTGGGAGGTTCAGAGAGTTGGTATGTATTATCCATTCCTAGCAACTCTCTATTTCTTGTAAACATCTGATCTCAAGGCCTTCAACTTTAGGACCTCATGCTCTATCACCTTTGCACTTCGTTTCGTGCTAAACAACATGGCAGAGCCATCATACTCT
This sequence comes from Streblospio benedicti, assembly GCA_019095985.1. NCBI lineage: Eukaryota > Metazoa > Annelida > Polychaeta > Spionida > Spionidae > Streblospio > Streblospio benedicti. The sequence continues at coordinate 19,311,098 of CM032664.1, read as the reverse complement.
GTTGGCGTAGAAAAGATATTAAAGGTCTCTGAATTTTAAGCATTACCTTTTAAAAATTGGTAAATTTATAAAAGATCCATTTTGGATGGTGATCTTAAATACTGTTTCTGGCATCCTTCAACATTTCTTATGATTACAAGCATTGGGTATTTGAGTTTTCCAGTAGTGATATTATTAACTTATGATTTCTAATTTGGTCTGTGTATTTATTGTTTCATGTTACATTAGGAATCAACTCACTATCCTGCCATATACTCACAGCAATAACTTCCAGAACATCTTCAAAAAATTTATCCATCATTTCACTCTTTCCATTCCTGATTGTGTGAAGAGATCCAATCATCAGATCTGAAATGTGTTAACAGAATTGCATTGAATATTTAGTCCTCAGAAAAAGGAGTGTCTGTGTGTGTGTGGCCGTGTGTGATATTTTCTTAAAATTACATTAATAATGACAAACCAGCATGGTCAAAAAAGATGAAATATAATACTGTACTTAGATTTATACATGAGATCCACTTAGCCATGACCCTAGTCTCCACACAAAAATTAGTTGATCCTTTTTCAAACCAACTTTTTCATTTTCCAATATTGTGAAATTTTGGGGCAAACCCTGTAAACCTTTGGATGCCCATGGAATCAAACTCACAATCTAATGCACTGCAGACCATACTGTACCATCCTACACGCTCCAAGACAATTTCACTAGAGACCAGTAGCCGTCCCCCCAACTCCCCATTCATCGTGACCAAACTTCTCCGTCACGTGGGAAATTCCATTTAACATGACACAGCGCTATCTAGGATGCGCACAAGATCCTGTGCAAGTAGAAGCCAATCGAAGGGGGCGTGTGCCCTTGAAACGTAACAACGTAAATGAATGTGTTCCTAATAAAATGTTAGTGTATCAATATCTAAAGGTACTTATCAGAGACAAGAGTCCTTCCTTCATCAGCTTGCAAATTGCTTCTTCAGTGTTGTTTGACGCAACAGTTATCAATATTTGTAATATCAATTCAGCATCAACAACATTTTGGTCTGACAATACTTGATTTTCAGTTACCTAATTGGTTTACAAAACATAGAAATAAACAAGTCACACATTTATATGGCTTTGCAATTCAAAAATGCAAAATATAAGTGAAAGTAAATGTGATATTAATATGCACATGTCCATTAAAAAAACACAATACAAAAACACACACAGCATGATCCGTCACTCTTTCAACAACTAAATACACGGTGCTTCAACTTGGTTGGAATTTTACAAAAAAACTATACTTTTCACTGTTATAAACTGAGCAGACCTATGCATGAACTGTTAGATGGATAATATATCTGCTATTGATACTACAATAATAGTAACATATCTGGCAGGTAATAAAATGTATATAAGTTTGGTTCACAAAATTTACATACTCTTTTTCGTCTGTCAGAACAATATTGTTGCTTGAAGACTTGAAGGCATTGCATTAGAAAGAATACTTCATGCTACCATATTTGCACTATTCTTAAATGAATATAAATGTTGGAAAATTGGTCCACAAAATCAGCAATGCACAACATTACAAAACTCCACAGAACCGTGGGACAATTGAAGCACCGTGAAATAACCCACAATTTTATCGGACAGCCACAATAGTAATATTTGTTTACTATAAAAAACAACCACATTTAAAACAAGGCTACATTTTCTAATATTAGATAACACTTACAAGACTAGAAAACTTGAGAATTTTTTCAAATGTAGACAAACTAATGTCTTCATGTGTTTCTCGGCTACCAGAGACCATGGATTGCAACAACTGAACCAATTCATCACGGCTCCCCTTTTAAGTAAACATATTGAGTTAATACTTAACTTCTATTTATGACAGAAAATTTGCTTTATATGATCAGAAAATGTTTTTTTATATATATATATTTCAGCTCTGACGAGGAATTTATTTATTCAAAATCGCTTAGCAGTAATATCTTTTAGAAAAATCCGTATTCAAAATTATTTCTTTTGACCAATCTTTCAACAGCATATACGACATATAAACAAAAAAACACTGAGCGGACCGGACCTACTGCCGGTCAAATATTCAATTTAGCTTAAAAGAATTTATGGACGTCTAAAACATGATTGCACACTTAACTTGATCCAGCCCCATTTTTCAACAATCTGAAATAAATACTTACTGCTATGTCTCTTTTCTTCAAATTTTCTGTAGACCTATTTGGCTTTTGATTTCTTTGAGACATTACGATTTAGATGTTTAGTCCTGAAATATTTTATTTTAGATATTGAGCAATGAAGGAGAGCATTCTGGTCTCAAATACAGAAACATTATAACAACAATTTTATTCCACTATTGGAATTCATTTAGAAAAAATAGTGCAACTACATAAGTATTGAGTTTCTATGCAATTTAAAAAAAATATGTAGATGCACACTCAATCATTCTGACACACGTTTTCAAACCAATAATGTACATTTTAGTGATGTGGGTTGAAAACCTTGTGTTGAAATGACTGCACGTGTTTCTACAGTCTCCCACTTAGCCACTAGTCCGCTAGTCCAGACTAGTAGAAATAGTGAGGACTAGTGCTGAATAAGCCATTTCGTAAATAGCAGTGATGTCACCAGATCATAGATTAACAGCAGTAAGTTTGTGTTATGGATGGGTGATTCCTATTACAAGTACACTAAATGAAAAGTTAGGTGAGCTCATAAAACCAGCTAATGTAGATGCGCTCGCCAATTATTTGGACAAAAAGCATGTAAAAGTCAAATAAACATCCAAATTTCTCATTGAAATATGAAGAAAAGTAATTGTATATAGCAACGAACTTCTTTTATAGATGTTACAGTAGAAAGAAACCAAATGAAAACGTCAAAGCTAATAAAATACAACTTTAATCGCATACTGTTGCTTACTTTTGCACTTACGATATACGCTTTATAGATGTTAAGTAGAAAGCCAAATGCCACACACTTTTCGTTTTTCACGCTAGTGCGTTTTTAAAGCTGTGGGTTGTTCACAAAAATTATAGCATACAGCTTTAAATTTGAAAACGCCCTTCACCTTCTGTCATTTCGAGATTGCTTTTTGTTGTTCTTTTTCTATCAAGGATACTATATCGATCAATATACTATCCTTGGTTCTATCGTCGTCCGAATAATTACCGCCTGTCTGGCAATTGGCACGCGCATCTTCATTCTTCATTGTTTTATGTCCTAAGTGCCTTCTAAGGCGTATCGGACGGGGACACCACATGGTGTTGGTACATGGATCTCCAGAGGCAGGCTAGGTAGCCAACTGAGCCTCGGGGTGTGGAGGGATCATATTAGCTATAGTCAGTGTTTGAAATAGTAGGGGGCCCAAGGGCCATGAGCCCCCAACTTTTGACCAGGGCCCTTAACTTTTAGAAATTGAGGGCCCTGCGGGCCCTCAACTATTTTGGGTGAATATTGGTGAGTTATAGTGAATCCCATACTTTATCATGCACTAGTATATGGTTCAAATACGTGTCTATAAAAGCAACCACTTTCTTAAGCTAACATTTCAAACACATATCACAGCATGGCCCTCAACTTATGTTCAGGGCCCCCAACTATTTAAAGTTAAGGGCACTGCTGGACCCGAACACTGCTATAGTTGTCAAATTAGGTGAGTTCTTTTACGTGCAGAGGTGTGGCTCTCCTCTACACGGAACACACCTTTTAACGAGGCTTCCGAACCTCCGCTTGGCGTCGCCACTGTCTAGTAGTAACACTGTACGGTGGCGACGTGCTGTGTGGAAATCAGCAACTCAGTGGCAGACGCACAACGTAACGGTTTTGGCAACACTGTGTCTGCCATGAGCTGGGCGCGAACTTGCAATGCAAGCAAATCCCGTTTTCAAGTCGTACGCTCTAACGACGGAGCTAATGAGGACCAAGTTACATCTACCATTGCATAGAAATTATCCCCTTTCAAACCATTTGTGAATGATAAAAGACCAATACGCAATAGATGTGACACCAAGAAATAATAAATCCAACACTTATAAGTGTTTTAAATGTTAGTTGAAAGTCGGAGATTTGTGAAATGTTTACCAGGAATAATTCTGATCAATTCTGGGTGAAATGCAGTCACGCTAGGTTTAGCCACTCGTCCGCTCGTATATAATTCTGAATAATTTTTCATATAGGTATAGAGTTTGTACAATCATTTATATGGCCAACCCGGTTGGACGTTGGACGTGTTAAGTCATCGCACGTACGGCGTAAGAAACCAGTGTGCTTAAAATGAAAATCGGACTGACTCTGATTCTGCAACCTATTTTTATTTACTACAGAATTTTTTGAAGGCTAACATCATACCCATAATGCTTATTGATTAGAAAACAGACAACTTCCTGCAATCTCGTTAAAAAATAAGAAATGGACACCATAATATTGACGAAAGTGCTTCGGTTTAATTTGTAAACAAACAGCACTCGCTCCAACATACGCGTGACGTAAATGCTTTACTTACGTTGATAAAACCGTGTACGTCACAACGTAGTGGGCATACGTGCATGCTGCAAATTAATACATCATTGGCCAAATGCCCTTAATAAATACCACCATAGAAGTCATAACACTGCCAGCATATACCACATTATTTCATTGATTTAGATAACTACACTTTCATGATAATCTTTTTAATTTATTGCCAATCAATACTTGCCCCTTTACGTTTACACTGACAATTATTAAAACATAAAGGTGTTTTAATTCACACAGAAAAGTTATGTGTATATGTTATCTTGTACGCATAATATACAAATAGGCAAGAAATTAGATTCAAATGGCATAAAAGACATTTTTAATGCGTCGCTTCAGTAGCTGAAGCGAAAAGCCTTGTGATCACTTTGTTTCTATGTATGTATGTATGTCTCCGGACAAGCTAGAGCTTTTACCGCTCCACAGATTTCGCTCAAACTTTACACAACTGTGAGGTATGAGGCGACACCAAAGTGATTCGATTTTGGGCGCTCTGCCAATTAAATTGAGTATTTTAGAAGGCCATTTATGACATTTTACTGATATTTAATGCACTTAGCCAGAGATAATCCGGGACACGGCGTATCACGTATCACGCCACGTTTTCACGTTTTACGCCACGTTTTACGTCACGTAAAAACCTCATATTCACAAATGATATTGTGCATGAGTATTGATTTTTTTGCTGGCTAAGTGCATTGAATATCAGTATAAATCAATACTCAGCTTAGCAGCAATGTACATAGCCAACATGATAAAATCAATATACCTGCTGCAAATTAATAAAATCAATACAGCATACTCATGCACAATATCATGTGTGGCTGATTACAGTATTGTGTACTTTTAATCAAGATTTCCATAACGTTTTTAGTTGACTTTTTAACAGTTGAACTTTATTAACAGTAAAGTATGCACCATTTCATATATGTCTTAATTGCCCATATAAATCAACGTTGTTCTAGCGACGCCGTGTTTTTGAACACTTTGATCTAGTTATACTTTAATTTCAATCATGTCCTCAAAAAGCGACCACTATTCTGATGTTATGAAAATTAGGCAATTGCTGACTTGTGTTCCCTAAATATTTATTTATACATGTATCTATCAATACATGTACATATATATTTTTATTTTTACACATGCTAAAAAACTTTTAGTTCCTTTAAACATATTTTTTAAATTAATTGTATAAATATTTTTCTATTGTGTGGTGGTGGGACATTTGATCAGTTTTGTAAAAGAGGAAATATTTGTGCACAGGATTTATTGTCTTTTTTTTTATATTGATACATGATAACAAATATATACATGATAACAAATATTTGATTCCCTATATGAGTCTCTCGATGTGTGTCAATTTACTTATAAACAAAGAATATAAGAAAATTATGTACATAATGTAGCATTTAATGGTGTATGTTTTCAGGTTTAAGAGGTTTGTATTTTAAACAATGCACATTTGTTCCCGGTATATTCATTTTTCTTCATTGGTACACAAGTTTTTTCTATTTTTCTTATCTCAAAGACTTACCCAGTTACCTTTATAATAGTACGCCACCAGCACCATAACATCTAAATGAATATTCTCTTATGCACATTTTGAGCATATCCATTATACAAGACACCTTTTAAGTTGTAATCATATTTTTGTTTCAAATTCAGCTTACCTTGCATACAGAGGCAAATCCCTAGATATGGCAATAAAAAACTCTACTTCACAGCTGCTATGAGGCTAGGAGTGTCTTAACTTTGCAGTTTGATTACTAATTAATCGAGTCATGATAAAATGTTGATTCAAAAGGTATAAATTACATTTACGGGGGGAACTATGCATAAGCCCGCGGATTTAAAATATTGTTATAAAAAATTAAAAGACAAAACAAACAAAAACAAGACTAGACTGCATGAAAAAGGGGAAATTTCTGAATACAAAGGCTTGTCCATGTACAAGTAATTTTTGAAGCAATAATTATGTCGTTTGTCAACAGTCTGTAGGTCAAAATCTAAGGGTTGGCCATCTATAAGGCAGTGCCTTTGTCTGAATATATTACGATGATCAAGCTCCGCATCAGTCGAACAAGCATAGATCGCTGTCTAAATTGCTCGCCTGTGTTGTGGTGGTTAAATTTAAACAGAACCAGCGAAAGCTGCAGATTATATAGATCTAATCTGACTCAACACATCATACTGAATATTCAACCGTAGCACCGAATACAAATACCACTATACCTTCAAACTAGTCTACATTAGATGCCATATTAACATATTTCACGAGTATTTTATGAATGTTTTGTTTTTCTGCATGTTTTTTGGTCAAGCGCCAAACGAACTTCCTCCTTGCAGGTTTCGGACCATTAACGTTGGTTACACGGTTACACACGTCAAATATAACTTACTGCCAATGCGTTGTGTGTGTTAGAATAATGATCATACAATACCATGTCTTCTTCCTAAATGTTCTCTTTTAACTAGAATTTAAAGACACACGTTCAAAGGCGTGCCACGTACAGAGGAAAGTCACCCCTCTGCATACAAAAGAATTCATCTAGCTTTAAAAACAATAGTTAGTGTGATCCCTCCAACCCTGAGCCTCAGTTGGTTACAAAACCCAGAACCTGTCTGGAGGTCCATGTACCAACACCTCGTGGCCTCTGTCAGTGCAATATCCCGATATGGCGTCCTGCAGACTAACATCCAGATCTAGACACATTGCTTGAACTTCTTACTTTGAACGTGTTCATTGTGTAAGCATTGTACGTAGATCTAAAGATATCATTTCTTATTTCACAACACTAAAGTCTAATTTTACTTTCAAAAATCATTGACAGTTTCATAAACTGCTGTTGACATCCTCAGATTGACCATCTATTCATGCCAGGCACCGCGCAGTCCATCTTCCAGGCTGCCATCAAGAATTGGGTCATAGCCTTGCAAGAACTAGTGGGGCTCCTTGCCCAGTTCATGACTTGCTGTTGGTTTCGGATGTGTAATGCTGAGGTGTACAGCCTCTTTTTAAAGGGACATGCACAGCAAATGCCTCCTTAGATAGATTGAATTAATAATTTAGTTTTTTGATACAATTGACATGTTGCTCCTAATATCTTCTGATTTTACAATTATTAGTATGCGTTTTGATAAAATATCAATACCCAGAAAAAATGCACTGCAGATTGTCACGTTCATATCTCCCCTGCAAAAAAAGACCACTGCATGAAATTGCAGCTCTATCACCCGTGCGCCGACAGCCAAAATTAGCTGCTCAAAAATATTTATTAAGTGATGTGCCCCTAGTTTCAGTTGGGAGGGATGGGGGGTGGGGGGGGGGGGCGTGCGGTGTCATAGATTCAATATCATTTGAGTAGGGGGCCCGGGGGGGTGTGTGTGTCAGACTTTTCATTTCATCATGATAGGGGGGGGGGGGTAAGACTTTAAAAACTAAATTATTCCCCCCATCCCCCGAGAAAGTCAAAATGAAATGACTCTTCCCATAAGTGGTAGCCTGTCTCTACTTCACAACTAGCCGGGCTACCAGCTTTTCCAGTAAGTAGACCTGCTGTCTACTTGGTGTTGATGGGTGCATTGTGTACATTTTTTATTTTTTAAATTTTGTACAAGATGTAATCTATTTTTGAAAATAAGTTGCTCTTGTGTATAATATTCATTTGAATGCTTGTCAATTTTTAAAATCAAACCATGCACTTCCATTTATGGCACTCATGTGAATGGATGGCAACCTCGGAGCTGCTGACCTGAATTTAAACTTGGAAGTCCGGCGGTCCTTATCAGTCATTGTGTCAAACCCTGTCTCCATGCTGCAGGGAATATCCAATCTATATAAAATTATGAAGACAGGCGTGGCCATGTTTTTTTTTTTTTTTTGGAAAATCGCCTGCAATCACTTTCCTGGGGCGCTTTCACGCATTTTGAGTGTTGCACTTTATGGAAAATCACCTTCTACGGGTTTATTTGTTCTCATGGCACTTGCTTTCATCAGCATTGACGAGAAAACTGACTTACCATCAAAAACGAATGAAAATGATTCTTTTTTTTTGTTACGACTCACTTTCGGTTTGTTGATGTTGCTGCGTTATGTTATGTCTGTTTCTGTCTGTTGCTGCGTGTGTCTGTCCCACGGGTTAGAAATGCTGTGTGCGTTATGTTTCTTTGTGTTGTGTTTCTCTGTTGGTTCTTATTATTTCCAATGCTTTAGCCGATTGCATTGTGTTTTTACATGCCTGTGTATAGAATTGCTGCTGTGCGTTTGTCTCTGATGTTTGCGTGGCGTTATGTCTCCGTAGGATCCGGGATAGAATTAGTTCTTATATAATTACGCAAAGAGGGGCGTGGCCATGGTTGTTTTATTTTTTTTTTGGAAAATCGCCTGCAATCACTTTCCTGGGGCGCTTTCACGCATTTTGAGTGTTGCACTTTATGGAAAATCACCTTCTACGGGTTTATTTGTTCTTCGTGTGCTTGCTTTCATCAGTATTGACGAGAAAACTGACTTACCATCAAAAATCGCGTACAACTGATCTTTTTTTTTATTTACAGTGCACTTCGCCATTCACATTGTTGCTGCGTGCGTTATGTTTGACTGTTGATGCGTGTGTCTGTCTCACGGGTTTAGAAATGCTGCGTGTGTTATGTTTGTCTGTTGCTGCGTGCGACTTAAGCCATTGTTATGTCTCCGTAGGAGACGCGGGGAAGGCTAGTTGTTTAATATATGCCAATGATGTTTTGATAATCATTTGGTTGGTTTAGTACCATACATTGATAAGGAAGAGGCCTGGATGTTCCAAAATGTCAAGAATTTAGGTTGTTGTTAAAATATGTAGTTTGCTATTGATATATCAATGGTGGGACATTTCATGAATACAAATCCACTAGGGAAAAACACAGTGCACTTGACTTATTCTAATATCTTCCCTGTAAATGATTAGATATATCCTATTTCTATGAACAGTGATGAAAATGGAATAAACTCGCGTCACATTAAACAAATTGATGACAAGAGAATGTTCATATCAAAATGTAAATCTTACGAGCGTGTGTGCGCACATAAAACTGATTTTGCTCTAACTTTAACTGGTGAGGCAACAAAAAAGTCATTCGATTTTGGACACTTTGCCAATCAAAGTGTGCGAATTAACACAGAACCCACATAGCCCACAATATGCTAATGTACTCAAAATAATCAAACAGCACTTTATATTCAGGTATACTGGTAGTGTTTGTAAACCATAATAATATACATTCCAACCACATGATGTAATAAGTAATGGACAGGGTTCTGGCAAAGTGTCATAGAAAATGAGATTCTATTATAAAGAAAAAAATCTGCATTTTACAAATTTTTTATTTCATTCAAACATCAACGACAAAAGCATTTTCACAACAGATTCAACAGCACATTGTTAGTTTATCTGAACATACAACATACATCCATAGCCTTGGAGAAATGAATCTCCCCTTTCACAATATCCTGTTTGTTTTTTTTCCATATTAGTTCAAGTTCATAATATATAATGTTTTAAATACCATGATTCTTTGATGAGCTACATATTTTATCATTTATTTTCAAACATGATTTACTGCATCTAAATACTTAAATTTTTATAGTTTTTCAAGTAATTAAGCCATGTTACAATCTCTGTAATATTAAAAAAAAAAAAAAAAAAAAAAAACGAAAAAAGGCAGCAATAATACTAAAACTTAAGAGTACCGAGAAAACATAACTTTAATATCATGTTACAGCAGTTGCACTGGCAAATCAAAGCAATAGGTCTTCATCCAGCAAATAGAGCATGATCTTTATAAATATATATTACACAACTATCATAAATGCTGATTCCAATTGTCTCACAAGTATTTCATTATTTTCATACAATCTCATTTTCCCCAACCATATCTAAATGAAAAACAGAAGCTGTATGCATAGTTATATAGGAAAAAAATATTTACCAACCATAATTAAATATCATACAGCTTATCACAAGTGATTCACAAGAAGCATATTCCCTCTTTATTACACAACACACTAATGTCTTGCAATAAGATTATTCCGATAAAATCTTAATTTTGTGAATTTGAACTTTTGAATCCAGATAATTTTTTTTTTTTTTTTTTTAAGACTCACTATTTTGTTTCTGCATAAAAAAAAACAGTTTTTATTAATGCTGCAAGCTTTTGCCATGCACTGGATCACGCAACAAAATACATGTTTCAAATCTGTGGAGAAATAAATGTCAACATTGATATACAAAACTTGATGCTGAATACTGAATGTGGTGCTACATCTGAGAACAGACAAAGCGAATTACATGGAATTATTAACACCATCCATTCCCGATATACCGTAAGTATCCATTCATTAACCTGTATATAGCAGGATCAAATAAACTTAGTTCACTGTTTTTTTCACTGGGGACTGACTTGTTTTAACAGAAGAATTATCTTGGGTTGGTGGATATTCTACTTGGCTTGGTGGCTCTGAGGAGTTGTGGGTTGATTCAGTGCTTTCACTGCGAGCAATCAGCATTTTTAATTTTCGCATGATGTCATCAGGATTTGACGCTGATGTTGGCGATGATGGCCCACCACTTGAACAAGCAGAACCCACATAGCCTACAAATTAAATGGTAAAAGAACAGTATGCTAATGTACTTAAAATAATCAAACAGCACTTCACATTAGCATTATGTTAGCTGAATTCATCATCATATGCTCCATCTCCACAACCATCACTGGGCGGACTCCTTGGTCCCCTTTGAGTTAAAAATACCTTCAGTAGCTACATATGAGGCATGGGAGGCAACTGCCTCCAATGGCATAAACTAATAAAGTATCTATTTTTTTCACCACAGATGGCCCCAGCTTACAGTATCATAGGTAATCCAATAATGTTTTGGAAGAGTCCGCACCGCTGGCGTTACAGTATTTAGCAGCAGGCCGTCAGTTGGCGCTATTTGGTACGAAAAATAGATACTGCAACAATAGCTTGTGCAGCCTACCTCGCCTCTGCCCCCGCATCCCTCCACTTTTTGTGTTCCCAAGTCCTTCCCCATATACAAGTATATTATTATATATATTAGTAATGTGAACCTCTATATCAAGACCAGCCCTGAATTAAGATCAACCTTTGAATTAAGACCACATTTTGCGGGCATCAAGGCCCTGGTGCAGTTCAAACTCACAAACCCAAGTTCCTGGGAAAAAAACCTATATGTAAATATCAGTATGGCAATGGCATCATGACCAGAGGATCATGAGTTTCAGTCCAGTTGGGACCATTTGATGAAGTAGTCAAATGGAAGCTTAGGGTTGAAACCCTGTCTTCGGCTATGCCACATTAAAGGTTGCTGTAGGGAACAGAGTAAGAAGAATATAACTTAAATCTAAACAGTTTCCCACACGTTCATGTCACACGTATACTGCTGTGTTGTTTCTTTTGTTCTATCATATACATGTACTGAATTCTCTTTATGTCTCATTTTCGGTTTCACGGGTTTTTCATTCACACTGCCTTTACAAGCCCATGTATGCTTATATAGTAGTGAGATATGATGATGTTTATGTCTGAGAGGTGAACTTTACCACTTTCCATAGCCAATAAAAAAATCATAAAACAGCATTTTAAACTACCAGTACTTATAGATGCTCAAAGGTGCTGCAACTTTATGCTCCAATGAGTACCCTTCTAGTTAGCATATCATCTGTGTATTGCAGACACTCTAACTGACCAGGCAATCCGAGCAGTGTTGGTGGCGGCTGTGCTGATTTTGGTGTTATGCATATTGGTGTGGATGGGCCACGAGATGGTGAAGACATCAGTGTCCGACATGATGTATCTGTAATACGTGCCAAAAATGCCTCCACTTGCTTGTGAATGAGTGCATTGTGAAGTGTCTCTAAAGGCCGCACACTTGGCACACGCCAGCCTTCCATGTCTGAAATGTTAATCGTTCGTGTAAATCGGAGAAATCATATGAAATAGATATTTAGATTATTTCTAGTATTAAAAGTATCATACATTTTTTTTCAGACTTTATTACATTACTTCTAGAAGAAAAGGAAAACAAAAATCAACAAAACAAGCAACACAATAACAAAATGATCTTATTACACCAAGTGCTTATGAATTATTATGTACATGTTAAAATGTTAAAAAGTCATGTTAAAAAGTCAAGAAAATCAAAATAAGTATGTACAGGTCAGAGCATAAGCATGTAAAGATTAATGCAGAAAATGCAATGAAAATAAAACAAAATTATTAAATGAAGTGTTTATCCCTGCAGTGCACATAGCCGTCTTAGTTTAAATAAGCAGAATGACTTTCTATTTTCAGTGTTGAATCATATGAAACATTTTGATCAGTGCATATAGATGCATGTCTAAATTCTTGCAACAAGGTAGAAATAAGCACAAATAATCAAAATATATATAACAAGTAGTTGTCTGAACCGTGGCGGTGTTCTATCAGCCTGACCTCCAGTTGCCTGCCTATCTCTTACCGGTATATATAGCACCATTTGCATGACTTGCGTGGAATTTGGTAAACATATTCTGAGGTACTTAGAGGTAGGATCTTATCCTTAGGATGTACCAGTCTCTTACGGAGAGTAAAATGAGGTCTGACTGCTGAGGACCAGCTTGTTTGAGCACTATTTGAACTGCCTCTGTAGTACCCTTAATATATGGTAAGACAACTATTTAAACAGGGATGAGGGGGCTGATAATCTCAGTCACATTTGGACCAAAGTTCTGGACACAACACCAGCTGGTGGCAAGCTGAACTTTCCATTCTGCNTCAAAAGAAACAACCTGGCAGGTTGTGAAATGTTAGCAAGTAAGTTTCTACTAGTTCAGTAGAAATTAAATTATATATATTTTGAATATTACTCTTAACTGATTGAATCTATGCACAAATAATATTAAAATATTTCATAGTGTGGTATGATCTATTCTTTTTTCTTCATAGTTAACACTGAGTGAATGTAAAATTAATACATGCTTTCCAGATTTAATTGAAATCTAGCTGGATCTTCAGTCAAATACAGTTTTAATGATTATTAGAGCTTTTAACAAAGTTAGAAGGGTTACAAAGTTTGGTAACCATGCACACTGCAAAGGATATGGGCATAGGACCGGAATTAGTAAACATACCGCCTGTGACATAGGTGGTACTTTCAACTTCAGTTAGGTCAGGGGCACTTGATGAACTGCCATTGATAACCTTGGTGCTTATCAGACTACTCTTTCCACCTATTGAACATACAGAACAGTTTGGCATCCCTACACCTCCTGTATTTAGACAGTTAAAAATCATCTAGTTCTTATTTCATGCAAAATAAAAATCAATGTCCATCCAAATTTTCTAAGCATATTTATTCCTTTTTCTCAAAACATCACATTCTGTGTAGCCCACTTATGTATTAAAATATAATAAGACAGCTGAAAATTTCAGATAGACATTGACCAACTAGATATAAATTGTGAGGTTTTCTTTCTTTCTTCAGTGAAGTGAAAATAACACAAACAAAAGTGCCAGATAAATAAATATCTTATAAATATGCATATACTATTACTATTAACATAGTACAAGATCTCAATCAAACACTTACAGTTACACATTGAACTCATTGGTAAAGCTTGTAAAACAAACAGCATTAAAACTCAGTGACATATTAGAACGCTATTAAACTGTGAGCAACTCCAACAATACTACATTGAGAAAATTAAGTGACAATTTTTCCCTGACAAGGAAAACTATACAATCTTTTTCTAATTTTTTTTTGCTGTGCGTGAACTCACATATCAAGTATGGTAATCTTATTATAAAATCCAAATTTAAGGCCCTATGGATTATAGTTTCCAATTATAGTCAGATTAAAAAGAAAATCAACATTTGGTAACTCGATTTCACTTAAAATATATATAAAATATTCTGTTATACTTATTACACTTAAATTTAATTGAAAATATGCCTTAAATTGTGTAGGCCAAGCATGAAAAACACCTGGCATTATGTTAAAGATATTAAGGGGACGATTAACGTTATTTTAGGCTTTTACAATGGTAACTTTCATTTTCTCTGTTATTATTACTTCAATTCTTACAAATTATACCGTGTTGTGTAGGTAATGATCTTATCTATTGATATAACATGGTTTGAAATAAATATACAAATCAAATAAAACATTTTGCTATGAAACAATTAGTGAAAATTTTACAACCTTGCATTTATACAATATAACTAAGAGAAAAAACATCAGAATGATCAAAAACACTATCCAATAGCAAAATTCATATAGTTATTTAGAAAACCGTGCCTCATTTTTTTTTTATATCTCTTCAGTTGTTCATTTTACATGCATTTGAAGTTTGAAAACCAAAGATTTCACAAAATTTCTTGCCAATCAATACAAAATCTTTCATAACTCAACAAAATAAAAAAAAAATATCCTCAGCAAGGTTTTTCTCAGAATGCATACCTTTAAGAAAATCAACATTTGGTAACATTCGATTTCACAGTTAAAAAGAAATATGGTACCAAACATTTATTCATTTAACTACAAACATTTAGTTTTGAGATATTGGCCTTTAAATATTGAACACCACAATATATAGCTTCTAGTTGTTGTCCATAAAATGGATCATATTAGGAAAACTATTGATGATAAAAGGTTCATTTAAAAACTATGGTGTTCTTTAAAAAGGTTATGCTCAGTGGTCAAACAAGTATGCTTCCATTGAAACATTATGATGTGTTTTCTGCATTCTGAAAGTTCCTTTCATTTAAACAGCATATTAGGATATCCAGCACAATTTGAATATTATGCCATAAAAACCCAGCTCTAAGCATATCAAAACACATGAAGGTGCAAAATGTAAACCAATAATTTTTGTCAGACGTAACTTGCACGGTGCACGTAAGAAGTCGCCTATCTCCTCAAAGTTAAATGGGACGTCTGTCGTCAGAAATCCACGGTACGTCTTGCAAAAATCATTCGATTATGCAACATCACGTGAACTCGTGTTTTAGCTAACAAGACGGCATGGTATTTTTATAGGTGTGATTAATATTAAACATGTAGAATATGAGTCTTATTTTCCTTAGGCCAAACAGAATTGATAGTTTGGTTCCTGTTGGCTGAGATTGAGTAATTCAAGGGTAGGGGGGAATAATATTTTATTTTATCATAATATTTTATCATGAAACCAGGCAGGGTAGGTAGGAAAATGTTAAAAATTTTATGCTAAAAGTTCTCATAGTACTCGGGAGGTGTTCCTGTAAAATTTTATGGGCCTTAAAGGAAGGGTAGGGCGAAATTTTATCCGGAAAATTTTACAGAAGATCATATGTATTTTTAAAAGAAAAATTGTCTGTAACCAATTAAATGTTTAAATTTCAAGTGGTGTTGGTCAATCCACCCCCTATTTGGCGATGAATAAGCATTGGATTTTGACTATATTGAGCCACCAAGTTTCACCAGTTGGGTAAAAAAAAAAAAAAAAAAAATTAAATGTTTAACTTTCAACGGTACTAGTCTACCCCCTATTTGGCGATGGCGATGATGAAAGTACTGACTTTTGACAGCGTACACGATGTTTTCCTTTAATCATCAATGGTAATTATTAGTTTCATATCTTTTCTAGCAATGCTGTCTTCATATTCGTCATTGACACAAGAATTTTCATAGCATGGTATCATTGCACAAACCTAATTGAACTCCGAAAGTTTGCCATTTTAAATCATACTCAGGCACTGGAGATATATATGATATACCGAAAGCATTTAACAGTCGAAGTCCGAGTCCGCTATTGATTTCTAATGCATTAAAACGAGGTTGCGTTGTGGAAAGCTTCTAGAGAATCAGAGTTTGTAACTGTTTCGTTTCACTTTTCATCGAGGATCGGTAAAACATTTCTTGAATTTTTTTCAGGTTTGAGGTGGAGTCGTAAATTATAACCATTTTTTTATGACAAAAATATGCTGGGGGGACTTAATTTTATAAAATATTAAGGGTCGGGGGTGTTTTAAGAGGGGTGGGCGCCAACAGGAACCAAACTATCAATTCTGTTTGGCCTTACACTTAGAACGGAAAAGTCATTGTTTATTGATCCTTGATTTTTCAGAGCACATATAATTTTGACTGAGCATTATCTTTAATATTTATAGTATAATTAACATTAAAAATGTGAAATTTTATTATTTATCCCATATAATCTCATAGACCTGCAGACGAGTCACTATTTGTTCCTACCGAATGGTGTCCACAAAATGTGTTATAATACAAAAAACTATTGATGATAAAAGTTAAAAATCTTAAAATAGATTATTTTTCCCTTATAAAGTTAATCGTCCCTTTAATCCTTCTACTAGTTCGAATTCCCTTTAGAAAATTATCACTTCTCAAATGGAGTAAATAATGAGAATGAAGTTTGGTAGAAAAGAAGGTAATCCTATTGTTTCAACACTTACTTTTAACAATATTGTTTAGTGTTAAATTCAAACATATAATAATGAGCCTAAATAAAAGATTTATTTAAACATGAATGATATTCAAAAATATGTTGTAAATGCCATAACAATATTCATCATAGCAATTAACACATTACAATGGCAATACAATATGGTTCCACTCTGAACATGCACTAGTCCTACATAAGAATTTCACAAAAAAAACAAGTGGCATTAACATACCACACAAACTTATTTAGTAAAACTTACCTATACGCAGATTTTCCCATGTAAAGCGGTCTAAAGGAAAAGCATGCGCAAATATCCCCAGGAATGAATGCCTCTTGTTCCGAGATGTTGCACGATCCACTTTGCCCGATTCTGCAGTTAGTCAAACTCACACAGATTATACCTCTAAATTTGCAATTCTTGGTTTAAATAAAAAAAGAAAACAACCATTAATAAAATAACTTCTTTTCATAAAAGCAAAGTTTAATTCACAAATTTAACTCAATAATCATGCCAGCAAGAGTTATGAAGCATGCATTATGTTATATCTATAGTTACTGTAATTTAATGTGAATTGAAAATTGAATACTATAATTATAGAAAATAGACTTTACTTTCAAAAAATTGTTTTTACACAAAGACTTCAGTACCGTTATCCATATGAAGGGATTGCATGTTATCCTCCATGCTAACACTCCTTGTGTCAGACAATTTTGTTTGAGTCATATCACATGATTTGTCCTCCAGACTTGAGGCTTTGCCCTCCTGCTGCTCTTGTTCAATTTGGGCACGGCGAAGTTGCTCTTCTGTTAGAAAAAAAATTATTGCAGGAATACACAAGAAGCACACAATACATTATCATACGTACAGGGGTAAGAGATCAGACAATATCTCACTGAGTGTGGAGTTGTGTTAAAGTCCACATGAGGTGACGCACCTCCCGGTTGATACTAGGAATTTTTATTGAGCAGCCGTATCACCCGAGTGCACAGCACGAGGGGGATGCGACCTGACAAACGAGTTCAACAAAAAAAAAAATTAGTGTCAACAGGGAGTTGTTTCATATTTATCCCATATCACTCTATGAGTTGTCCTTAAACAAGAGTTAGTAATTTTAATGCATTGGCTTTTATTATACGAGCATTTAAAATATTTTTATATTTTCTCACACAGGACACAGGTGAATGACCATGCGTATTTAAATCAGAATATAAAAACGTAAATGTAAAGCTTCAGAGTAGGTTTAGTAAAAGATTGGATAGAATAAATAAAGCCATTTGGTTTGCTTTAAAAACTAATGCTTAATGGGATATCTGCAAATGGCACATTAATGAGGATCAAAATATTTTAACCCAACAAATAGCAAACGTATTTTACATGAAATCTGCACGAGAATGGCTTTTCTAAAAGTGGTTGATGCACATTATTCAATTATCTATGGCATAAAGTCATGAACATTAAAGTAGTACGGCAATACACAAGTGTGGGATACGGATATTTTCATTCACCAGTGGTATATACACTCAGCATGTGATATCCCAAAGATTATATTCGTGAAATGGCATTATGTGTGATCTTTCACCCTCACTTGTATAATTATCTTTTTCTCTCATGTTTATTTGTAATTTTAGGTCTTAAACTTTGTAGTGTCGGATATCAAATTTTCCACGCCGCTTCTCAGTTATTCAGAATCAAGTATTTTCAGCAAACATGAGAGAAAATAAATTAACATGTACACACTCCAATTGGGAAATGAAAATAAGTGAATTACCTAAGGCTTTCACAGCATTGCCAGAATGATGACGTTTTCTACCAGCATTGTAAATAGGCATTGGTTCTGCTTTGGGTTGGTCTGTTATCCTAAAATCAAAACATCAATTTTTTGTTTACAAATATCTACTTACATGATTATTATATATATTTTTCTTACGCCGCAAAGCGTTTTTCCATTTCAATTTGGTTTTAAGATGACAACTACCTAAATCTCATTAACATTTTCTTCCCCAAAGTAATTAGAACATCGGATTGGTGATATTTTGATTCGGATGTAGGGCATTATGATCATTGAAGTCAATGGTCATAATGTTCCACACTGCAGGTCTTTCTTTACTTCCTAACTGTCCACAACACATACACTTTTATCCACAAACATTATTTTTTTCAGTTAACATAAACATCATACCCGGTGTGAGATTAAATCATAAAAAGGTAATACCTCAAAGTCTTCAAGTGCCTTGCCAAGTCTCTCGCTTTCACTTGACACTTCCATAATATCAGCCATTCCAAAAAGTCCATAGGATCAACAGCACTCTGAAAGCTAGTTGTAGAGGAGTCAGCAGAAGACTTCACAACTCCTATTTCTGAACTTGGTTCTGGACTAAAGCTTGTAGATGGTTGAACAAACCTCTCTTCACTGGCATCTTTAGATTCTAGAATCACTTCTTCTAGATCCGCAGATTTTGACTCTACAACAGCAGATTCTTCTTTTAATAAACTAAATTTTAATTCATTTTTATCAAAAGTCATAAGTGTTTCAGAACTAATAGTAGTTATATCCGATATGGAACGCTCTACAGGAAATTCACCCGCTGTCAATCCAAGTGCATCAATGCACGACTGTTCTAATCTGAACTGCAATTCTTCACCTTCCCGATAACATTGCTTTGAAGGTTCAATAGATGTACTTTCAACAGTGTCAGAAATGGTTACTTTCTTTGGTTGAGAGGTGCCATTATTGGCTTTTTTTTACCACAAAACATTTCAGACATACCAATGTCTTGGCTGGTTTCATTTTCTTTAGCATGACTAGGTATTTCAGATGTCTTGCTAGTGGTTGCTTCTTCAGAAGTCTTTGTTCCACTTTCATCATTCAATGATTGTAACAATCTTTTAGCAGCATTGGCTTTTACAATCTGTTTACGGAGTTCTATCAGTTCTGTTGGAGCTGAACTAACTCTCTCTCTTGTTGGCCCATGTTCTGGTTCCTGCTTAGGTTTGTCCCCTCCCTGGGAAGAATCTTCAGATGAAGATGAAGAAAGATCCTTTGTCCCATCAGAATTTTCCTTTGTACCATCCTCGCCTGAGTGACTTTTCTTCTTTTTCTTTTTCTCACTTATTTGAGATCGATAACCTCTGCTGTTTGGGTCCTTTTTCTTATTTTCTCCACAAGTGTAAGCACCTGGGCTGAAGTGAATTTCAACGTGAAATCGCTCTTCTGAATGAGGATCCTATAATGAAAGAATATAATCTTTTAAAATAAAAATACCACAAATGGACAAAATCATTATCATTTTCATGATTCTTTTACTGATAATTTTTATATTATTACCTGCTTCGGTCCATGAAAAATTATATGAGTAATAGAATCATGATGCCCACTGCTTTATGCTACATAATAAGGATCAATTGGACATTATTTTAAACCAAACGAAACTTACATAGTTGTATCAAGTATCAATAAAATTCCACATAAACAAATTACCTTTGTTGGGTCTTCATACATCATTATCACAATTTGAGTCATGTAATTTAGTTCAGACATCTTATCAACATATTCCATGGCACGCCTCCACTGCTCATCTTTGTTCACCTGCAACATTACAATTCTAAAGTGAAGATGCACAGCATGGTTTCCGTGACTGTCCATTGCATTCACATACTTGTACGCATACATTTTGGCTCTCATAAATTACTCTCTTCTATTAGTTTCTACTGACTCAATGCTGGATATGCTTGGATATGTGATTAGTGAAGTAACACACGTACGTTTGGTATAGACATTGGACGTTTTTGACAAAAGGTAACATTTCTGTGAATGATTTAAAAATATGAAAATTTTCAAGAAGACTGTATCAGAACATAAATATGGCATGGTGCCAACCTATGCGACCTCCAAAACCAGCTGTAAACGGTTATAAGCCACTGTTCGTTAAGCACCTTGGTCAATATGGAAATACATGTCCACCTGGTGGCCTTAGGACCGATTTATGGACTAGATTCAAACAGTTACATTGTCACCGAGGATCAAGAGGTGGCAAACACCGTTCTAAGCCTACAGTATGGGACTATGGTGACTACAACGTGAGCAGAAATGCAGACGAACAATATTGCAATGGAATACCAGTTGTACTATCTAAAAAACGGCCCGACATCAGAAATCGAAATTCAGTCCATTTATGCAATCTGCTGACCGTTGGCGAAGACTCAGAGCTAGAAAATGCACGCCCAGTAAATGGAAGGGATGGCAAGGAGTGCCGCATACCGGTGATCATCGCACGTGACAGGCGGCTCATCAGTGGGTCGACCAGCACGAGAAAGGGTTCAAAATGTTCCAATGACCACGCACCCTCCCTCTATACAACAGATCTTCAAAATTGGGATATATAAATCAGGGTTAGCACACTCCCAACTTCTTATTTTTCCAGGGTTTTTCAGGGATATTTTGATATAAAACGTGTTGTTTTTCCAGGGGATTGAGCTAATTTTCCAGGGTAGTTATCTTCGATAATAATCTAATTGTGGTAATTCTTGAATTCAAATAAAAATATAAAGAGGAGTGCACACCTTACACAATGTACTTGAAATAAAAAATTGAATGTTTTTATTCATATAATCTTACCGAAGGTGGTAACTTACCTTCGGAAAGATTTTATATGAATAAAAAACTTATATCCCAAAAATTTTAAGATACCAACAGAAACCATTGGGACTCACATTTTGGCGAGACTTTCGCTCTTATCGCAAAAAGAGCTTCTTCAGGCCGAGTGAACAGTCCTTAGTTGGTCATGTTCATTTGGCCTGAAGAAGCTCTTGCAATAAGAGGAAAGTCTCGCCAAAATGTGAGTCCCAATGGTTTTGTTGATATCTTAAAATTCTTGTATATATCATGAATGAAGAAACCCAAGATGAGAGAAGTGTTCATCCTTTAAAAACCTTATAATCTTTCCTGCACAGATGCAATTTAGAGTAATCTATGCAAAGAGGATCTCTACATAGACTAGTTAGACCGCAAAATATAACCAGCCGCAAAACATAACCAGTTACGTTTTTGCGTTAACGCAAAACATAACCACACCCCGAAAATGGACCTGGTGACGCAAAAATATAACCACGCCAAAAAAATATAACCACAGCAAATGTGCACTTTTTTAACATATAGTATTTTTGTTTTATTAGCCTACGACTGTATCAGATATATTTACTCGAGTCATCCAATGTTTAGTGCTTAGAATGGTCTGACTGGGGCATTTGGTAATGGTGCACTTGTAGATGGTTCTGTCCAATGATTATTGATTTTAATTAATTATATGCATTATACAATGCCTGTCAGTTCTCTGCCTACTCCAAAATTGGATACATATCTTTTCGTTGAACATGTTTCTATTTTCACAAAGGATGAGGAGTCCACACATAGTACGATTAAACCATCAGGTTGTGGCATAGGCCCTTACATTGTCGCTTTTTTGGCGTGCATTGAGGAGGTTTTGAGCAGCAAAATACCATTGCAGACCGAATGCAGGGGTACTGATCAATAATAATCTTCTTAGAAAGTTTTTGTCTGTGGATTATCAGCGACTTTTCATCGAACATAAAATGGACGATAAAGGTATTGTTAGCATAGCCGGCAGATTGTTGACCTACATGACATTTGTAAGGGGTTTTAATAGCTATGCATTTTGCTTAACATACACTGACCCCAGTGAGACATAGGTTTTATAAAAGTTCACAGATCAGGTCTCAATTTGTCATCACCAGTCTGTAACTCCCGACCTTGAGTAACTGTATAGTATGTTACTACATGCAGTCAAAAAATGCGGTTGCATTGTGACAATAATTATTCCTGATTTGTGAACTCATCGAATAGTTTGACATATAATCAATATGTTCAATATAGTTGTATAGACCAAGACCAAGTGTGAAGCAACTATAAATCTTTATCAATCAAGAAATTTAAATAATGAATCATGGTTACTCACTGCCTTAGTCATATTCTATTATGTTGGTAATTGTAATTTGAATTAACGCCAAGCGTCACAAAAGAGTGCCTATGCTCACACATACTCACACACTTAGTGTACACTTCTCACTAAGTGCCACGTGGCCATTCCCATTTCACACACCGCAGCTGCCACGGTATCTTCTTTAGTATCTACTATAAAAAACAGACGGCACCGAGGTCTTGATACATACAGAGACATTTAAGAGTGCCATAGTTGTGTAATCAGGTGTTACAGTTGTTATATACTAAGCTCAATTAGCGCTACGGATATTCGTGTGTTTCATCACATTACAAACCACAGATGTGCACACCACGTTTGACCACAAGACACCCTAAGATCAACCAAGATGTCTGCATATATAATGGTTTCACATTTCACAGATTTGTTGCCAATATTTTACTCATATACAAACCACACAAATGCAGCAGTAAACTTCCCTATTTTAAACCAGTTTTTGGACATTATGCACCCGAGTCTACCCTCTGCTGTGTGAGTATGTGCCATGTAAACTGTAAAAATGAATAGTCGGTTTTGATTTTCCGCACAAACTAACCTTCTCCCTACACCTTGTTTATATTTTGCGGCAGTGGTTATATTTTTGCGTCACCAGGTCCATTTTCGGGGCTCTGGTTATAGTTTTGCATTAACGCAAAACATAACTGGTTATGGTTTTGCGTTGGTTATATTTTTCATGTCTTAACAATGCGTATGCAAAGTATATTTGTTGACACTGACTGCATACTTTGCAAATATTTCTACATTGAATATCTTAATGACATCCGGTCAATGTGTTCGATTTTGTGACCATCCGGTGACAACTATGAAAATTTCATACACATCCACCTAGTCAACACGTATACACTATATTTTCTTAACCCTCTTATTGCTTCCAGATGTTTAATGTGCAGACCCCCCTCTGTGCCACGACCGGGAAATTATTTCGCGTAAAAATACGTCTTCGATGTTGACGGTTTTGACTGTATTTCATGGTTTTTAAGAATTATTGCTGAGTCTAAAATACTAGGAATTTCAACATGTCAATTTGGGTATGTGCATAAAATCGCATATAGTTTCAGATTTTCACCATTAGGTGGTCATTTCACTTGATCTTTATGTCAAAAACATTATCTAAACTAACATCGTAAGCAATTTGCCAGGCTGCCATCAGATTTTAAACTGCGTAGTATCACAGCTTATACTAATCGCAGCAACATTTGATTTCGGCTACAAACCAAACACAGCATAAATCATCATATCCCTTTAATGATACATGTTGACTTACAATATTTTGCTCTATAAACGCCTGCAAACATCACGATATATAATGTCAGCCAATCATCTTTGCGAGCGGTCCGATTGAATGTGAATCGCTTCGACGCATATATTACTTCTACGACGCCCACACTTGATCAGTAGTTTGCCAATCGCCTTTTCTTGTCATCCGATTATAAGATATAAGTAGATGAGGCACGGGGGAGATGAATAATATTAAGATTTTCGAACAAAA
>CM032664.1:19250475-19277224 GCA_019095985.1 Streblospio benedicti | reverse complement strand
GGGATTGGCAGCAACAAAATGGAAATTACACCGGCAAGACCTGCAAAAGTGTTAAAACTAATAAGCTGGTCTCATTTGTATACTAGAGTACAGTCTGTACCAATCATTTTGCATTCGAAAGAATATTTACAAAGGTGTATAAAAAAATACAGGGGAGAAAACAAAGAAGACACAAATTAGTATGACTTTGAAATAGCAATATTAGTAGCTACAGAAAAGTTTTTGTAGTGCAGTTACTCAGAGGACACAACAGACTTAGAAATTCTACTATATTATAATGAACAAAAGTATAGGGTGGTGCTTTACGCATACTGCAACAAGCTGCTCACTTGAAAATACAGAATGCTTAAGTCACTGGAGTAATCATTACTTTTGATGTCTAGCTAAGGAGACAAGATAAACAAGATAAATATGATTTTTAATGTTAGTAATTGGTACTACAATGATCTGTTTTATTTTAGTTATACTATTATTTAGATTTCAATTATTATAACTGTCAACTAAGCATTCCCCATCTTCACTTTATCACGCACCTAATTGTCTGCGAAACACATCATATTCTACAATAAAGCACACCAAGGTAGTACGTCAGTATTAACTATTTCTGTACAGATAAAAGGTTGTTCTATGCATGTAATGATGCGAGACAAGATAAACAAGATAAATATGGCAGAAAGCTTTTAAGAAATGATCTATGCAAAAATCTGTAATGTAACAATGTAATCTTATGCAACGAAAGTTTTAGTTAATATCATATTGATTTCATCACATTTACATATATTGTTGTCAAGGACAAAAATTAGTATTGTATCTGACATAGTTGAAGAAAACATTCATATAAAAATTGAAATAAGAAAGTTAAACAGTGAACATTGTACAAACCATCTTCCGAAGAACGTGAATAACCGCGTGGCTGGTATTTCAGCTGCACCTTACGATTGATGCCAGAAAATTCCCACCTAGTTTGGTAAAAGTGTACAGTAATAGTTTGTCAATATATATTTAGTACTTTGTATTTAAAGGAGGAAAATAAAGGTACACAATGAAAAAAAAATCTTATTTTGACCACCTGCATCTACAAAGAAGAGAAAATCCTGAAACAAAACTAAACACCAAAAGCTTGAGAGAAGCATGCCAATCTTAGATTAACACAACATAAAATAGTTTTCCCCATGATGATGGTATAAGATTCAGATGAGATTATATAAAGTTTGATTCTATGGTGTAAAAAATAGTCAGGAGAGTAAAAGTAATGAATAAAGCTTGTGAGGATAGTAAAAATAATGACTGATATCTGATAAAGTTAGCCTATATTCTAAACAGCAATAAAAATAATTCATATACCAGGGTATGTAAGATGGATGGTGAAAAATAAAAACAATCATAAACCGCCTCCATAAATATTCAAATAAAAAAACAATATTGTACAATGTCTACCACTAAGGAAAAAATAACAATGTACAACAGAACATGCAATTGTTTTCAATTGTTACATAGTAAACTGGAATTTGTGACAAATCCAAACTATGCAAACCACCATGGTAAATGGAATCAACCCAGATTCATTTGAAAATCAAAAATTCTTCAATAAATCTGATGAATATTTGTTAAAACACATGCAGTTCTTAATTGAAGTCACCTAAAGATAATGCTCAGTCAAAAATATGTGTTCTGTAAAATCCAAGATCAATAAATGATGTCTTTTCCATCAGAAGTGTTGTAAGGAAAATAAGACTCATTTTTCACATATAATATTTATTACACCTGAATAAATAATATGATGTCTTGTTAGGTAAAGCACAAGGTCACATGAAGTTGCATAATCAAATGATTTTCGCCTGATGTACCGTGCATTTCTAACGGCAAACGTCACAATTTACGCAGGGTCAGGATTAGGTGGAAAAGTGTTACTCTTCAACAGGACTAGTAACCCTCAAATATCTAATCGTCCTGCAAAAAATATACTTGTCCTCTTTGTACAAACTCTATATCTGTATGACAAATTATTCAGAATTGCTCCATGTCAAAAAGATGAGTTTCTAAAAATTAGCACTCATCCTCCACTAGTTTTTACTAGTCAATACGAGCGGACGAATGGCTAATCCTGACCCTGTTTACATTGGCGAGATAGGCTGCTTCTTACGCACTCTGTGTAGTTACATCTGACAAAAATCATTTGATTTACATTTTACACCTTCACGTGTTTTGATGGGGTTATGGAGGCCATGTTATTGTCTGGAATTTGAAATTGCTCTATATTCAAATATGCTGTTTAAATAAAAGCAACTTTCAGAATGTACAAAACACATAATGTTTCTGTGTATGCATACGTGTTCAGCCACTGAGCATAACTTTTAACCGGATGAAATGCAATTATATTCATTATGATTGAAGCACTATATTAAAGCAACATAGAGGGAGACAAAATTTTGATAATCGAATCAGATAAAAACTACTGTTTTTTTTTAGATAATATCCAAAGAGTAAAATGCAGGTGTCCAGTAAGCAAACATTTTATGGTATTTTCAATTCAAATCAAGAGCTGCTTGTGAGAATTAAATATGTTATGTTAGGTCCATTTGTAATTATACCTTAGTATACCTTCTGTTTACACCTGCAATGTGCCATCACTCTGATCAAAAATTATATTTTCACCAAATCTTACAATACAATTTAAAAAATCATATTATACTCAAATTTTAACTGAACTTAGTCTTTTAAAATCCAGATACTGCCCATAAAGCCAAACTTTATTCTCATTTCAACAGTGAAAAATGATGAAAATGAAGGCACAGCTTCCTTAATTATGCATTATGAGAAACAAGAGACACGAGACACGAAAGAGAAGCAAGGATGATTGATCAGGACAAGCATTCTACATAGGATCCTGGAGTCTCACCATCATCATCAGTCTCTGAAGACTTTCTTGGGGCTCCTTTTGGTTGAAACTTGAACTGGATTTTACGATTGATCCCAGAAAAATGACCGTACCTAAAAGCACAAAGTTTGGCAGGCTAATTAGGTGTCTATACACTTACATAAATCAACATTACAGCCAGTAGAACCACCAATCATTTGCAAAAATAAAAACACATAATCATAAATTATGGGAATAATTTATGATAAGACCATACCACAATTTGTATAAAGAACTATGACTACAAAAACACAAATATCAATATACAAGCTTCATATATTCAATTTATATTCATTAATCATGAATCAAATGACCACTTTTAAACACAAGCGATTCAAGAGTATTTTTCTCATCAAATATTCGTCAGCACATTTGAAATTTACTACCGTACAATGATGATTCATATTGAAACATGGTTAAATCATATTTATAGAAATAAATGAATACAGATTAAACTACATGCAATATATATAAAGATTGGTCAAAAACAAAATAAATCTGGTAAGATATCATAAATTTAAGTCTTAAATCAAAGTAATAGATATGAATTTATTTTTTAATTTAACAAATAATGAATTTATTTTTTAATTTAACAGAAATAGCGAAGTAGTTGAGGCTTTAATAAGATCTTCCATAGTAAGTTAAGCATAGTAAGTTGAACATATGGTAAGGTCACAGAATGTAAGCTTCTATTGGGTTCCATTATAAACATACTAAAATTATATAGATACCTATAAGAACCAGTCATTTTTGTCTTTGGCAAGACTTTCGCTCTTGTCGCAAGAGCTTCGTCGTGCCTAATGAAAAGATCCTCTCACTCAATGACCAGTGAGAGGATCTTTTCATTAGGCCCGACGAAGCTCTTGTGACAAGAGCGAAAGTCTTGCCAAAGACAAAAATGACCTGTTCTTATAGGTATCTATATAGTTTCAGTATATGGTAAGCTGTCCATCAAATAATTAGAAAAAAAAATGAATTGAAATTTTCAATATCTTATTCATTGTATTCAGTGCCTAGATATGGATTGTAACATCAGTATAATAAGAATTTCTCTTTCAATCATTGTGATAGTGATGACTGAATATTACAAAATTACATGTGGGTCAGTCAAAATAGAAATTGCTTAGAGCTCTGGAGATGAGAGCATTGGCTTTCTGGGAATCTTGTTTTCTTCCAAGTTTGAAAAATCTTAGAAAACTAGATAGTGGCCTCCACGCCCTCGAAATTTAGCAACGAACGTTTATTCCTGCCCTCAGTTTCCTTAATTAAGACTCAATTTCTTAGAATTATATGTAGAGGACATTTTCCATAAGGTGAAAGAAACTTCATCAGCCATAACCAAACTTCTAGACAAATAAATCCATAATCCTATTGGTCTACGTTCACCATAGATCATATAATATTTATGACTCATAAGTAATATTTATCTTACGAAAATATAAGTAAGGGGTGATGTATATTTTGTCACCCTTCCCAAAAATGGAACGATATTCCATTTTGAGCGAGGGGGGGGGGGGTTCAGTCAAGTTTTGGATACACCACTTTTTTTGTGGGTCTAATATTTCATCGCACGCGCTATAACTATGATTCCATTACATGATGTACATTCCAGATATATAATAAGTATTATCTTATGGCATATATAAGTAATATTTGAATGAATATCGCGAAACACTATAGATATCTGTCTATGCCAAATAGTAGATCTAGTAATCATTACATATAGAGATGATATGTAAGAATTTCAATTTGTTGCAGTGCTCTGGCAATTTTCTCTCATGTAAACAAAGTGAGCGATAAATGGAGAATTTCACGATATGCATGGTTTTAAAATTATAAAGTCAAATTATTTAATAAAGTCATATTGAAAACGTAACAGTTTACCTATTCTACATCGGCTACTAATGTATATTCTTGTTATCATTAACGACAAATCTTTAAAATCTGCATTATTAGTTACAAAACCATCAAATCGGGATCTTGGCTCGATTGACCTGACCTCCAAACGAAAGTCACGAATGCGCAATGTGTGTTTAATTTGTCAACACCGACCATACCGCAGCGACTACGACACTAGACCAGTACGACACGAAAATATGGAGCGATTACGACACGAAATGTAGGAGACTACGACACCAAATGTCAGGAGATTACGACACCATTTGATAATAATAATATATTGTGTAGTAGTATTTCATTTAGCATTTAGCATATCTATAACCATATGGGCTCGGATTACATATACAGTCTATGAGAGGTACAATAAAATATACATTAACAAAGTATTTATTCACATTAAGTATAACAATTACGAATTATTAAAAATTGAATGTACGGTTTTGTTTTAAAAGAGAGGTTGCCCTTTGTGCAACAGTATGTGTCGTACTCGCTCGCCGTTTGGTGTCGTAGAGGTATGATTTTTTGAGAGGTTACGACACGAAATGCGGTTTTCCAATGTATCGTTTGCTGGTTCCCACGCATGGAATCAATCATTAGCCTTTATGACACACCGAAATATGTCAACTTCGACCATAACAGCAGTGCGATTAAGAGTAGCTGCATACAAACGCTCATTATCATAATTTATGCCTTTTCAAAGAATCAGCCTTAGACAAGCGCGCATCGTTGTTGCAGATTAGTAACAGCGCTTTCGATATGCAGACTGGTAGCAGGGCGATAATAAAGAGCATTATTGCTAATCTTGATCTGGGGAGTATTCGATAGATTTCTTAAAATATGTAGAATATTATGGTCTCAAAGTGTGATAATAAGAATCAGCATCAATACTTTGAATAATAGAACCTTTTAAGTGCAACCGGCTGGTGCAGGTAACAATATATTTTGATTTTTTTATGTGGAAGAACTTTATCCTGCTGGGTTACTCTGATTTGCGGGTAAAACGCAGTATGTTGCTTTATTACGAGTGAAATTATAGCGTTTATTGTATTGCAACATGGAATTCAATTCTCCCATGAAGTTAGAATTGGCCACGAACAAATGCAGAATAAAATACATATATCACAACAACGACATTACTATATTTATTTCTTAGTGATGATAAAGATTAAATGTTGTAAAATTAAAGAACTGCCAAATTTTCGGGCCTGACGTGTAATTCAATACGATTTCCACCAAAAAACAAAAATCTCGAAAATCCCTTCTAATAGAAACATATATAAATTTACTTTGAAGCAACCTCTCTACCCTCCCCCCCAAACCTCACTAATACAATCATTTAGCACGAACAAAGTTCGTTGCTAAATAATTAAAAATAGTTACATTTCAAGAACACTCTTTAGCTGCTCCAATTTTGTTGTCTTCTCTTCAATTTCGGGGTCAGTGTTGCTTTTTATTTCTGAGAGCAGAAATCGCGCAATGTCAAGTACTTCTTGCAGCTGTTTGGGCCTTTTCAATTTTAGGTGTCCAGTTTTATAGCCACCATACTTTTCAAATAAGTGAAAAAATCTGAAATATGTTTAATTACATTAGTAGTTACTATTAACCAAATTTACAGTTATATGTAATTCTTATTCTGATAACAATAAAATAATACTGTTTTAAGTACTGCATAATTTTGACACATTCACAATGAGTATATCATCTTTAGGCTTTAACAATGAAATTATACATCTTTTCATGATTCATAACTGTTCCCTTTTGACCCCCAGCTCATGATGTCACTCCTATTTACGAAATAGCTTATACTGTAGTTGCAATTACTTTGCACGAAAGTCTTGTGTATTTTTTATGGTGAAGTAACAGAAAATAGGGCTAGGTATTTATTTTTTTTAGGTAATATGTCTAGCTTTTCTTTTGTTCATTGTTATAGGTAATACTGTGTCATGTAAATAAACAAATCAAACAATCAATCAATAATAATACATATCCCATAACAATTGTAAGGAAAATAGGATTGATATTTTTCAGGTATGATATTTATTACACTGTAAATTTTTAAATTGTTCTAGTTATTCACTTAGGGTTGTTTAACTGATAGGAATTTTCAGAATGTTCTTATCATACTGATCAGTCACTGCTCTGAGCATAACTCTTAAATGTAAATGTCACCTATATAATAATTCATTATCGTGTAAGAACATTCATAAGAAGTGCAAAACTTACTTTCTGTGGCGGACTTCCATTTTCATTTTCTGTTTTGGCGTCCGATCACCATGCCTGATGACAGCAACAACACAGCGCAACTCCATCCTGAAAAAAAACACCTTTTAGCTTTTTGTTGGAATTACCTTTTTTTTAGTGCATCATAATTTGTTCATTCACAAATAAGTTATAATGTTGCAAGCCAATACCAGATCATCTGAGTACCCTTCTACATGTACTTTGTTTTTGGTATTTGTCAAAAAATCTTTAATGATGATGGAATTAGGCATAATCCAATTATTCTGAGACTTTATATATTGTTTACCAATCATTAATACCTACATGGTTCCATAAGTTGTTGGAACTATCGGTATATCTTCAGGCTGGTATGTGATACTGTATGGAATATGTAGTTGTGGTGCTAACTGCCGCAATATCATGTACCTAAACAGCAGCAAAATATCAATATAAGTTGTATTTATTTTTACATATGTAGTAATGTCAAGAAGATGAGAACATTTAGATGAATATTTGAAAACTTCAAATAGTTTTTTAATGATTAGAGTATAGCAGAATGTTTACACCTACCCAAGAATTTTGGCACAGTCATCGTAATATTTTGGTGATGTTTTAACAAAGCTAAAGCCGTTCACGTCACACACATATGACTTTCCATTTGCACGCAGAAGATCAAAGCCACAAACTGCTTGCTAAAGAATAAACACACAAGTATTTACACTAGTAATGAGTTAACAGGATCACAGATGGCCTTACAGATACATACCCATCCCATATTCTGAGATGTTTATAAGCTTTATCAAATTGACTAAATGGCCCATACTTTGAATTCATTTTAATAGGACATGTAAATTTAAGTTTGGCCTGGTAGTAGTAATTACAATAGTACTACTACTATGTATGTTCAACAAAAATACTTTTTCTACTAAAAATGGCACTGCAAGGAAAGGATATTTCAACAGATAGTATGAACTTAACAAGTAATAAATGAACCATCAAAGAAATCATTACTTTAGGCTAATAAACAAACCAATATAGATAATGCTATATTTTTTTCCAATCCAAAATAGGATTCGTAGTCAAATAAACCTACTCAGATGCTTCTTTCTGTCATATCTTGTGACGTTTTGGTGGACGTTCCACCTGCATCGGTGCACTTTGCCAGACAAGCCTGATGCAGGTGGAACGTCCACCGAAACGTTGCAAGATATGACAGAAAGAAGCATCTTAGTAGGTTTATTTACCTTCTACGATGATGAATCCAGATGCTAAGAAATCACTACTAAATGACAAAATAGGATTCTTAAGTTTATTTTTACTAGTATCAATAAAATTGTAGGCAAATCTTGCAGTAAAATACATAACTTTAAGGAAGAATTACAAGCCTAGCATTACTGCTGCACCATTGTGTAAACTTACGATACTTTTAAAATAAAGTAAAAATCATCATATACTAGCAAGATAGAAAATTTGAACACTACCTTGAAGGCAAGACAAACTTTCCTTGCCATCAATTTTTCCTTGGCTGTAAGAATCACTGGATATCTAACTTCCTTCCCATCTTTATCCCTTTCCACTTTCCCATCTAGAGCAGGTGATTTTCTTGCCTCTGCATGAGCATAGTCCGGCCCCACAGTGTAAACCTGAGTTAAAAAACCAACATTACATCAATTTTATCTTTTATTTTGATCACTGAATAGTATCTTAACATAATAATAAAAACATACTTTAACATCTGTTCCATCTGTTGGCATGAACTCTTCATAGATAAATGATCCTGTTTTGCGTACAGTGCTAACTGATGAATAAACACTACTTCTACTTCCAATCTGTAATTTTAAAAGATAAATAATCATTGCAAATGTGTATGTATTTAACATCATGTAAGCTCTTTTAACAATAAATTATGTTAAAACAAAGTAAACTACATATGATTAATTTTCGAATGTTGTAACAAGTTTCAACTTCATCACTAGAAGTTGATGACATTTCAAAATAATATCTCCTCATTGTTTTGTTTTTTTGTTTTTTTTCAAGCCAACGAGCTTGTCTTTATTTAGACTTCAATAGATATAGGACAAACTTTTCTAAATAATCTCTGACTTCCACCCCCAGCACTTGTAGGGAAGTATATGTAAACATTGTGATCTTCTGCAGAAATCGGTTTCTCAACAAAAGGTTTATGAAAAGTCACATGGTCCACTTCTAATGTATCATCCATTTCCACTATTGCACACTCTACAATAAAAAGTACAATTATGAAGAACAATAAAAAATCGGAATGCCCATCCTGAAAATTGATTGGCTTGAAAATAATAGTCTATATCTATACCTATACCGATCTAACAGGCATATTAACCGCTTGATGTGCATCAAATTAATTTCTTTTAATTGTCTTGGCTATTGTATGCTTTTTAAGGTATCAATATACATTTATTGTGATTGTACGGAAATCTAAAATCTATTTTAAAATGCTCTTGACTGATGCATTTTATTGAATATATTTTATGTAATCTTTATTATTTAATGACTGGTATAATATACATATATATACAGTATAACCCACCATCTGGATTTCCAGATTCTCTATCAAGAACAGCATAATTGGGCTGGTCAATTCCTTGATCCTGTAGGATTTGATGAACTGCTCTCCTATATAAAGTCAATACATATGTTAATATTATCTATAGCAAAAACTTACATTTTGATATTTGGTTTAGAAACTTAAAAATACTTAATGTTACAAAAAAATGTCAAGCAATTTTGCATGTTTCAATGTACTAAAAATGGATTCTTCTGTTTTTAATAACCATACTGCTCATACCTATCCTGGATTATATACTGCATCTTCAAGTCGTTAATAAGCATTGGCTGGCGTAACTCTGAATATTTCACAGCTTTCTCAAGGGGAAACCCCTTGGAATGAAAAGATATGAGGCAGTCACATATTGGCCACTGATCAATTGGTTTGTTCAAGATTGTGTCTTCATCGAATTGCAATAGTGATAAGTGTTCAAATCTGTCCAGACGGACCAAAATCTCCTGCATTGGCTTTGACTGTGATTTCTTTGCCATGGCACATATGCCAATAATGACTTTTCCAGGGGGATCCAAGTCATCATTATCAATATCCTAAATTGCAGCAGAAAACATTTGAGAACAAAAAAACAACTTATGTTAATTACTATACATGTATGATAAATTATTCACTGTATCAAAAGAAAAAGCTCAATGTCCTGAACCTACTAAATTATTGTCCAGTCCAAAAAATAAAAGAGAGAAAACTTAATTTCCTAAACTAAGTTACTCTTAGTCTATAGTGTGCAAACTATATAAAATATCGAACATATGATGCATCACGCCGTAACCCGGGGTCCGTATGATGCCCCGGGGTGCCGTGAAATGCAAACCCCGGCATGTCGTAATGCCCCGTTTCTCCCGTGATATTTCTGAATATCGGTCGTTGCTGAAAAGCAGACCCCCAAAAGTAATGACGGACGTGCACATTTTCGTTTTGTCACAATGTGTTAGGTTGGAAATCGAGTTTTAATAAATCAAGAATGTATAAGATGTTTCCTTTGAGACAAAACTTGAACATTTTGCTTATGAATATTAACAAAATTTGATATCACAGCAGCCTACCAGTCATCACGGCATGCCGGGGTATTGTGTTTTAAAAAAAATAATAATTAGCTGAAAAATGAATTTTTATTAATTTCACGGGCCGGGGTATCACGGTAACCCGGGTTACGGCGTGGTGCATCATATGATCTGGATCTGGATTTATACTCCGCAGATGTTTTATATCTTATATCTTATTTAGTTTGCACTTTATACTACAGGATAAATATTCTCTCTATTTTTTGTTTCGAGTGGACAATAATTTAGTAGAGATATTAGAATTCTGAAAAATGAACATTTTATTCATAAATTAATTAAAACTGTTTTAATCCATGGCTACAAAAATGGCATTTGATTATAACTAAAAGTAAAGCATAAAAGTCTTCTTTGTTTCCTACATGTACTTACTTCTGTTTCATATTCAGAGCCTCCGATGAAGAACCTTGCAGTGTCGTACCCGGAAGTAGATGTATTAGAACCCATTGCTGATGAAATCTTAGCCGGTATTTGATCCATAATCAAATCCCATTTTTCAGTCAGGGTTTCAAAGATATTCTACAAGCATATATTTTGGTAGATATTACTTGGTACACATACATACAGGAAAAACAGGTCTCAGTCAACAATACATGCCAGTCAAAACCTGTCCATCAGTAGTTTCCTATAAACCCTAGACACAGTGATCTTACTACTCCTACTTCTATTCCCTGCTCCTGCTCGAGTGAATTAATGGTACTCATGTGAACTAGTTGTAGGTATGCTCCTAGTTGTAGGTATCCTCCCCATGGTGTTCAGAACTGGGTCTTAAAACGGCATAAATAGGGGTCTTAAAATTCTAATACATGAAAAAGTCTGGTCTTAACTTCAATTATATGAAATTAACTCAGGATACTAGCCATTTGCTTTTCACAGCTACTGTAGAAAAGGTGGATCTTGATTCTTGAGTGAATTGAGGGGGGGGGGAACCATGAGGGGTGTCTTCAAAACAGTACAAAAAAAGAGGGGGTGGGGGAGTCTTTACTCAGTAGTATATCTACTTGACACTCATAACCCTACCCCGAGGGCCCCGAGGCCAGAGCAACGCCAATGCTTTCCTTACTCAGGAACAACAATGTCAAATATTCAACTTTGGCTGATCATTGTAAGTCAAAAGTTTAGATCTAGAACTTTCAAAAGCATTTAAGAACAATCTATGTCCTTCAAACACATAAATGAAAATAATGTTTACCTTTGAATTGAAACTATGGTGTAAAGTCAGTTGAAATTATAAAGAAACACAAAAGAAAATTTTCAGGGTAGGAAAAAGTAAGTAAGTGTTTGTTTTTATTCGCATTTCATAATGCACGCAGAAGAGAAGGCAGTCACAATGTCCGCAGATACCAAGCACCTGCAAGTATGGAGGAAAGCGCTGGAGAAAAGTTAGATCTGTTGAAAAACGATGTAGAATTTTGCATGTTTTCAGGTATATCCAATAGTACACACACCACAAAACACTTTAGAATTAAATAAACCTGTTGTAGTACAAGAAGGGTATATTTCTTCATAAATTTTCCCAGTTGCTTGGTGAGTACTCAAGTCTCAAGATAATTCAATTGTTGAGACTTGAAGTTGAGAGACTTGAGTCTTGAGTGGGCTTTGCCCTTGGCTTAGGGAACGATCATAAATAACGATACCGTGGGAGGGGGGATCGTCCATTTTTTGGGGCGCGAAGAAAAAGTCAACCGACCCCCACATTTTAAAAAGTTGAGTGATCCCCCCACCCTCCGCTATAGACAAAGTCCCAGTGGTACTAGTCACGAACAAGGACTGATAATTAGTTTTAAATAATATGTTTCTGGCCCTCACAGTAAATATATACCTCTGTAGTCATTGCATTGCTTGAAGAAAATATTTGAAAAAAAAAATACCGTAGCGTGATAAAAAGTTCAGCGACACCCCCCCCCCCCCAAGGGAATCAGAAATACTTCAGTCATACTTTCAAAATTGAAGTCATAGGGGGGGTCCCGGGGGGGGGGGGGGTCATACTTTCAAATTGAAGACCATTGGGGGGTCATACTTTTGGTTTTGAGAGAAAAAGAAAGAGGCGCAAGCGTAGTCGCATGAAACTTGCAAAACGAAAGGTTTTATTGACAAATGTTAATTGTAGGATTTGAGCATCTATCGTAGGGGTGATGTGTGATTGACACGAACGCAGTGAGTGTCAATCACACATCACCGTGCAAAATTCAATAGACCCGACAATCGAAAGTGCTCAAAAACCATTCTATCATGACTAAAATGACTAAAATCCACACCAAATGAGTGTATGATTCGTTTTTATTTTAAAATAAATCATATCATAACGTTCTCATTGCCATATAACATTCAACATTCAAGTTGTTTTGAGCGCGCGGAGACGTCAATTCCAGCAGTTTTTGAGCGCGTGGAGGAGTTAGTCTAATCTGTTGTACTCCGCACAGCATTAACACGCCTTCATGGCCTTTACTACGTCAGCGGCTGTATTGATATTGTGAGGAGATTAGACTAAATCGCATAATTTAGCACGGAGATTGACCAATCAGCGTTGGTTATTGGCGGTGATTTTTGCACGGAATGATAGAATGACAAATTTAAGTGCTATTCAATCCAAGTATCTCATACTTATTTCTACTTTGTTTATTACACCAGCATTACTAATGATCATAATCAGACATAAAGTCACACATGATTATTCTACAACAGGGCCATATAGCTACATATGAGCAACTGCCTCCAATATATTTGAGGGATTGTTCGTCGGTCAAACCCTGAATGAAACTGAGCTAAGGTTATTTTTCTGTTTGAAATAGCCTCAGACACTATGAAAAGGGTCTAAATTCCAAAATTTTCTTGAGGGAGGATGCCCCCAACCCCCCCTAGAAAAGCTGTGCACCTCCTTGTTCAACATATTATGCCTCTGAATTTGTGCAATCCTAGCTACGCCACTGTACAAGTAATGCTTTGACATACATAATTTGAAGTAATAACATAAATTGATATTCCAGCACTATTTTGTGCCTTTGAGACAACTATAATCAACCACAAATCTAAATGTTTGATAATGGACTATATGGCAGACTACCTGCAGGGGGAATATTTGAAGTATTATAAAAAGAGTATGATAATGATGAAAAATGGGAAGTGGTAGACAATGGTAGAATCTCAGACCCTAAATCTGAATTATGTTTGCAAGGTTTAATATTTGAGCTGCAACAGGTCCTCTCATACTTATTTAATACAGTTCTTTATACCTGCCTTATAATCCAATCCAGAGTCCTAAATATTTTATTTTGAAAATTTCTAGTTATTCAGTTTAACGTTTCGACAAGAAAATGTCCTCTTCAGAAACTTAGAGTTTCTGAAGAGGACATTTTCTTGTCATAACAGTTCCCCGAAAGGTCGCTATTTATTAAAGTTAAATACACAATGCCAATATCACTGAAATCATGCTACTATACCTTTATTGTGTTGCTAAACACAATCTTTATGCAGTGTTTGAAATAGTAGGGGGCCAGAGGGCACTGAGCCCCCAACTTTTGACCAGGGCCCTTAACTTTTAGGACTTGAGGGCCCTGCTGTCCCTTAACTATTTTTGGTGAATATTGGTTAGTTAGAGTGAATTCCATACTTTACCACTTTTTTAAGCTAACATTTCAAACACACATCACGACAGGGCCCTCAACTTATGATCAGGGCCCCCAACTATTTAAAGTTATGTGCCCTGCTGGCCCCGAACTTTTTCCTGTGAGTTTCAAACACTGCTTTATGATAATTTCATTAAAATTATATGATTTATGGTGCATTTTGTTATGGCATTTATAACCTATGCAGTATGCACACTCATTAGATCTTATACCCCAGTCATCTACCCATTCCTCATTGATGATTGATTGATTGATTAATTTCTTATTGATGATTAAAGCCAATATCTCCTAATTATATGGCCTCTCGCCTAAAATATGAAATCTTCAGGCATGAATTTAAATCCAAAAATCTCAAATGCACCATGAAAAGTAGGTGGGAAAGCCATGGTGGTCCACAGACTATTACTTACAGCTACACTACTTATTTCATAGTTATAATTTAATGTCAGTTGATATCTTTTATGTTTTCCATTTCAGAAGCCTGTGAATGGTAAGTTTTATTTTGACTTTTTTACAAGGATAAATTGCTCTTGACATCACACAACAGAATACGATCATGAACTTGATTTTTGCTTATGTGGTTAAGTTTCAAATATTTTAAATTCATCCAATTAAATTTATATATTGAATCCCTAAGCTTCTTTTTATAAGTGCATTATACTAAAACATAATCGGGGAATTATTAAACTACAACAGCGTGTTAATTCAGTAATTTTTTAGTATGACATCCAATGATTAACATTAAAATGAGCAAGGTGTCTAATGTAGATGTTGATACCTATTGGTTTATATGTATATATCCATCTAAAGAACCTTAGTCAATGGAACATCTTAGAATCTATATTATTGAAATTCTAATGAAATTCTAACGATACATTTATATAAAACCCAGTCCTAAATGCAAATTTCAATGTAAAAGCCCATGAGTGTAATGGAAGTCAGATAATGTTTTCCAACATTCTATTTATTTTTATACCAATAGATATTCTATGAATAATGAACTTGACAAGAAAAATTATTTTTTATTATTTTCATTTTTACTTACTTTAGATAAATGTAAGTACAATGAGATATATAATTTTCTAGTCTTGCAGTTGCAGCAAAAGAATGTGATAAAACAACTGGTGTAGAAATAAAGCTGATATTTGAAAAATGTAGAAGTTGTACCAGTATTGTGAATGATTTGTGCAAAGTTGAAGTCAATCCTACAAGACAGGTATATTTTGTCTTAATTTAAGAAGTATTAAAATGTCAGGGTTTCACGAGTACTAAATGTCAACTACTTTGTTAACAAAAGGAAACAGCACAGGTCTAAAAGTTGAAGACCTTAGGTAGAACCAGTAGATTAGCTTGGGATCAGGTAGTGACATTAGAGATGAAGTTGCAACTAGGGTTAGGGAACACTGGCTCTCTGAACCACCAATTAACTCAGGCCAAAAACTCAAATTTAGACCTGTATAATATGATTCATAAAATATAACTTGGCTGCTGCAACTACATGTAATAGAGGTTAAATGAGTCTGATATATAAGAGGTATTATTCATGTACCTGACTTGATACATTTGTACCCGCTAATTTTGAATTTGGCAAACCCGACCTGTGGACAGGTATTCAAAGTACTCATGAGATTCCTACTAAAATTCTATTCTATTCTCACTTTTCTGTCAAGCAAGCTCCTGCCACTGTATTGACATAGCTGAAGAGACATCTTCCATTTTTACTATATCAAATGGCCTTGACGGGACTTGAACTCACGACCCCAAGGTTGAAACATTAGACCTCCCAAAAAAATTTCCGTCCTCAGGTGGGATTCGAACCCCGGACCTCTGAGTTGAGATGATAATTGACCAAGTATGTAAGCTGGGGGTTACAGAGACATCGGTTCGTCCGAGTAACCTTTTAACAGCCGGCTGCTTGGGATGATGATATCATTCTGGTCTCACAACCTTGGGGTCGTGAGTTTGAGTCCCGTCAGGGCCACTTGATATAGTAAAAATGGAAGATGTCTCTTCAGCTATGTCAATACAGTGGCAGGAGCTTGCTTGACAGAAAAGTGAGAATGAGAATAGAAGTGGGAAAAAATATATACAATTATTCATAAAAAAGACTTGGGAAAAAATATATACAATTATTCATAAAAAGAGACAGACCTTAACACGGCTGAAACATTAGACCTCCCAAAAAAAAAATTTCCATCCTCAGGTGGGATTTTGAACCCCTGGGGGAAAAAATATATACTTATTCATAAAAAAGCACAGGTTGAGATGATAAACATTGACCAAAAAAAAATTTCCGTAGGTGGGATTCAACCCCGCTTTGGGGAGATTACAGAGACATTGGTTCGTCCGAGTAACCTTTTAACAGCCAGCTGCTTGGGATGATGGTATCATTCTGGTCTCACAACCTTGGGGTCGTGAGTTCCGTCAGGGCCACTTGATATAGTAAAAATGGAAGATGTCTCTTCAGCTATGTCAATACAGTGGCAGGAGCTTGCTTGACAGAAAAGTGAGAATAGAATTGAATTCACAAGCAAGACTTGGGAAAAAATATATACAATTATTCATAAAAAAAGCACAGACCTTAACACGGCTGAAACATTAGACCTTCCAGAAAAATTTCCGTCCTCAGGTGGGATTCGAACCCCGGACCTCTGGGTTGAGATGATAATTGACCAAGTATGTAAACTGGGGGTTACAGAGACATCGGTTCGTCCGAGTAACCTTTTAACAGCCCGCTCCTTGGGATGATGGTATCATTCTGGTCTCACAACCTTGGGGTCGTGAGTTCCGTCAGGGCCACTTGATATAGTAAAAATGGAAGATGTCTCTTCAGCTATGTCAATACAGTGGCAGGAGCTTGCTTGACAGAAAAGTGAGAATAGAATTGAATTCACAAGCAAGACTTGGGAAAAAAATATATACAATTATTCCTACTAAAATTATTTATTTTAATTGTTATGTAATGTGATCATTAATTAAAGTTCACCTCAGTGACATGGTGCTATTATTATTGTAAATGACTGATATTTTACTATTTAGATACAAAACATGGGGAAACTAAATGTCTGGACTCTGGGTCACACCTCGAGAAATTACTCAAAAGTGGAAAATACATGGGATGAGTCCATAATCCATAAAATAATTTTTGCATATCGTAAAATTTAGTCATCTATTTTAGAATGCGTTACAGCAGCTTAAAGATATTCTTCTCCATCAGCAACAGATTCTTATGGCAAAAATCAGTCAGATTGCTAGTGGCTCTCATAACGTAAGTGATAAAACAGCAGAAAAGAAAAAAGATGTGTCATCTAATGATTCTTCAACTTCCAAAGGTATGGGGTACTTTTACATATGTGAGCATTTTTATGTAAAGCATTGTACCGGTAACCGTATACCAAATACGTCATAAAATGCATATTCTTGCATTGTTCAGATTTATTTTTAACAAATGATATACTCAAGTAATAAGATAATTAATGCTCTAAAATTTGTTACAATCATTTAGAAAAAAGTGCACGAAGATTAGCTATAGAAGATACAATCATTGCTAAAGGTAACATCTCATTTGAAGAAGTTGCAGGGTTAGATGAAGCAAAGCATATTCTCAAGGAAGCAATCATTATGCCATTGCAATTTCCACAATTGTTTACAGGTGATCCTTTAATTTTAAAAAGGATATAATTATAATGTATATACTTTGTTTTCTTGTACAATTAATTTCATTCTGATTTCGACTGTTGCATGAACATCATTTGATGTAAACAGATTTCTTAGGTGGTTTGAAGCCATGGAGAAGGATTCTACTGTATGGACCTCCAGGAACTGGAAAGTCTCGTCTGGCACAAGCTGTAGCCTCAGAGATCCAATCTACATTTTATTCTGTTTCCAGCTCAGATTTAATTTCAAGCTGGGTTGGTGAAAGTGAAAAGTAAGTAAACTCTAGAACTTTATTCAAATTTTCAGACACTAGATTGTATAGGACATAGAAATAAGTAACCATGCAGGTGTGTATTAAGTAATTAATCTACTGGCTTTTTTCTTTTCTTTTTTTAATTTAGGTTAATAAAGGAACTTTTTCATCATGCAACATATCAAAAAAAAGGCTGTTCAGTGAGTACAGATATATATTGCATTTCCATTAACGAATTGTGTTCAAGAGCTGTCTTTTTGCAAGCCATATCTCAGAATCTGAAAGATAGATTACATTTGTATTTTCCTCTATATGAGGACCATTTGTTAGCTGTATTATAGCACAACATTATCTGGACAATTTTGTATTGACCACAGGTTATTTTCATCGATGAGATCGATAGCATCTGTAGAAAACGGAGCTGTGCCGAAGAGGAGCACACGCGCAGAATCAAGACAGAATTACTCAAACAAATGGAGACAAATGATGAGTTCTTTCTAATTTGTGCAACAAATTGTCCTTGGGAACTGGACTCGGCGTTTTTGAGACGGTTTCAGAAGCGAATTTATATTCCTCTCCCAAATAAGTGAGGCGATGCAAATATGTGTTATTATATGTTGTTACATTATTGGATTTGTTTTAGTTTTTTTTCCATTTCTCATAAATGATAACTGTATTTCTTGAAATATTAGTTGTACATTTCTTAAATGTCTAAAAGCAAAGAATTACCCTAGGAAAGCAAGAGTGCAGCTGATAAAAATTCACACCGCCAGTAACAAGGTGTCAGTCACATCAGAAGAGTTAGACGAGCTGGCAACTAAAACAGACGGCTATTCGGGTTCTGATATCTCTACTTTGGTACTGGGGGCGCTTTTCTTGCCAATACGCTTTATGAAAAATGCTGTATATTGGAAGGAAATCGATGGTAACTACATAGATTTTAAATTTTACATGTACATGTGCAATTAGGCTGCAACTGATGATTTAAAAAAAAAAATCTATTAAAAAATCTATTCTCTGTATAAGTGTAAGTTTTATGACTAACCTAACAGCTTTTCTTAATTAGATAATACATTGCTACTATTTGGTTCATTTGGAGTCAGGAAGTGTCTGGAATCTATATTTTTCATTTGACATCTGACATCTACAAGTTGGCCAAACAGCTGAGTCGTGAAAGGCAGGGAGTTGTAGGGGAGAAGCCTGTGAAAAATGATGGTGTCCTTTCAATGGATGAAGAGGCCAAGAAAGTAGCTTGGAAGCAACATTATGAACGATTGCTCAATGTTGAATTTCCTTGGAAGTTTGGAACCCAGAAGACCTCTCTGACGAACCGCCCATTGAAGGTCCCAGTGTGCAAATCACCCTAGACATGACATCCAAAGCCATTTCAAAGATGGGAATGGGTAAAGCAGCAGATCCGTCGGGAGTAGTAGCAGAAATGCTGAAACCCGCTGGGGAGGTTGATGTTAAGCTTGTTCGTGACTTGATTGAAGAGATCATTCGTGAAGGTTGCATTCCATCTGAGTGGGA
This sequence comes from Streblospio benedicti, assembly GCA_019095985.1. Taxonomy (NCBI): domain Eukaryota; kingdom Metazoa; phylum Annelida; class Polychaeta; order Spionida; family Spionidae; genus Streblospio; species Streblospio benedicti. Next base: position 19,257,465 of record CM032664.1, on the reverse strand, counting down.
GGAGAGCTATATAGTTAGCCTCTACAAAAACAAAGGAGATGCACTAGAGAGAGCCAATTACCGAGGGGTGAAGTTGATAGATCAAGTAATGAAAGTCCTTGAGAGAATTGCTGAACAACTGATCAGAAAGAGAATAGTGATAGATACCATGCAGTTTGGCTTCATGCCAGGAAGGGGAACAACAGATGCTATCTTCATCGTTCGACAGGTGCAGGAGAAGTTTCTGGCAGCAAACAAGTCCTTGTACATGTCATTTGTTGATCTTGAGAAGGCATTTGATCGGGTTCCCAGACAAGTCATATGGTGGGCCATGCGTAAGCTAGGCGTGGAAGAGTGGCTTGTTAAGCTTGTCCAGTCAATGTATGCCAATGTACGTAGTCGTGTTCGTGTCGGAGATGGATACAGTGAAGAATTTCGTGTTATTGTAGGAGTGCATCAAGGTTCAGTCCTTAGTCCTCTGCTTTTCACCATGGTCCTAAAAGCCCCTCTCATGATTTCCACACTGGTTCCCCTTGGGAACTGCTGTAGGCTGATGACCTCGTCATTATGGCCAACTCTGTTGAAGAGTTATCAGAAAAGGTGCACACCTGGAAGATGGGGATGGAAGCCAAGGGACTGCGTGTTAATATGGGTAAAATCTGGTCTCTGGGTCACACCTAGACAAATTGCTCAAAAGTGGAGAATACCCATGTGCTGTATGCCTGCGGGGGGTAGCGAGAAACTCCATCTACTGTGGCAAATGTCTATGCTGGGTGCACAAACGGTGTAGTGGAATTGAGGGTGTTCTCAAACCTGATCCGGACTACATATGCCCACGATGCAAAGGTACCGCCAGGCCAATCGATGGCAGGCCAATCAAGGAGATCCCAGTTGGCGAACACATGTCAGAGGTTGTGACAGAGTTTTGTTACTTAGGTGACATGTTGTCCAGTGGTGGAGGCTGTGATTTACCTGCAACTGTCAGATGCAAAACTGCATGGGGCAAATTCCGTGAGCTACTGCCAGTCCTCACCAACAGGCACATTCCTTTATCTTCGAGAGGTAGAGTGTATTCCACCTGTGTACGAAGTGCTATGCTTCATGGGTCTGAGACATGGGCAGCATCCTGTAGTACTATAAACCGCCTGAGAAGAAATGACAGAGCTATGATCTGCTGGATGTGTGGTGTGAACCCTAATGATGATACCAGTTCAGAGAGCCTTTTGGAGAAACTGAGTATTACAGATATTGCTTCATAAAGGGAGACTGAGATGGCTAGGCCATGTTGAGCGCAGTTCTGGCTGGTAAGTAAGAAAGAAGTAAGAAAGCTTGAGATAGAAGGAAGAAAAGGAAAGGGAAGACCGAAACAGACTTGGGATGCAGTCTTGCAGAAAGATCGTGCAAGTTTGGGCATGAGTTTGGTAGATCCAAATGACCGAAAGGCTTGGAGGGGACGGTTGAGATTACAGACTGGGCAGCCAGGCCACACCCTCTGAATGAGTAATAATTAGGGCCTGTTTAAAATAAATTTAGGATTTGATTGATTGATTGATATTGAAAATATTTTCAGAGAAACGAATCATCCCATGTGAAAAGGCAGAAGCAGGAGCATTTAGTGCAACTCTGGAAAACATACCACCAGAAAAAGTTTGTTCATGATCTTTTGATAATACCGTACATTGAAAATAACTAAAACTTTATTTATTAGGCCCTTAATTGAGGGTGAATATATGTAGTAGAATTTTATTCGTCTTTCTTAATTAATCATAGGTTAGCCTGGTAGTATAAATAAATACATTAGATATGGTATATTTATAACTGCCCGCATCCCCTAGATTTACATTTAATCAGTGTCAGTTTTAGGAACAGTGATTCATAGTTTATAACAACAATTTGTTGTATAAAATTTCTCATTTTTGTCAGGTATGTGCCAGGGATGTAACTTTACAAGATTTCCTCAAATCCCTAGAGAGTCATCGCAATACAGTAACAAAAGAAGAATTATTGAAGTTTGAAGAGTTCACTAAAAGTTATGGGCAGAACGGTTGATGAGACAGTTCCTGGAAATGACAGCTATGTGGAAATTTTATTTTTGACACAAACTCTTCAACAACTTCTCTTTGACCATGTAAATGAGTTCAGAGAATGCTCGTTTCATGATAAGTTGTGTGGTATGATATGTGAATGCTCACTGCAAAATAAACAAATCAACTAATATGCGCATTCAGAATATGTTTCAAATAATGATTTTTTTTTCTCAAATTTGCAAAATCAATGATTTTTATGGTCAACAGTGTACAATAGCAGCCAAACAACTGTGTATTATTGTGGAGGAATTAGGTCATATGATAAAAATGGATAAAAACAAACATGAATATGGTATTTTTTACATTTTTCTTTGTGAATTCATTGTTATAGAAGTCATCTAATGCTACTCAGTACTAAATCCTAATTTATTGGAGTAAGCCCTAATTATTAATCATATGCTAGTATGGTCTGGCTATCTGGACTACATTACAACCAACCCCTCTATGTCTTTCGATCAGTATTTAGGCTTTTGTTTAGAAATATATGTTTAGTTAGTTGCATTAAAGTTGAGATAATATCAGTGAAAAAAAAAGTTGCCAATATTCCTCAAATACTATTAACGCTATAGTATACCGATCTTTGTTTAAAAGCACATATGGGATATGTATGTAGAGAAAAACCCACAAGTCAATATTTCAAAAAAAAAGTTTATTACAGTAGGTACATCGTTGTATATAAGAAATAAATTTCAGCTGTAACTGTCAAAGTTATTTTGAAACTATCACCGGGCAAAATCATGGTTTCAATGGTCAAATTATGACAAAATCAATGAAATTAAACAATTCAATCACAACAATTTGACTAATCTGACTAATCACAGTCCCTGTATTTGAAATAATCATGTAGGAATTCATTGTCTAATAAGTTTGAACATGACGTCTGGCACTTAGGTGTTGTCTCATCATCATGTGTTTTGCACTACTCATTGGAGAGGAACAGCTCGAGATGTGTATTCCGGAAGTTGATTTTCTCTTAAATACTTTTGTAGATATGTGCACGACAGTTTCATTTTGCCATCTGTTTGCACGACATAGTCGAAAGCAGCCTATAAAATAACATTGTTTCTGATTAACAAATATCTTCCAAAAACACATAATTAATAGCATTTTGTCATTTGCAAGGTCATAGTTCACACATGAGATTTCTATCCATATCTGCACAAACATCAAATTAGCAGCCACGACCCGGTCCAGCGTAATGACCCGGTTCGTCGGAAACTCTGTGACGTGCCACGTTCATGACGTTCTTACGTTCTTTTATATAGTATCTTTATAAAATATTCCCAAGACTACCACAGGTTTTTATTGATTGAAGAGAACATGAAAATGATTGAATACATCATTTTATAACAACAAACAGCGACTGTACCATGACAACCAAACTAAACTGACAAGGTGACAGAATATTTGGCATTTTGATGAACTGGTTCATGTACTTTTGAAATTAATTAATTAATTACTAAAAAGTCTATATATTTTTTGCCGGACCGGGTCGTGGGTAAGTGGATTCAAAATGGTAAATTATGGTCGCAGAATTCTCTAACATATTGAGCCCATCAATATTTTACATTATGCAATTTAATTTTTAGAAAATTTCTTTGAATTTCTGTGAAACTTGCTGTACTGGATACTACTACTAATGAAAATTACCTTGATTTCACAAACTGTATGAACTACAGATACTTACCTTAGCAAGGTATTTTCCTAGACCCTTCCCTTGGAAAGATGGAGGTACTTCAGTATGGTACAAGTCAACAACACCTTTCTCGACCCATTGGTAATCTAGCAAACCTTGCTCATGAGAGATAGACCCGTCTGAAAAAGTGTAAATTCTCATGATGATTCATTTTGTTTTACATTGAATTAGATCTACATTATTATCCAAGGGAGTCGAACAAACATTTGATGCTTGCTTTTGTGTAGATGTGAACAGTCATTGCAGTATGTCACGTATGTATTGGACAATGCACTGTCTATCACAATGCACTGTCTAATATGATTAGTCATTATTGCAAACACAAAACAAGAGTTACTGGATAAGGTGCAGGTCTGGAAGGAGGGTGTGGAGGAGAAGGGACCCCGTGTGAACATGGGAAAAACAAAGTGTATGATCTCTGGGTTACAGCTCGACAGACTGCAGAGTACTGGGAAACATCCCTGTGCTGTCTGTCTTGGGGGTACAGGTAGTAACTCCATCTACTGTGGAAAATGTGCCTGTTGGGTCCACAAGAAATGCAGTGGCATCAAAGGCCCTCTGAGAAATGACCCAAGTTACATATGTCCGAGATGTACAGGTGCTGCCAGACCTGTTGATGGCAGGCCAGTCAAGGTCACAGTAGGTGAGCATAAGCTGAAGTTGTGTCCGAGTTCTGCTACTTGAGTGACATGCTATCCAGCGGTGGTGACTGAGCTAGCTGCTACCGTGAGATGCAGGACCGCATGGGGGGAGTTCTGTGACCTCCTCCCGATACTCACAAAAAAGCATCTACCGCTGGTATCCAGAGGCAGAGTTTACTCCACTTGTGTACGTAGTGTGATGCTACATGATTCCGAAACCAGGGCTGCATCCTCCAAGACCCTGAACTGTTTGAGAAGAAATGATCGAGCCATGATCCAATGGATCTGTCGTCTAAGGTCCCAGGATGACGTGAGCTCTGACTGCCTTCTAGAAAAGCTTGGTATTAAGGACATCGAAGCTGTGCTTCATGCGAACAGGATGAGATGGCTAGGCCATGTAGAGCGAAGCACCAGGTGGATAGCCAGAGTGAGGGAGTATAAGATCATGAGACAGAAAGCTCCAGGCAGACCAAAGCTGACCTGGGATGAGCTGGTGAAACCAAATGATGACCATGGGATGATCATGATGGATCATGATGATGATGATGATTCAAGATGGATGGGCGTGATGGTGATGGCAGAGGATGATGCAGAGATGAATTCAGGCCTGATGATGATGATGATGATGATGACGACCCACGGCGACGGCGACGGCGACGCGGCATGACTGGTTAGCAGCGGCGGCGAATGTCACGGCAGCTTCATGCATGGTGTTTGTCACCTTCATGCATGTGTTTGACATAGGTTTGGAGCTGAGGCTCTTTACCCAACAACGGTTTGAGCGTGCAGCGTTTTCTACTCATAAGGGGAAAAGCAGCATTCTGCTTTTTAATGCAAATAGGGAGATTATTTGGGCATGAATGTAACAAATGTGTGTTATAGTAATCACACTAATCAAACAGTTTGAATATCCTTAGCATACAAGATATTCTGTTAACAATGCGCTATAGTGTAGTTGTGAAAGAAAAATTTATATAAACTGCCTTTTTATGTTTCTTTATACTAATCAGAGCATGGGTTTTGAAATCAGGAGGAGATAGTGGAGGTGTGCAGAATAACTATATATACATAAAACCAGGTGAGTTGTTAAAATGACTTATTTTATCGGGATTCGTTCTTGAGGCGTATTACGGCTCGCCCTTTTGGCTCACAGTGATAGGCCTCAAGAACGAATCCCGATAAAATAAGTCATGTTACACAACAAACCCGTTTTGTATTTATCAGTCTTATCTACAGGGTATCCACACGGATCAGGGAAAACAGGGGGAAAATCGCCCCAAAAATTCCCCTGCAGGGAAAAATCAGGGAATTTGATTTTGGGGTGGAAAATCAGGGAGAAATCAGGGAATTTTATGAGTAAAAAATCTGTCAGTGATTATAATTCTGTATATAAAAGCTTTTATCAAAAAAGCATGGTTCTGATTAACTGACTGTTCAAGGGGAATTCGTTCAAGAATCTATTTTTCAAGGAATAGGATGGCATTATTGATTTTATTATATTTGCTGTGAATACTGTATATATTTAGCTGCAGATTAATCGTTTTTGTGTTCTTTCTTGGTTCGTAAAAATCAGGGAAAATTAGAATTGAATCAGGGAAAAAATCAGGGAAAATGGAAATGAAAATCCTGTGACTACCCTGGGTCCGTATTCTCGCATGCGTATTGCGCGAATGGATTCGCCCCGATCAATTATTATCGTTGGGCGAATGTGAAACTGTATTCTTTTGTACAGCAATATCTTTTTTAAGCTAGCAATTTCTCGCAGTTAGATGCGACAAGGGCTTATTGTTAATTTTTATTTCTGGAGAAAAAAGTTATTGTTTTGACAGCTGTATCGTCTGCTTTATTTGTAAACAATGGCATGTCAAGAGCAACAAACCAAAACAAAAACTGTTAAAGTCCACCTTGGTCTAACAGTATATAATTAATTAAAAAAAACTGCAATAGGCATATGTATGAATGGTACTAAACAAGTATTTAAATTTGATTACAAAATAAGTATATAAGACTATGAGCATAGTCTAACGTTCAACGTACTTATATGGACTAAAAGTGGATCAATACTTTTTGTACTATTGTACTATGTATGTAGATCTATATTTTTTAAAACGGAAAACTTAAGTAAAGTGCCATTTAAATTTTTAAAATAAAAATGGGCCCAATTTTTTACTTTGGCCCATTTAAATTTAAACTTTTATGTTTTGGGGAAATTTAGGTGCCCCCCCAATTTTTTAAAAAAAATTTTCCTGAATTTTGAGTAGCTTACGGGCACAAAGGGGGCCTCCGGGGCCAAAATAGTCGGGCCCCTGTCTGGACTGTTTTAAAATAAATTTCTTCAAAGCTTTTTTTGATGTATTTTTTATTAAACAGAAAAAAGGAAAATAATTAAAATGAATTTTCAGGAATGTTCTTTCATTCTTAAAATTTTTTTAATTTTGTTCCTTTTTTTGATTTTTTTTATTTTTTCTATAACTGAACTTTCTTGACTTTGACTTTTAAAAGCAATAAAAATTTTCACGATCCGTAAATTAAAAATTCCTTTTAAAATTTTTAAAAGATATTCATTTGCCCCTTCCTTTTTTTTTAC
>CM032664.1:19204216-19243129 GCA_019095985.1 Streblospio benedicti | reverse complement strand
GACAGAAAGCTCCAGGCAGACCAAAGCTGACCTGGGATGAGCTGGTGAAACGCGACCGAGTATCACTTGGCATGGAAGGAATGGGCCCCGAGGACCTTCAAGTATGGAGGGGACGTGTACGGTCACAACTAGGCAGCCAGGCTGCACCCTCTGCAGAGGATTAATTCAGGCCTGCCCAAATAGATGATGATGATGATGACGACCTAACGGCGACAGCGGCGGCTAATCTACGGCGGCGGCTTACGATCTAATTACCCACTTGACTAACGACAACCGACAACGACAACCGACAACCACAACTAACGGCGACTGGTTAGATTGCGAAATGTCACCTTCATGCATGTGTTTGACATAGGTTTGGAGCTGAGGCTCTTTACCCAACAACGGTTTGAGCGTGCAGCGTTTTCTACTCATAAGGGGAAAAAGCAGCATTCTGCTTTTTAATGCAAATAGGGAGATTATTTGGGCATGAATGTAACAAATGTGTAGTATAGTAATCACACTAATCATACAGTTTGAATATCCTTAGCATACAAGATATTATAACAATGCGCTATAGTGTAGTTGTGAAAGAAAAATTTATATAAACTGCCTTTTGTTTTTCTTTATACAGAGCATGGGTTTTGAAATCAGGAGGAGCTAGTGGTGGTGTGCAGAATAGCTATATATACATAAAACCAGGTGAGTTGTTAACATGACTTATTTTATCGGGATTCGTTCTTGAGGCGTATTACGGCTCGCCCTTTTGGCTCACAGTGATAGGCCTCAAGAACGAATCCCGATAAAATAAGTCATGTTAAACAACAAACCCGGTTTTGTATTTATCAGTCTTATCTAAACAATCACAACACTGTTTTAAAATAACCTGGCTTCAAAAGAACTTTTTTTAATGTATTTATCTACTTATCTAAATTTCTGAGAAAAACAGGTAAATACATTAAAATAATTGAATCATGGAACCTGAATCATCTCTTCTATATCAAAATTGAAAATATTATTGGTTATAATTTTGATTCCTTAATTTATGATTTCAATTATTTTTCTTATCAACTGAACATTCTCTCTGACTTTGATGCAATATAGTAAATGTCAATAAATTTGTCACAATGCTTTAACGTAAATGTAAACATTCATGAAAATTATCCTACAAGTATTCTATTTAGCCCTTCCATTTATTTTTGAGGATTTGTATCTCATCTTGCACGTGTATCGATTGTCTTTCCTAAATTTATTACTAAATCAATCGTTATACATATGTATTGATATAGAAGGTCAGCATGCAAGCTAGTCTGCATGATTCATCTGATCCCTTTTGCCACTTACTGCAAGACGATTTAACGATATAAAACATACCTGCATTTTTTAACTTTAGCAAGAATTGTTGATTTTTTTGATCATGAATAACTTCAGAGATGAACGGGTCATCTTGTTGTAGAATTACTCCAACTGCCTCTGGTGGTACACTCTTTGAAGTCATTGTACAGTTCGTTATCTGAAAATTTGGTCTTAACAGAGTAGGACTTGTGTACTTAATGCAGTTCAGGCCTGTTCTACACACAGACTGTAGTAACATTTTTTTAATGTCTGTTATTGACTTTATTGGCACTAGTCTACGGGTGTGCTTCATATATGATTCCTCTCTACATTAATCTCTCTACATTAATTGGTTTCCACTATAATAACCTACTAGTAGCAGTACAATGAATGAACTTCCAATGTTAGTACATCAATATTATATCACCAAGAGCTGATTTGTATGTAGGTATCAGTGTTAAAAGTTTAAAGGCCATTTCCAAAAGAATGGAATTAGACTAGTCACTGTTGACATTCATTGATCACATGACTTGCATGCAGCCAATGTTTACAAACCAGAAGTTGACAGAAGAAGGAAATGCGACAGAATTTTATAGATTTTTAGAAGTAAGATGAGTTCTAGAAAGTCTAGAGATGAAAGTGAGCCCCTGTTGGATGACGATGATGGTTTGTTAGAAAACTCAGGTAAGGTATTACCACAATATAGACACTTATTACATATTGCTTGGGTGATAATAGATGAATTTTGCTGTGTTTACATGATGTTGTCAGTCATTGTGATCATGCCTTTAATATATGTATTGCACTGTAGTACATCAGTCAAATTGTATCTTTGGTGTTCATGTTTATTGCATATTACTTATGTTACTTTAGTAAGGTATCATATTGTTATTGTACAATAAAAGGTGTAGAGCAGGGGTGAACATAACCAAATACATTGGGCTAGCTGATTTAGCTCGTAAGCAAATGAAGAAATTATTTAGCCTGTATTTTGGGGTTAAAGTGAACACTAGAATTTGACAGCTAGTCAACTGATTATAGCCTGCAATGCTTCTTACACATGCACTGTGCAAGTTACTTCTGATGAAAATCATTCGGTTGACATTTTGCCATTCTTGGCATTTGGCATTCTAGCCGGCTGCTTATGGCGTGGTTACTGAAATTGGTCTAGATAGTTAATTAGGCTGTTTAAATGAAAGGAACTTTCAGAATGCACAAAACATATCATAATGTTTCTGTGCAAGCATACTTGTTCAGCCACTGAGCATATAACCTTTAAGTGGTGTTTTCAATGGGGGGAGACATCTTACAGTAGTCACAATTGCACCTCGTGACCTACCCATAACTATAGCAATGTTTTAAACGTCGAACGTAAACAGGTGGAAATGATCACCAAAACAAAGTGATAATACTATAGTAACTTATCACTTTGTTTTGGTGATCGTTTCCACCTGTTTACGTTCGACTAAATAGAATTTTGATAAACATTCTTGTATTTTTGCAATTTGTCCTGACCCGAAAAAATCAAGTTGCGCAGACTTACACGTTGACTGAACAATTATATCTCTATGTGAACGTAGTCGTACTCCGCAACTCGTCTCGTAGGCTTAAAACGTATAAAATATCATTAACACAAAACTTGTAAATACTAACCCTAGTTCTATGGCAATATAATGTAAAGAACTAAGTGATACGCCCTTAGTTTTGCTGGATGGTAAATACTCTGCTAGCACATTGAAATGAATACATGTAATTCACTGCTATGAAAATGATGAAGTTGTGCAATATGATACATTTTTAAATATACGCAATTACACCATATCTACTCTAAACCAGGCCATTTATTCAATCAAAATGACATTTACCCAAAAAAGTTATAGCCTTAATATATGTATATAAATGATATAAACATGTATGACAAAAAAGAAATTAAAAAAAAGGTTTCAACATAATGCACTCTGATAATAATGCAGTAGATAAAAAATATGACACCTGTTGGTACTGGTATGCTCAGCCATTATGTTCAAACATCGTAAACCGATGCTGCCTTTTCGCCATCTGACTAAATCAGGCAACTTTAATTTCAAAAGTGTTGAATTCGGTAAGTCATAGTAATTCAGTATATCAAACCCCTATGATGCACTCTCATATTCTGAATATAAGATACTGTCTTGAATAAGAGTACAAGTTGGGAAATCACAGCATTTTTAATACCAGTACAGACGGGTTGAAATAAACATACGGGATGGAAATTCAATTGAAATCGAATTAGCCCACAGTGTTTCAATAATAGTAATGAACAATTGTTTGAGGTAAGATCAATTATTATGCAATGAATGTGTAAGCGTACAGACTCGAAATAAAGCATGCACTGTGGAATATTTTTCTGAAATGAATACCCCTGCATGGAACACGAGAGTAACTATATGCTTCATCTGATATCGCACGGTAATAGTGATTCGTTATGTAATGGTTTATTTCATATGAAAGATCACCTCGAAGAACACAGGATTCGCTCATCATCCACAGCCTATTCATATGAAGAGGCAATCCAAGAGTGTGGATATGGTTGTTTTCACTACAAACTACTGCTGTTATGTGGATGGGCAGTGTCCAGTGATGCTGTTGAAATCCTTGGTATTTCTTTCATTCTTCCACCTGCAACTGAAGAACTGGATTTATCTGATTCAGACAAAGGCTGGATAAATTCTAGTGTATTTTTAGGTAAGTGTTAAAAAAAAGATTATTACATTATCAAGGAGTCACCAAAAATATGATATATAGAAGTCTGCTCCAGACTGCTGTGCTATTAAAGATGAGACCGAAAATGTGGGCTTTTCATATTTATTTCTCCATTTACGCAACAAATCTGTTCTAAAGTTATTGTTATTAGTGATACAATAATTTTAGGGTGAATTCACTAAACCTGATATAAATCTGCTTTTCTATCTGCTGATACACAATATTGCATCTGCAGGTCTAATAATGAACTATTTTAGGCATGATGGTGGGCGGTTACCTCTGGGGTACATTGGCTGACATACGGGGTCGCCGCTCTGTGCTGATGTGGTCTCTTGCCCTCAATGCTCTTGGCGGCCTTGCCTCCAGTTTTGCTCAGTCGTACTGGCTGTTTGTACTCCTGCGATTTGTCAGTGGAATAGGGTATGTGTTGAGTGTATTTGACAGTTTAATGATGGCTTAGATTTCATATTGAAATGAATGTTAAAACTATTGTAAATCTGCTGTGTAATGAAGAGATATGTCGTGGCTTTCAGGTCAATGTGCTTTAAATGAATGCCCCAATCTGGTGAATATTGCTCGAGCTTGCATGGGCAATATTCACCACATCAGGGATTGTGATGAGGAAATTTCCACATCGGAAAACCATTGGAAAACCATTGGAACGAACAATACAGCAATTTGACGCTTCAACAGGAAAAGGGGGCTAAACTTTGTTCCACCTTCCTTTTTATCATTTGTAGTGTTGGTGGAAGCATGCCTGTGATATTCACATACTTTACGGAGTTCCAACCCAAAGACCGGCGCGGCTCTATGATCAGTGTGCTTGCCACATTCTGGATGGGAGGCAACATTCTAGCTGCTGGTATGTACATGTATATCATTGCTATAAACTGTTGTGTTTGATCTGTGTTTTGTTTCAAATATCAATCATAGACTGCCTATAATCTATATAAATTACAAATTGTGAATCAGTTACAATAATTCCTTTGTTGTGTATTAAGCTATAATAAGTTCAAATTCAAAATTCATGTAGATTTGAAATAAAAGCTGTGTATCAATTCTTTCATTAAAGATAATGCTCAGCCAAAATAATATTTGTTCTGTTAGTTCAGTATCAATGAATAATGACTTTTCCATTGTAAGTGTAAGGAAAATAATAAATATATTTTCCACATTTAATATTTATTACTTACTTAAAATTTTGTTGAGCAAGGTTCATAGCATATTGGAAACCATGTATCATTATGAGTTCGTTCTTTATAATATTATATATAATTACTGAACTTGCTTCGAAAGCGGCGCCCCCGTAGTGAATCTCGGAATTTCGGACATTTTTTACTCACCAGTGCCGTTTTGCGCTTCAAACCTACACGCTTCCCTACCTTACTACTATTTCAATGTTCCCATAATCACTGTGCGTTTCAATCTCTCTTAATTTACGAGAAAACTGGTTCATAAATGTGAATCGACACGAAACAAAGCTGCGCAACCATATTTTAACGTCGATCCAGGTGTGGGTAAAAAAACGACTGTCCCGATAATAGTTTCATAACTAAATTACTGATAGAAACCAAAACCGCACCGACTGTTGAGATTAATCGTCGTGCTGTTATAAATGATGGACAATTTACATTTGCGTCAATAAGTTAGTATATGCTAAATTCCAAAAAATAGTCAGCAAATACATAGATGAAACGGCATATCTCTTTTTTTGTTAGAGGTAAAAGACATTCCCCGCATAGCCATAAGACAAAAACAATGTTAACAATCGTTCAGAAAACATATAAATGAATAATGAAATGAGGACGAGAAATTGATATATTTAGAATGAAAGTATTAAAAATCATCAAAAGACTTTTAGAAAGGCAAATTCACTGAAGGTGTGATTATACACAATTTAGATGCAGATATAACCATGAACAGCAAACTTGATCATTATCAGCCCGATCAGAAAGAAATAACATTCACTAATGAATTACTATAATGTATAAATCTATAAAACCATGTTTCTTAACTGCATCATCATTTTATATGCCTCATAGGAATATGGAAGATATAAATGCTCTAGGTGAATCCCTACAATCAAAATTCTGGCGATGGAAAGTGTCGAGACATGATGGGGATGGAGGGGGACTTTAATTGCCCTGATATAAACTGGTCCACCTTTTGGCAGCCTGGAGCCCCTGAGCGTGATGTGCAACAAGCACTCCTGGACTTATCAATCGAACATGGCCTCACTCAGGTGCATAATGAACCCACTCACCAAGGAAATATCCTTGACTTAGTTTTCACTAGTAATGAATCCCTCTTCAAAGCGTCCAAGGGGGTGAGGAATTTGTCAACATGCCATGGTTGTTACGATATGGACTTAGTACCTCGTATAAACCGACCATTGCCCCAAGAAAAAGTATCTCTTCTCCAAAGCAAATTGGGATGAGATCAGGAAGGATATGACATCTCTTTCTACTGAAGTTTGTAGCATGCCAAAAGACTCTAAGTCTGTTGAAGATATGTGGTCAACTTTTAAATCGGGCATTCAAACGTCAATGGATAGGAACATCCCCCCAAAGAATGTGCAAGGAAAGATGTGTTACCGTGGTTTGTATTAAGCGAATGGTCAAACGCAAAGCCAGGTTATACAAAGCGTGCCAAAAAAAAACCAAATGGGCTGAATACAGGAAATTTCAAAGGAATGTAAGCGTTCAAGGAACGGAACAAAAACACATAAACGATACCATCCAAGAAGGTCTTAATGAAAATAACTCTAAACCATTCTGGAGATATGTAAAATCCAAAAAAGGATAGTTTTGGCATTCCACCTCTAAAAAAGAAGGTACCCTTTTCAATGACTGTAAAGAAAAGGCAGAAATATTAGTCAACCAGTTCAAATCTGTCTTCACAAAGGATAGTGATAATAATATCCCATCACTGAAAATGAGAGCTAAACACAAACTTCCACCCCTTGTGATCAGAAGTGATGGAATTGAAAAACTACTTTCCAACATCAAAGTAGGGAAAGCTTGTGGACCAGATAACATCTCAAATTCCATCTTGAAGGTCTGTGCCAGAGAACTAGCACCTGGGCTGTCTGAATTATTTCAAGCTTCATCAGACACTGGAACTTTACCTGAGGACTGGCTCAATGCCAATGTTAGCCCAGTGTATAAAAAGGACCTGTTTATTTACCTGAGAACTATAGACCTGTGTCATTAACATCTGTCACTTGTAAACTGTTAGAGCATGTCATCTGCAAACACCTATTGAAACATCTTGAAAAGAACAAAATTTTAACATCTCTAAACCATGGTTTTCGTTCCGGCTATTCTTGTGAAACACAGTTAATAACTACAATCCATGACATCCTGACAAGTAAGGAAAAAGGACACCAAATTGACATTGCAATATTAGATTTCTCCAAAGCATTTGATACAGTCCCACATACAAAGCTACTAAAGAAAGTTGAATCCTATGGCATCAATGGCCCAATCCTGAACTGGCTTGAAATGTTTCTAACGAAGCGTCACATGAAGGTAGTAGTGGACGGTGTTTCTTCAGAACCTGTTTCTGTGGACTCTGGTGTTCCCCAAGGGACGGTCCTCGGACCCCTCCTATTCCTCTGTCATATCAATGACCTTCCTGAAGCAGTCAAGTCACAAGTTCGTTTGTTCGCTGACGATTGTCTTCTATACCGATCAGTCAAAAACCAATCTGATTACATCACACTGCAAAATGACCTACAAAAGCTTGAGGAATGGGGCAATACCTGGGGTATGAGGTTCAATGCAAGCAAGTGTTATATCATGAGCATCAACAGTAAGACACCATACTTCTATCAGCTCTCAAATCAAGTCTTGAAGATCGTCAATCAAAACCCATACTTAGGAGTGTTGCTGTCCGACGACATGAAATGGGGAGGTCATATATCTAAAACTGTGAAAAAGGCAAACTCAACTCTTGCTTTCCTCCGACGAAACCTCAGATACTGTCCGCAAAGCTGCAAAAGAAATGCTTACATAGCATTAGTAAGATCCAAACTGGAATATGGTGCTGTAGTGTGGGATCCACATCTGCAACAGGATATCAACATTCTTGAAAGAACCCAAAGAAAAGCTGCCCGTTTTATAACCCGTGATTATCGCTCCAGGGAGCCAGGGAGCATGACTAAAATGCTGGCAAATCTTGAACTGGATCCACTTGTGTCTCGAAGGAAACATCTAAGACTTGCATTGTTTTATCGCATTGCCCAGGGTGACATTCCAGCTTTACCCCCCTCGGACTATCTAACACCTATCCGAGCTAAACGGAAAATAAAACCTAGGAACTTTGATGACTTTGTTTACACCAACGTAGTAGAGGACAGTGCTGTGCTAAACACAAAGGGCTATGTAGTTAGACCAACTAGTAGTGTAGAACTCAAAAACTCTTTCTTCCCTAGAACCACCAGGGATTGGAACCAGCTAAGTGAAAGAGTAGTTAGCGCACCATCTTTGGAATCATTTAAGTCAGCCCTGCTGACTAAATGATGAACTAACACCAGCCTCGACTCCCCGGCGCTTTAATACCGATAACCGGTCCTGCGCTGTATACATTCAGATTCAGATTCAGAATGTCTTTAGCATATTTTTATCATTATTATTATGAGATCTGGTTGTTTCACCTGTGTATTCTTATTTTTACTTTTCTTCTTTCATTATTATGTCCAAGTATTGTTCTTAGTATTGTTAATCCCTATTATTATCCTGTCACATACATGTACTGCAAAGTATAAAATCCCCCTTTCTAAGATGTGTTAACTGTTAGGTGTCTTTTAAGTACTTATGTTTTTATTGTATTCTGATGAGGACAACAGTCGAAAACAGTTCAATAAATAATTTTTAGATATATTTAGTGATTATATAGTTTTAATTTTGGAATTTAGCATATTTATAAAGAACGAACTCATAATGATACATGATGATATTTATTACACGTTAAAAAATACCATGCCTTCTTGCTAACTAAAACACAATGTCATGTGATGTTGCATAATCGAATGATTTTCGCCAGACATATCGTTGATTTCTGATGGCAGACGTGACATTTAACATGGGAGAGATAGGCGGTTTCTTACGTCCACCATCCAAGTTACGTGTGATGAAAATCATTTGGTTTACATTTCTCGCCTTCACGTTTTTAGTTGAGTGTATACTGGCCTCTTATTGTGTAGTATTTAACCCTTTACCCCTCAAAACGGCCTAAATCGACCTTTTGCCCTCTCCCTCAAATCGGCCTAAACCGGCCGGACCATTTCACCTGTTTGGATGTCAAAAGCTTCGTCATACCAGTCATTCGTTTGGGCTATAGCAGCGGTGCCATCGTGATTAAAACTCGATAACTATATGTAAAACCGTATGAGGAATCGTTGTGCACAATTTATTTTAATGTTTAGCTTTTAGTTTAAGAGAATATAAAGAATTTTCATTTGACAGCATTAATTTGCACTTACAAATGGCACCATGTTTGCCAAATCGCACCAAATGCAAAAACACCAATGTTTGATTGCGTTGTAGACCTACTTATAATGGTTCAATCTTGATGAGAAATACATATTCGTGTTCTTAAGAAATTCACCTTTATCATAATATATAAATCAGTTCCAAAGACATCCGATAAATATTTTTAATTATTTTCTACATTACTACAATGCATTTACTCTGACACTACGCTGCAAATACCACAGTCCGAACCGAACTGGGCTTCTTTTTACATTTGGAAATGTGATACTTTGTTTCAAAACATTTGTGAAATTGAGAATGGGGTGCCTTAAAATGTATTTTTGGTGAAGAGATCATTGAAATACTGAGCATTTTTATGGAAATTATGGCAGTTTAAAGTTGGCAACACAGCTCCGACAAATGGAAAGATTTTATACGCGCTACGCTGCAAATATTTGCAAGGATACAAGGGTTATCATGTAATAAAACGTGAGGGGTAATGGGTTAAATTGCTCTACGTACTTTGATACGCGGTCTAAATGAAAGACATTTTCAGAATACACTGACCACATCACATTGTTTGGCCACTGAGCATAACCTTTAAATGCATAAATAAAATGCTATTTTACTAATCTATTGCAGCTTTAGCATGGATTGTCATTCCTTTTGACATTGGCGTCAGTCAACCAAATTTTACTTACAATAGTTGGCGAGTGTACCTTGCCCTATGTACTTTACCAAGTCTCACATCAGCTTTGATATTTGTGCTTATGCCTGAAAGTCCCAAATTCTATATGCAGGTCAGGTTTGTAAAAAAAATGTTTTAAAAATATGAATATTATTTACTCTGTATTTATCTTGGTTGAGAGATCCATATGAGAAAATGAATGTCTATAACAACACTTATGTGGTATTTTTCACAATTTAGAAAGGACGAGAAATGGAAGCTTTGAGTGTCCTCAAGCGAGTTTATCTCAGCAATAGTAAATCTAGATGTCCAGAGATTTACCCGGTATGTGTAAACAAAAATATTTTGCGCTATGAAACTTTTTTTTTTAATATTTTTTTCATTTTGCACTGCAGGCGTAAAACTTTATTTTATTTTGAAAATAGAATTGGTTGAGTAACTAAATTATCTTTTTTATATATTCTAAATACTAGTCACTAAGTTGATAAACAAAAGTAATTGATAACGATAAGTAAACAGAGAAATAGCCTCAATGAAGTTGTTCATCGTTTCAAAAATTTCTCCCCATTGGAAAACACTAGTTAACACTTTGCCTGAATTATAGTTATTAGTTGCAGTAGAAACTCTTTGAAAGATATTGCTCAGCCAAAATCATATTAGTTCTGTAAAATTCAGTATCAATAGACGATGCCTTATCCATTGCAAGTGAGATGAAAATAATATTTATATACTCCACATTTAATACTTATTTCACCTTTGAAAATACCATGCCGTCTCGTCAACTAAAACATAGGGTCACGTGATATTGCATTATCGAATGATTTTCGCCAGACGTACCATGGATTTCTCATGACTGACGTCTCATTTAACATGGGCGATATAGGCGGTCTTTCATGTGCACCGTGTAACGTCTGATGAAAATCATTCGGCTGACATTTGTTGCTTCACGTGTTTTGTAGAGTATTTGCCGACCTCTTATTGTGTGGTATTCATACTGCTCTACATACTTTAATACGCTGTTTAAATGAAAGAAACTTTCAGAATGCACAGAACATATCATAATGCTTCTCTACACGTATACTTGTTTGCCCACTGAGCATAACCTTTAAGACAACTTTTTGGACCAACCTCAAGTTGTCTTAATAGGAGTGGTCTTTAATACGGAGATTCATTTTGGTCACTTTATGAATGTTTAGGAACTTGAAAATGGTCCTATTACAGAGGTGGTCTCAATATAGAGGTGGTCTTAGTTGGGGGTTCTACTGTACTTACGTTCTCACACAAATATGTATACGCGAAAAAAAATATGTTAACTTCAGAAATTGTCAATTATGCTTTCATTTATAGTCATTTCTGACTATGTCCTGTTTTAACGTCAACTGTATCTGGTACCATATGGAGATACACATAATATTTGACTCGTGTAGGATGTTGTAACTATAGAGTAACACTTCTGTAGCTGTAGTGTTTATGGGTTATTTTGCAGGTTGAACGACTTGATGTCTCTCATGATGTCGACGATGTATTAGATTTGGATCACCTCCCCCTCTGTGATAGGTTATGTCAACAGATTATAAATGTATGCAATTGCTACATGATATGACTTTAATTTAACTACGATTTTTGTTAATTCCACTTATTTGTCTTATTTGCTTATTTGTCTTTAGCTCTACATGTATGTTGTTGTTGTTTTAGTTTTGGCAGAATACCACAAAACTCTTTCAAGCACCTCTCACCTCAGTCTCTATTGTGATGACTATTATTTATTTCACTCTATCATTTGGGTAAGTTTTATTAATGAAGATTCAAAATATTCTCACTGCTTTATGAGCAATATGTATTCTGAGTGTGTGACAAGTTACGTGTTGTTGTTTTTTTTAATTAAAATCATTAAAACACTATATAACTATAATGTTTCAGTTATTACGGACTGTTCATGTGGTTCCCAGAGCTATTCACCCGTATAGAGATATATGGTGGATCAGCATGCGCGCCGGCTATACCTGTTGTTATCAATACAACCATCGTGCCTCCCACACCAGCTGATAATATCAGTAACACCATATACTTTGAGAGCTTCCTTACTGCCATATCAAACCTACCTGGGAATATTCTTACCATTTTCATAATTGACAAAGTGGGTCGAAAGATACTGCTCAGTAAGTTGAAATATGAGCAAATTCCTGTATTTAGATTATATTTTTGTAAATATCTTGTTTTTATTGTGTAAAATTTTTTGTTGTAAAGAATAGATAGTACAAATATTACCATTTTTGCACTTCATATATACTGTATACGACCATCCAAGTACCCACCCTCGTGTAACAGCCCTCCCCCCCTCTTTTTCTTAAATGTCTTTAAAAATTATGTACTGCTCTTAGAGTAACACCTCCCACCCCCCCAATATATACACAAATTTTATTAATGCGTATCATCTGATGAAACTGTCACAGCCCAATAACATCTTCACTCTTACACATTCACATCCCTAGCTATTATGACTGTTCTTCTTCATCTCTCTCAAGTCCAAAAACTAGAAACTAATGTTCCCCATGCCCTGCAGGCAGCAGTATGGTGATCAGTGGGATCAGCGTGTTCTTCATCTACCTGTTGAACAGCAAGACACAGTCGCTCATCATGTCCTGCCTGTTCTCCGCCATCTCTGTCATCGGCTGGAACGCCCTGGACGTCCTGCAGGCAGAACTCTTCCCCACTAACCTCAGGTACAATGATGCTCCTTTCATGGGCCTCAGCATCATAGGAGGGGGAGGGGGAGGGGGTATGTAATGGTCTACTACTATGGTTTACAAACACTATACCATACAGTATACACATATCTATATATATAAAGGAAGAGGCGATTTTTTGCGTCACAAAAGGCTTTTTAACCACAAGACGTACACACTTCAAACTATGTATGTAAAATCAGGACAACTTGGTGGTCGTTATAATATCACATTTCAAACCAAATGAATTGGTTTTGATGATAAAAACAAGAAAAAATAATTTTTATAGAAAGGTTGCTTACAGGGCCATGTTTGTTAAAGGTATGTAATACGTCAAACGTTTGTATATGTCAAACGTACATTGCACGTCACACGTACAGTGGTACAACGAGGGAGCTGGGGTAGTGATGGTGATGGAGACGCATTTTATCTGCTCCGGACCTGTTTTGAGGAGGGGTGTTGGCAGAAGGGTGTGTGTGTCCATATGGCGGGGGGGGGCATGGATGGTGGTGGAGCATTTAATATGTTCCAGATCTCATCAATTTCAACCCGAGCAGCAGCAGAAAGGGGGTGATTGAGATGCACATTTATAATGGTCAGCACGTGTTTACCAGGGGTAGGAGTAGCTGGAGGGAGGGAAATTAGAGGGATCAAGCATTGTCACATACATGTTGTGTGTGTATGGCTGTCACATATGACTGTGGGAGGAAGGTGATGGGGGTGTATTTAATCTTTCCCAGACCTGTATAGTGACGGGAGCTGGTGTGAGGGATGTGGGACATGGGAAAGAATGGGAAGGGAGGAGCATTTAATCTGTTCCAGATCTTATCCGTTTCAACCAGAGCAGCAGCAAGAAGGGTGTGCATTAATTATGGACCTGTTTAGATGGGGATGGGGTAGATAGGGTTGGGGAGAGAAGAGGTGGGTAGGGTGGCGGTGGAAGGAAGGGTAGGGATGAGTGGGATATTTAATCTGCTCCGCTCCATGGGCAGCAGTAGCTGGGGAAGGATATTAGAGGATCAATCATTGCCATATTTAGTACATTTAGTGTGTAAATGGCTGTGACATATGAGGATGGGAGGACGGTGATGGAGGAGTATTTAATCTGTCACAGACCTGCACTCTGACGAGAACTGGTTCGAGGGATGTGGGACAGGAGGAATGATGGTGAAGGAGGAGCATTTAATCGGTTCCAAATCTCATCTGTTTCAACCCGAGCAACGCCGGGTAAACAGCTAGTATATATATATATATATATATATATATATGACTATATGCATGGTATAGTGTTTGCAAACCATAGTAGTAGACCATTAAATACCCTCTACCCCTCCCCCTCTCATGATGCTGAGGCCTATGCTCCTGGTCATGTAATTACAGTCAAATGTCTCATAAGTTGACATAAGAGGATTCTTTCTCAGTCTATTTGGCTTTATCTCATTGCGTCGCTTCAGCTCAGCTGCTGAAGCAAGAATTGTGTTTAGTTCGTTTGTAACTAACTATGTAACTGTAACTAACTATGTATGTATGTATGCCTCCGGACAAGCTAGAGCTTTAACCATTGCACCGATTTTGTTCAAACTTTACACGACTATGAGGAATGAGGCGAAACCGAAGTGCTTCGATTTTGGGCGCTCTGCCAATTAAATTTTGTTTTCTAGAAGCGTTTTTATGACATTTTTAATGATATTCAATGCACTTAGCCAGCAAGAAAAAAAATAAATATTCCAACCAAGCAGCAAAATTGATTATTGGATTTGAAACTGATATTGATTATCATCTTGTTATCCAGTACTATTGTATGGCAACACAAATATCTTTATGCTGGATTTATTGTTTCTGATTGATGTTTTCTCCTCAAATTCATAAATTTCTTGATTGTAAAGTATACATTATTTCAGTATATATCTTAATTGCCCATAAGTCATCTTCGTTCTAGCGACGCAGTGTTCTTTGAACACTTTTGATCTATCCATATGTATTTTGAAATTCCTCAGTTGTTGTTTTCACCAAACATTGTATACAGCAAACTGCATGTCCAAAACTATGCTATGGGCTATTTTTACACATATGCTGTATTGAAATAGAAATGAGGTCACTACCAAATTACAGGTAAAATTTACTCAAACCGGTCTTATATGACTTTTATGACTCTCTTCTACATTGAACGCTGTTTTTCCATTGTAAGAAACCCGCTACACATTTGAACCATTGTCAAATAGTTGGCGTCGCTTTCAGAACAATGTCATATGGAAAAAATCACATGCATTACTGTATTATGTTCTCGCGACTGACATTCCATCCTCCATCCTCGGCTACAGGTCGACGGCGTCGGGTGTGCTGATGAGCGTGGGCCGGATCGCTGCCGTCCTCGGAAACACCGTGTTCGGGCAGCTTGTTGACACCAACTGTGCCATTCCCATGGTGATGGTTGCCGTGCTGCTGGGTGGAGGCGGGCTGTCAGCCATATGGCTGCCCAATATGACCAAACGCGATCTACTATAAGTCTCCAGTTGCTGCTCCCACAGATGAACTTGTCTTGTTTCATGCAACAATGCAAGAGCAATACTATGTACACATAAGTGATGAATGTGTTAAATACATTGATCATGATTGATATCAAATAGCTATTATTACGGTACATTCTGTACATGGAATTGTGTTAGTGTATTGTGTTGCTGATGCCTTTGCTCGAGCAATCATTTATTTGTTGAAGTTTTTTGTTTAAATCACTTTGTTTTGTATATTATTTAGCATTTATAAACGACATACCTTGAAGTGTAAGGGATCAGACATACTTCCTTGAGATTTTATGATCCAAATCCAAGTATGTTTACATATAAAAATGATCCACCATCTAACTTTCCAACATGACTATTGATATTGTATGTGGATCATACCTTAAACTGAAAGAATGACTTATTTTCATAATTTGTTTTAAAACTTGATTGATCTCTACTTTTTAACATATAATGTTTGGAAAAGTGGAAAAAAATCAGCTGAAGTTATGATATGAGAGTTCCGTATAATCTGGTTATTATGTAAGTTGATTGTATCTGTGTAAGACAGATTTAGCATTCCAGTATTTTACGAGGTCATTGATGTGTGTTCGGTGATTGAATTTGATATCATATATCATATATTTTGTTATATTTTCCCAAGTACATGGGACTTTTTGTGGGTGAGGATAAAAAGTGTGTGCAGCAGGAGAATGAAGGGAGATTATACTGAACTTGGATTTCAATTCCATGGATTGGTTACTTTTAACTGACAGCGAATACTCATGTGACAGAAAACGTCACAAGTAATCACAATTTTACTCGTATATTATTTAGATATTTGTACACATAGCAGATAATAAAGAGTACAAACAACTATGTGGCCCCATTTTCTTAACATAACATGCATTATAATAACAATGGTGCCACCCCTTTGAATAAAAATTATTTTTGATCAATTTTACTGCCCACAATAGTTATTGACTTAACAATATTACTCAGAGATATACCGGTATGTCTGTTATTTCGTTATGCATATTTGATGTGATGAGATGAAAGTTTGGCTATGTATTGTTCAGTTTGTAGTTTATGTTTCATATTTAGTTTTGACTAGCACAAATATTAAATGAAGAGAAAAAAAAACTGAATCAAATTTCAAATTAATTTTTTAGGATTGAATTAGATCCTCTACCCGGTACATGTAGTTACAATATTTGCTGTTTTGTCTTGTATAACGATGTGATATGTTTTTATTTATGTATCTTAAGTGATGTATTTCCTTTTTAATGGATGAATTCAATGTTATGATTTTATTCTTGATTGTTTTGTGTTTTTCTCCTTTTATTTTGCCAATTTATGTAGGGGGTCTAGTCTTTTATTGGGAGCTTTTATGAATGGTGTCATATCAAAAGTTCACTGTGGATTTGTAACACATATCATGTGTTGATTTAACAATTCCTGGTCTTTCATATTTTAATAGATTGGTATTGTGGGTTGAATCCACATAATATGAAATTGATTACTGTTTGTAATTAACTATTTTCAAGTAAATATCATTACATGTATAAGACATTAATTAGTGTTGTCTTTTTCCTTTTTAAAAAAATTAATCATACAAAGTATTCATAGAGCACAATATTTTGTAATTTCAAAGTCGGAAGTAATTTATCAGTAGAATGAAGATACACAATGTATAATAATGTATTTGAAAATGGTATCAAGGTAAAGTTAACTACCCTTGTAAGCCGGTAAACGTTTTAATTCACAAAGTGTATAGAGTGCACCTTAGCTGTTGAAAAATAGGTCCACTTACATAAAACAAAAAAGATTCATCTGCTTCATTAAGTTTGACCACTCTATGATGTTTTATCTATCAAAGACAGTATTGGATCGACTTGGTCATCTTCGACTTTAGCAAGACATTTAACAAAGTGCCTCACCAGCTCCTGCTAGATCAGCTTCTCTTGGCATCAAAGGGCCCATCTTCTGTTGAATTGTCACATTTTTATCAATTTGCTACCAGAGAGTAGCTGTGGAGGGTAAATTCTTGCAGGAAGCCCCCTTAACATCAAGTATTCCACAAGGAACAGTACTCAGCCCTCTCTTGTTTTTACTATTAATTAACAATCTCCCAGCAGTACTCCATTCTACAACTACTTGTATAAGTGCCACCTGTTTGCAGATGATTGCCTCATATATTTACTGATCCAGTTTTAAGAGTACATGTACTAGCTTCAACTCAAAAGGGACCTAGGTGCACTGGTCTCTGTTGTGTTGCATATGCTTTACAATGCTAAAAAGGGCAATACTAGTATCATGACTATCTCCAGAAAAAGCCTACCTTATCAAATTCTACAAGCTGGATGGTTCCATCTTAGTTCAGGTCAGCGCCTGTGCTTACCTGAGAATTCTATTATCTGAATATCTTCACTGTGCTGAGCTCATCAGCCGCATCTCTATGAAGGGCTACTCCCATCTGGAGGTTCACCTAACAGTGACCTAAGTCTATCAAGAGGACTGCATATATCATCCTAGTGATGTTCTTAGTGGAGTATATGCATTGGCCTGGGACCCCTTCTTAAAGAAGGATGTTAGCCCTTGAACTGATTCTGGGCAGCTCATTGTATCAGCCAGGACTACAAAACTTACTCCAGTGTTAAAAACATCCTCACGAATCAGGGTTAGGGACTTTCGAGGACCACAGACAGGCAAACAGACTCACCATGATGTACAAGATCCTAAATGGCCATGTTATTGCTCCGGGGGAACTGGACCTTACATTCTCAGCCTCCCACACAAGACCCCTTCATAAGAACTAGCTAAACAACTATCTCCACGTACCAATGAGCATCAAACTCCTTTGTCCTATCAAGGAGTGGAGTCGGCTACCTGCCTGTGGGGCTGGCTCTTGACTCATTCAAGATCCAGCGGACGACTCATCATTCGCGTTATACTCATGTTCTGTGGATTATCAACTAGAATTAGAAGCTGTGTGAAGGTTCTTAAAACTGCCTCAATTGTTGTATGAGTAATAGTTGAGCATATTTTGTAATAAATTGAAGAATAAGTCTATATTTGAGTAAAAGTTTATTAGTTACCGATGATTAAATACATTGACAATCTAAAATTCACACACAAATCAACTCATAATGTAGTGGAAATCAAATGCACTAACATCAGAATTTTTCACTAACAATTAATACACTTCTTCAGCCTAGATGGACTCGTGATTATTTGGGTCATAATGTTTATAGTATTTGCTGTTGTTAGACCTCTTGGCTCGAACAATTATTTTGTAAACATTTGAACTGGGCTTTTTGCTGAGTTTTTCTCATCAAAGTTTTAACCCACCATCAAGTACAATGGTGAAAACATCCCATATTTTCTAATTTTATGTTTACGCTAAGCTTTTTGACAGATTTTCGTCATTGAGGTTTTTATCTACCAATGGATCCATATGAGTACTGCATTTGCCTGTTAAGTACAGTGGTGAATATTTGTACTGAATTTTATACTTCTCAACCGCTGGTTCCCAATTGTTGGATATGATGCACTTCTTCAGTCTCTGTAACACAAAGTAAACAAATTATCTTTATATTATTATCACCTGTTGCTTGAGTAAACAATTGAGGATGGGTGGCGTTTTTTAAATATAGAATGATGACAAATGACATTGTATGTTGTGGCCCTGTCTTCCATTGATATTTTCATGCTTTTCCTAGCTGTCAACCTCAGCTGTCAAAATAGACTTCGATTTTGAAATGGTCTCGTCCGAGGCTATGTATTAAGCCCTATAGATTTGGAGAAAGAATCCTCTAAATAGCAATACTTACACTGTAGTCAATTATTTCCAATATATTTATGTATAAGCAATAATCAACATGTGTGTGATGATACAAACACTGCTACACGTATGTTGTATATAAAACCGCATCCGTGTAAGATGCATCTTTACATATGTAAAAGTGAATCCTTATTTTAGGATGCGATTTTACACGTGTAAAAACGCATCCCAAAATTTAGGATGCATTTTTACATGTATAAAACCGCATCCCAAGCTAAGGATTCACATTTACACGTGTATAAGTGCATCTTTTCGCATACACCCGTGTAATATCGAATCCTTTTGTTATATATTGGAAATTAAAGTAACCGATCACTTAAAAATACCATATTTATTGAATATTTGATAATGTGATCATATACTTTTGCCAAACCAATTAAATTTGAAAAATTAAATGGGACAGTACCCGTGTAAAAGTGCATCCGTGTAAAGATGCATCTTTACATGGGATGCGGTTTTTACATACAACACGTACTATAGGACAGGATCATTACACGCTCAGTTGGAATGACAGATCTTTTACGTCTGTCAGGATGACTGAGTGGTCTATTGCAGTATGACTGAGTGGTCTAATGTGCCTGGCATAAGTGCTAGGTGAATAGGTGCCACAGTATAGTCATCCAGGGTTTGAGTCCTGACAGAGACTATTTGCTATAGCTCTATAGACTTCGAGAAAGAATACCCTAATCACGGTGTTCAATCAATCTCAAGTTTTTGTGAGTTATAAGCAGATTTTGTGAGGAAAATGTTTACTTTTGAAATCGGCGGTTTGAATTTTCCACTGTAAACGGTCTAAAAAAAACATTTCTGAGCACAATTTTTGCCATCCATGCACTATAAGAATACTTCTGGAACATACTGATGCGATTTATTTCAACTCACATGGGCTGGTTTCTGCTGCTAAGTCTGCAATACATGACCACCCACCTTCAAAATTGAGGTCATCTGATAGAAAACGATGAATATAGTGGCTGTAAAAACGTAATTCAGGCAAAATATGAATGAGAATGTATTTCAAACTTGATACAACTTGATACAACTTGATTACACTAATCCCATGCTTTTTAAAACCACATAACTGGCCAAAATTACAAAATGATTTTCAACTCCTCACGAAAACTGTTGATTGTACATTTCTGTAGATTTGGAGACTTTACACAATATAGAAGTTAATAATATAGATGCAATTCATAAGGTAGTTTTCAGTCAAGTATAAGCTACATGCCTGACCCAACTTAGGGCTTAACAAAGCAATATAAGGCAAAATATCACTCATTTTCGGATAGTGGACAGCCATGTAGAACGAGGGTCTTCAACTATTGCAAACTTAGCAGCAGAAACCAGCCCATGTGAGTGGAAATAAATCGCATCAGTATGTGCCAGAAGTATTCTTATAGTGCATGGACGACAAAAATTGTGCTCAGAAATGATTTTTAGCCAGTTTACAGCGGAAAATCCAAACCTTCGATTTCAAAAGTCAACAGTTTCCTCACAAAAACTCTTGATTTCCTCACAAAATCTGCTTATAACTCACAAAAACTGGAGATTGATTGAACACCGTGCTAATATCAATAAATTATAACTAGTTACTAACCTGTAGAAAAGAGCCCTTGGTGGCTGCTAAGAGATAAATGGCATAGAGTGGAATAGGCACGATGGAGCACATAGCGAGCCCCCATCCCATGCCGATGGCCCAGCTTGGGTACACATACTCTCCGTATGTTGGCGGTGTCATCTGGATGGCAGTGAAAATGATCATCACCTGAAACGTTTAAAAACTCTTTTGTTTGGATTTGTATTCATTATCTATAAATTGCCGTTGATGATTGTGGAGAAATTAATTGTATGTGACCCTTTGGAAAGGTTGTAAGAACCAACTTATTTTCTGGGGCTTGACAATTGTTTACAAATTACGTGATTTCTTTAGGTTTCATTGGGCTGAATGTCTGATAGATGGGACCACGGGCACATACATCGTAGATGGTAGGAGCCAACTGAGACTAACGAGTGGCCATTCTTTTCCCCTTCATTGTTTACTTATAGTAGAGGGTAATCAACAGAAGATACGTACTCAACAAAGGGACACATTTTGTAGATATTCTTAATCTATGTACCTTACGCTCTCTTTCTAGCTAATAATGGCAGCTCTGCTTTTAGTATAAATAGTAAAAATTAACTTGTTTTTACTCATCACAAGATTTTGGCTTCTCTCATGTGTGGGTGAGAAGGCCTCCAATACTCAATGGTCTGTGATTAAATTTTACTTAAAATCTAGGAAATAGAACAAGTTAATTTTTACTATTTATACTAAACGCAGAGCTGTCATTATTAGCTAGAAAGTGTAAGATACATAGATTAAGAATATCTACAAAATGTGTCCCTTTGTTGAGTATGTATCTTCTGTTGATTACCCTCTACTATAAGTAAACAATGAAGGGGAAAACAATGGCCACTCATTAGTCTCAGTTGACTTCTACCCTCTCCGATGCATGTGCCTGTGGATGGGACGCCTTTACACAAAGATTCCAAACATCTTATCTTATAATTGGGTTTGTGAAAGGGTCCACGAGCACCACCCTTATATGTTGCTGAAACCAACGTTTTTATAATCCCTAAGGTATCCCTCAAACAGATTTGGATGTTAACATTGCTGCATAATGTCCCATCTGGTTCTGTATCTGTATATATATCACTGCTTGAGGTCCTGAACAGGCGCGATGGCAGTGCGAGGCCACATGGTGTTGGTACATGGACCTCCAGAGGCAGGCTAGGTAGCCAACTGAGCCACAGGGGTGGGGGGGGGGTCACACTAGCTATAGTTTTCAAACTAGGTGAGTTCTTTTACGTGCAGAGGGATGACTGTCCTCTACACGGGACACGCCTTTTAACGAGGCTTCCGAACCTCCGCTTGCCGTTGCCACCGTCTTGTATGATATACTCGACCGCAACGACACACTGTGTGGAAATCGGCAGTACCATGGCAGACGCACAATGTAACTCTTTGGTGCCACGAAGTCTGCCGAGGCCACTGCGCGAACTTACGACGCAGGAAACTCCTGTTTGTCGGTCGTACGTGCTAACCACTGTACTAACGAAGACCACTTTTTTTATTTATAACCTTAGCATTCATAATATTCTAAAGGGTATTTCAAATACAAAAGAAGTACTGTTTAAAATTTTATTCCTGAGTAGTTGTGTCCTGAGTATTAAGTGCGTGATTGCCACTGATTGTCCAATAGAACTATCATTAAAATGAAAATATTTAGCTTAATTTAAAGATTTTAGGCCAATAATCACTGGATTTGAAATGAGTCACTATTTGCTTGGAGCCTATTTAATACATGTACAATATTATCTTACCAAAACCAACAGTGGTGTCACGCCACACCAAAGTATTTTGAATATAATATGTGGTCCTTTTCCAGCCATCATCTGTATATCATAACTAAATCGTTTGATACCTGAAGACAAAGAAAAAGTGTCAAATCTCTGCGGTTTATAATTTATCAGATTATAATATCAAGATGTTAACCCAGTAAATGTCTATAAAAGCAAATAATTACCATATATATAACAGACACACACTAATTCACACAATGCAATAACCATGCATGAAAAAGAGGCAGCATACCAATCTACGATTTGAAAATAATACATTCCACCCTGAAATTAATCAAACTTAATTAATAAATGAGCTAGTAACTATTGTATAATTACCTTACTGTTGGTAAAGAAGTCAAAATAAATTTGTTTTGTAAATCTATTATTTTCATCTTTCACAACCCTAAAAGATTTATTACCGTTTGACAGTTTCATCTGCTTCTGCAAACATTTTCAAAAACACTACTGCGCATGTCAGATCATGGTTTACGGCCGCCGTCCCCTCCTGCGGCAAGCACTGGGTCGTATACTCTCGCAAGCTGGTGGGCCCCCTCATCTCTGTTCATGGTCTGACTTTGCATCCAGATGTGGATCCGAATGCGGCCGTAAACCATGATCTGACATGCGCAGTAGTGTTTATGAAAATGTCTGCACAAGCAGACAAAACTGTCAAACGGTAATAAATCTTTAGTGTTGAGAAAGATGAAAATAATAGATTTATTTAATTACCAAACGATGAACTCATTCAAGGAAATTTGTTTTATATTGTATAATTGTTTCATATGAAAGTGCAAAAATAAACTAATGAAATTATCTATTATATATAGATCTATATATTGGAGTTTGATTATCTTGGACATATGAATTTCTCATCTTAACATGCTGTCCCACTGCTCTGCATAGTGAAGACGATCGAGTCACATCTGCGAGCATTGATCTGTCGTCAGGTTAGTTATGCTGACTTTGGTAACCAGTTCAGAATCAGTTAAGTGCACACAGTTTATCGTCGGGTCTATATTTGGTCGTTCCAATTGTCAGTGTCATTTTTAACATGTTCAAAATTTTCTCAACATTTTAAAGCAGCTCTTTTCCATCACGAATCAGTTACATCATTGTGTTTCTATTTTTCTCTCTTTGTAGATGTGTTTTCTATATCCCAAAAAGTAAACTTTTAAACTTTTAATTATTTTATTTCAATTTCGGTTGTGAGCAGCCAGCTAAAGCTCCCAAATCTAAATAAAATAATTAAAAGTTTAAAAGTTTACTTTTTGGAATGTTTAAAACGCATCTACAAAGAAAGTAAAATAGAAACACGATGAGATGATATGATGCATACACAATAATTAAGTTTGTTCATAGGCTACATCATTGTTTCACATCTTTTCTGTCGTAGTTTGCTGTTAGTTTCAGACGTTGCTTGTCTGTTAAGGGCTGGTAACACTGCTTTAAAATCACGTACACGTATGAATTACGTATAAAATTGAAACCGTGTGTGACATATCAGTGGACAATTTGTGGTCTGCGCATTTTATCAGTTTTCTCACATGAAACTTGCGTGGCTGTATGTGGATATGCGCTTGTTGGAGGTTGTGGGTGAATCCTTAAACCAAACGTATTTGGCATCGAGGAACAAGAGCGTTTAGCTCGAGCTAAACGCTCTCGTGTCTCGATGCCAAATACGTTTGGTTAGGTAAATCAAAGTTTTGAAGGTTCAAAAACTCACACACAATCGCGTAACAGTATATGATCCGGTCTGCCATGACCCGGTATGCCAGGTGAAAAATTGCCTTTTTTGGCAATTAATTATTTATTTTCCATGCAAACCCTAGTTATCAAATAATTCAAACTTGTCAGTAATCAGTAACCGTCTCCAAAACGTTATTACAGGAAGTTAAAATATCGAAGTCGATATTTGACAAGTGCAAATGGCGATGCTCAATCAGAATTACCGCACTAGCTTACAAAATAATGCTGCCTCTTTCTTCAGGATGCGTTTCTAGGTACTTTTAGTACATTGTCAATATATAATCAATGTCATTGATCGTGTATATTGTACTGAAGTGAGTATTTATGTAAAGGATTGATTCATCCATTAATGATGTACTATAGTACACTGCGCTAGACGTTTGTGATTTTTTACATAACCCAGGTTATTTCGTCAACACGAATCATGGCAAACCGTATCATATGTAGTTTATGTGTGGGTGTACGTAACTCATGAGTATTTAACGCGGTATTGTAGCAGACCGTGCTGTACATGAACTGTCAGTGGTCATGCACAGAGATGTATTTTGGATTTTCAATGATGCACCCACACAAAAACACAATAGTAACTTGTTCGTATCAGTAGTTTGTCAGTGGTTTATTAGTGATCTCTCAGTACTTTTTGCGTGATTCATAAGTGATATTTCATCACATAGATATCCTAAACTCTCAGCGCACATGCAAGCACAGCCACATTTTTATGCATGATTCACACGTGATATTTTGTATATGTGACCAGCTCTTTAAGCACATGTCCACCATTTAGACAATTAGTGATTAAAAAGAGTGTTGCATACCGGTTTAGCAAACATCTTTTGACAATATATAAACGCCAGGCATCTGGTTCAAATAAAAATCATCATAATGTGCTCTCAAATTGATCATTTTCCATTGGGTCATCGCTGCTGTGTGACTGTTCATAACATATGAGCAATGTTTAAACAATCTTGCTCAGTTTTTTAAACATACCATACACGCTGGGCAGACGCAGCAGTAGGACACATATTTTAGACATGAATTGAACAAACACTGACACTGCAGGGCCATGAATACAAAGAAAAATACACTGATTGTCCGTAGGATGGGTATCCTGAAAAACATACTTGTTTACAAATCTTTTTCAATATACTCCACATTTAAATGCAATTGGCACTTAAATTTGGAGTCACTACAAGGCCCAGCCACCCCCGTCCCACCCCCCACAAGACTAGTCACTCAAAATTTTTACCAAAGCAATGTACCACACGTAACCCATCTCATGGGTATTTATTATATTCATAGCCCTGCATTTGAATCTCTCACAACACGTGGCATGGCTTTTACAATAAATTTCCAGATAATGAAGCCATGGGAATAAATAATAAATTATTATTAAGATATATTTCATGAATACTTAGTATTTGATTGAAGAGTTAGGAATGAATATGACACAGTCTGCTTAGAATAGTAAAAGAACATTACCCTACAGACAAATGGTAGACCTATCAAAAATGCAAGACTGCACGCAAATCCAGTGAAGATCGTTTTGTGTTTTTGTAGATATTTTGGAAATTGGTCCGCAAATCCAGACAGAACAGTTTCGAATGTAGCAAACTAAAAGCATATGATATACTTGTAAATTATAAAAAGTTATTTTCTTTCAGGCAATGTAAATGCATATTTATTACATGAATACTTTTACCTGACTGTCCAATCCCACAGTTAGAAGCATGAGGAAAAAGAAAATGGCCCACATGGGTGAGATAGGTAGTTTTGATAAAGCTTCTGGGTAGGCAATAAATGCTAGCCCTGGTCCAGAAGTGATCACATCAGTCACCGGCAAGTTTGCCTCATATGCCATAAAGCCAATGATAGAGAAAATGACAAAACCAGCAAAGAAACTGGTTCCACAGCACACTAACGACACAACAATAGAATCCCTGAAAAGAAAATTAATATCTATTTTGAAATATTGAAGTGCATTGATTGGGAAAATTATTACCCACTCTTGGTGCAGACTGATGTGATTTGTGCAGCTAATGTAGGAACTATCTACAATGAGTGAGAGAAATCATGGTCATCTTTAGAAGACCAATGATGGGACATCTTTAATAAAACTTAAGGCTTAGGTCTAACAACTGCCAAACCAAAAATATTGGGAAACCTGAAGATCTCTGTGAGATAAGGGATATGAAATTGGACAATATATTTACCGAAGCGCATTATTGTGAAATTTGTTGAAGCTGGCCATTGTGATTAGACCTCCCCAAGCTGGTCCTAATGTGTAAAAGATCTGAAGACAGGCATCACTCCAAACCTATTCAATATTATTATTTATAAGAGTTAATTGTATTGAGCATATGTGAAATAATGCAAATGTTTGTAACTTGTAAGAAAACATAATGCATTAAATGTGCAACAATTTTATCATTTATACAAGGTGAAACTTGCAAAACTATACCTTAAATTCCAGAAGTCTGTTGAAGTCAGGAACAATATAATACTTTATGCCTTCAAGAGAACCTTCCAAAGTCATTCCTCTTATGCATAGTATGATAAGAAAGACGTACGGAGCAGTGGCAGTGACATAGACAACTTTGCCTAATGATTTAACACCCTTGAATAGGCAAAGAAAAACTAGTAACCATCCAGCACCTAAACAAAGTGCTAATTCCCAACGCACAATGCCCATTTCGTGGATACCATCAGAAAGTTCTAGCACTTCAAACCTAAATAAAAAGAAAAACGTCTGTACCTTCTAGTATTTTTAATTAGAGTTTACAAATGTACAAAAAATTTCAATAAATCTACTTTTACTTACTGCCAAAATTCTTCAGTTGGGGTTCTCCATTTTGTTGAGCTATTATTCAAGTCGTCTTCAATATCTGTAGAACTATCATTTATTGATTTCCTGAAGAAACTGCTGGTGTTACTTGATCGCACCAAACAGTTTGGTGTGTTCCACTCATTATCACATGATTCCCAAGGAAGATGTCCGGTGAATGATCGCACAAGATAGTAGATCGTCCAGGCTATGATCGTGTTATAATACATACAGGTGATCCCAGATACGATCACCATACCCCATCCTACTCCTGCAATCATAATCCTAATATCTTAAATACAGTTTTGAGTTGTAGTCCCTGTTTGAGTGTTTATTTTGTTGCTTGTCATTATCAGTGATTATCAATATTTATGCAAGTGTCAGCACCTTTGGAATTGCTAGGAAACACTAAATGTAATATAAAACGATAAATTTTGTGGTTGGATGAAAAATATAAATTTGGAAAGGTGTAATGTTGTTCCACATTTTACGTCTGTCTTTGATGATATTGTTACTATCTGGAGCATTCTGAATGAGTGATATATAATAGCTTTACGATTTTGTGATACACATGTGATGTTTTATTACAAGAACAAATGGAACAAGTGGAACACATGCTGATACATGTACAGTAAATATAATATGATATGACAATATCAATGGTAAACAGTATGCATGCATGCTACTACAAATTGCAATGTTTGTGGGATTTAGCATTGGCCCCAGCATCATGAGGGGCGAGGGTGTATAGAATAGTACTTGTATAGTAAATATTGTATATGTCCTGGTGTTACTTGATCGGGCCAAACAGTTTGGTGTGTTCCACTCATTATCATATCCTTCTACCTTTAATCAATACTTTGATAAATATATCAAAATATTGATCGAAAAACCACCAACATTTGATAAATATTGATATATACATGTATATATATATATAAATTCTCACAAGACAATTACATTATGTCGAATCTTAGTGCCCCCATGAGATGTAGGGACCACCTGACCAGCATACGTCAGTGGTGTGATCATGTTCAACAGGGCAGAAGCAAAAACTTTGCCTCAGCATTTTACCCTGGGGCGCCTTTAGGTGAGCCTGTTGGTGACATTGTCAATTTTCACAGCTTGATCACTCACACTGCCTTTATAAGTCCATGTTCATATCAATATAGATCTATATCAATATAGATCCAGAGGAATTACATAAAAAGTCATTTCTAGACAAAATTAGAGAAGTGTTAGAGAGGGAAATGAAGACCAGTGGTTAGAATTTGTGCAAAGAAAAGATAGCAAAGTTAAAAAAAGGTGGTAATAAGTTGCGGACATATAGTACCTTTAAATCTAAGTTTATGAGTGAGTGTTATGTCTACACACCCATGCCAAAGTTATTTTGTAGTGCATATTCAAAGTTTCTTAGTGGAAAGGCTCCTCTATTAGATTAGAAACTGGAAGATATGAGGGCTTGAAGGTAGAGGACAGAATTTGTCCCATGTGCCATATGTGCGTGGAAGATAAAATTCATGTTCTGTTAGAATCTAATACTTATAATGATATTCATGTTCAGCTTTTAAAAGATATTGTCAATACTCACCCAAATGTTTTAGTATACAGTAAGAGTGAAATCTTAAAGTGCATCCTAGATTTTAGTCAATAAAATGATCAAAAGCCTGCCATGAAATACATTCAAGGAGGCGACAAATTGACCAATTTCAAGTGACGTATGATGCGATATGCACAGGCAGATTGGTAGATGCGCTCGCCAGCACTCCGTCAGACGTGAGCAGATCGTCACGTCACTAAAATGTACGGGTGACGGACTGCTAACGTATGACGGATTGCCTGCGAGTACATCTACCAGAAACAATGGCTGTCTCACAAAACATTGTGTATATTAGACATTTTTAAGATAGTATTATTCTGCTCTATGTTCATAATTATGTATCATAATCATAACACACAGAGAAATATTTGCATATTTTACTCATATTTTTACACTTAATGTACACTTACATGTATGCTTAAGTCACAAAGTTCTGCCAATGAGGTTCTGATATACCAGCGATGCGATTTTCGCTGGGCACCGTCTGAGCTCCTCTGATCACCGGCCGGCCTTTGGTGCTAAACACCACATCGGTGGCAGCTCAAGGAAAATTTAACTTCGCAGTTAAAATTCACCGTGCTCTTACCGAGCTCGCCTATCATAGTATCATCCTTACTACATCAGAACACGCTTCGTTCAGTGTACGACCGACTATCGCACAGGGATTGTCAATCAACAACAAAATTCTTGGAACTAATGTTTCACCGATGAAGGTTGAGGTATCTTTATGTAGACTGTTCTTAGTAGTAGGAATATCCAATTTGAGACGCTACTACTCACTTTAAATGCAAAACTTGACGTTGCGGTCACCATCACGGGACCTTCAACAGAAGTGACTCTTTCTGGATCTTGATGACGTCACATTGGACACCTGTGCCACTAAGAGATCATCGGCAGAGAGGACAATACTTACCGAAGGAAGATCGTAGAGGCGATAGAGATCCACAAGCATCAATCACAGCTCAACCTCAACCAAGGCAAGAGCATCCCCCCGACCCTCCTCCATCTTCTGTCTGATGGGAATTCCACCTGTCAGACAAGCGCCAATGTGACGTCATCAAGATCCAGAAAGAGTCACTTCTGTTGAAGGTCCCATGATGGTGACCGCAACGTCAAGTTTTGCGTTTAAGTGAGTAGTAGTGTCTCAAATTGTATACCCTATGAAGGTTGAGGTATTGGCCGGTTATCTGCCAATATACAGCTGGCGATTAGCTGGTGGTTGGCCTGTAATTAGAGGCTCCATCAGAGACCGGCCGATTATCATATTGTTATCTAACAGGCATCGGCGGATTTCCAACCACCGGCTGGAATTTGCTAGCTCTTTTGATACAGACTCCGTACAATCACCGGCCGGTGTTTGGATGGGGTCCGTTCACGTCACAAAGCTATACCTCCAATGAAGGCAGCTCGGTAACAACCAGAAAATCCACCGAGCTCCACTGATGCCGGGTATCTGCCGAGTTATGTGACTTACACATTATTCGCATACATGTGTTTTGCCATTTCATAAGTGGATTATTTGGAGGGGTATTTATATTGTTCTAGATGTTCTAATATGCTGTTAAAATGAAAGGAACTTTCAGTATGCACAAAAAACATCATAATGTTTCTGTGCAAGCATACTTGTTTGGCCATTTAGCATAACCTTTAAGGCGATGAGTAACTTCATGGACTTTATAAGGGAAAATAATCACTTTTCAGCTTAATAATGTTATAATAAGTATACAGTAAACAATGAAGAACAACGTGTTTTGAAATGAACCTTTTATCATTATAGTTTATCAAGTATAGCACATTTTGTGGACACAAACCCAGGGGAAATACTGATTCCTTCTTTGCAGGTCTATGGGGTCATATGGGATAAATAATCAAATTTTACATTTTAAATGTTTATTATACTATAAACAAGGGCAGATCCAACATTTTGAGTTAGTCGGGGGGGGCAACTGTGGCGAGTGGTCTGGGGGCTGCATAAGGCCCCATGCGGGTTCAGGGCGGAGCCCTGGCAAGCTACAGTGCATATGGTGTTTTAGAGGCGTCTAGAGGGGTGTTCACTAACAAAGAAAAACAACAACAAAAATTCATCTACTTTAATAATCTATTTCTTCATGTCAAACAATCATTGACACAAAACAAACACCACGTGAGCGCTAGGATAGTATATTGATCGAAATATTGCACTGGGTGTTGATTATCAGTAGTCTAGGAGCCATCAGCTTTTTGGGGGTTGTTTTTTTTTTTTTTTTTTTAGGGGGGCCCCCCCATGCCCCCCTCTAAATCCGCCCCTGATAAATAATAAAGAAAAACATAATTGTACTTTTCAAACAAACCTTTATCATCAACAGTTTCCCTATAATATAATTATTTTTCTTTCAATCATATCTTCTACATGGATTCTACAAACAGACAAATCATTACTCATCATTTCAAACAAAAAAGTATCATCAATACGTTTATTTATAGATTGCACCTTTCAAGAAGTAGTGACAGACATTTGCATTATTATTTTACACTACTGTGAGAATAGTGATCACCGATTTCCATGAATATTTTACACTACTGCTCAGCTATTTCATTCTCTTTTGTAATTATGTTTTGAAGCATACGCCAACAATGAATGCTGAATAGATAGTCAATAAGTGTGGTACTTCTGTATAAACAGATAAAACTTCTGCCAATATAATACATATTTTTCCTTATATAAAAAACATTTTGTTGATGCCAACTTGCATGTAGTAGTAATCAATAGTGATGTTCAATGTTTAAAGGCCAAAACCTCAAAATTAAATTGGTGTAGTTAATGAATGTTTGTTACCAAATTTATCATTTATGTGTCCGCAAAATGTGTTATACATGTAATAGGAAAACTATTGATCATAAAAGTTTCTTTTCAAAACGTGTTGTTCTTCATTGTTTACAGTATAATAAACATTAAAAAGCTGAAAATAGAATAATTTTTTCTCATAAAGTTAATTGTCCC
Source organism: Streblospio benedicti (assembly GCA_019095985.1). Classification (NCBI taxonomy): domain Eukaryota; kingdom Metazoa; phylum Annelida; class Polychaeta; order Spionida; family Spionidae; genus Streblospio; species Streblospio benedicti. Next base: position 19,211,315 of record CM032664.1, on the reverse strand, counting down.
CTTAATGTTTCACAGCCCCTGGAATTATTTTCCTGCGTACATGTACATTGATCTAGACATTAAACCTCTCAAGGGAGCAATATGATTCAGTATAACGTAATCTTGCTACGAAATTTAAAGGGAGGATTAAACAAGGGCCTTATAGGCCCGACGCCTGATCCAAATTAATTGAGTTAACAAGATTCATTTGCCGAATTGGTAGTGCTCACACTTCGCACACGACCCTATAGTGTGAGCGGTACCGCATTTTCAGCGAATGAGTATAATCACACACAGTGTTAGCTTGATCAGGAATCGTGTATACTAAATTTTGATCTATTTTAACTTGTGTATGCAAAGTGGTGATCTTTAATAACTGACATAAGCTTGTCATGGGGTCCCTACATCTCATGTGAGCACGTGTTGGCTCAATTAATTTGGCTCAGGCGTCGGGCCCATAGGGCCCTCGCCTAATCCTTCCATTAGCATAAAATGTGCTCATTATTCTTTTACAATAATGCAATCAATTTATAAAATAGGCTAAAAATCATTTCATACATTTACATTTTTTCACTGCACCAGAAAAGCTGGTTCAGACCTGTAATAAAGACATGATGACAATCTGTAACTACATTGTACAGATTTTTAATTTTATGAACATGAAAGACTGATTTTAAGGTGCCAGTTTAATACACAGCATCAGAAATACTTTTATGTCCAGCTTTTCTTCTATAAATACAAGAAATAAAATGCACCCAGTAAAGAGAATTAATCCCAGGAATTAATATCCAATTTTGTTCAGATTAATTGATCAAATATATTTTTATTGAAAAAAAGATCATTGTCTAACAATTTATATCACATATGATTTTATCATAAAAAAATTTGCATATAAAGTACTATGTGGACCCTAATAATCATACCCCTACATGTATCTATATATTAATACGCTAATTTGGGGGACATTATTTGGTGAACTCCTCCTAAACATGACTAGCCAGGTCAGATCTGACTACGGGCAATCGTTCATGGTACTGTATAGTTTTGCAAGTTACTGTTAAACTAGAAATATTTGTGCACAATTTAATTTGCGAATTTCCTGGGTAGTTGCAAAAATGCAAACTTAAATAGTCAGCATACATTAATAGCCTATGTAAAGTAGGTCCAGGATGGACCAAAATCGCAAAATTAAATAGTCACAAAATAATTTATTGATGAAAATCGCAAAATTTAATAGCCACAAAATATTCTAGTTTTACAGTATGTTTCTGGCGTTCATGATGGTCCTTCATGCTGTCTATAGGCAATTTTATATAAAAAATAGCAGACAGCAACATCCAAGCAGGAAGCAGTTTTTTCACATTTTCATTTCCATCACATACAAACGGGCCAGCTAGTGATTATTAAAACTGGTTCAAAATTTGCATGCCTACATTACTTATTCAACTCCCTAAAATATTAGTTTTCACCTTATTGCAAAAAAACTCCTGTCACTGTAATACTAGAATACTTACACACAAAATATAATGGCATAAGGCTATCTTAAAAATGCATGATCCATAATGTTGTGTGACATTTTCTCGGGCCGTTTGTGAATGTAACTACCGTGCTATGTGATTACATGATAAAAGTAACATTACTAGTAACATTTGTAAAACCATTCAATATAGTTGTTTTTGTCAAGAACGTCCTGTTCCTACTTTTATTCTGCTCCTTATTGTTATTAAATTTTGTTCTCAATCCTCTGCCTTTTTCTTCTTACAGCTGTGTTTTATCCATAAAAAGTTTTCAAAAAAATTTTTTTTTAAAAATAATTAAGTTAGAGTATTTTTTGATTTGATAAGGACCAAGAGGTCGAAACAATGTTAATAAAAAATAATTTTTTTAATTTTAGAATTGTTTGAAAACTTTTTATGGATAAAACACAGCTGTAAGAAGAAAAAGGTAGAGGATTAAAAATGAGACACGAAGCTGTTTACCATATAACATTTATAATATGGTATTAAATTTTGAGATCTATTCCACCCCCTACAATCATTAGGGTCCACATAGTATATAAAATACAACTGCGTAAAGATAAATTTGTGTTGTTTTACAGTTTACTTTTATGACTATTCTGAAATTCTCTGCATCATGCACACCTCATCCATATTGACACAAACGATCATATTTTTTCTCAATTTAAGAGAAATATACATGTACATGTACATTCTTGATTACTCTATTCTCTTGTACTGTATAATTCTAATGACTTTATGTGAAATCAATCATTTCTGAATGAATCAGATGACTAAGGAGTTAATTAAATCTATACATTATACCGTCTATTCACTTACATCGTATAAAGGTCCCTGGGCTTAACATCGAACATGGGCTTTAGAATAAGGTTTGGATACGGGTCCATTATATATACATGGGCCTTAAACCGAATTTGATCTAATTTTCCACCAACAAATCTGAATTTATTTTGGCACGATAATTTCAACGAAAAGTAATTTTCCTGGTCGAATATGTTATTACATACGGTTTATTATGAAAGAAATTTCAATCACGTGTAGACCTGCTTTCATTATCACCAAGTTGTGCACGTTTTCCAATGATTCTGGGCATCAAATGGATTGGACATCGCATTTGTTAATCGTTGTTCTCAAAAATAGCAATGAATAATCCATTAGTAATGTTTGAAAATAGATTCATTTGATTTCTTCTTCTATAGATATATTTCTTTATTTTGTGATAAATCCTTTAAAACTTACTGTCTGAATATTTTTGGACATTTTCATTGCCCATCTTCTGAGACTTCATTTTTTCTGTCACCAGATGGAGGACAAAATTAAACAAGAGGATGTGTGTGGAAGTGCATACAGTATTGGTTGTAAGAACTGTCCAAGTTTGTACATTGGTGAATCAGGCAAAAAAATTGGGCATGCTGCTCAAGGGGCAAGGAGGAAGAAATGTGGAGACACATGACCAGAGAGGTGTCCACACCAGAGCCACTCGTCTCAGCACTGTGGAAGTATCAGCCATAACTGATCACATGAACAACTTCAACCATGTTCCAGATTGGGATACTTCAAAAGGAGTGTGTATAAGAGTCTAACATATTGGACAGACAAATCTTAGAGTCTATAACCATCCGTAAGACTATTGAGAACATAAACAGAGATGAAGGATCTTACCAATTATCCCAAGCCTATCACAACATTCGGAGGCCTAGGGCAGCCCAAAATTACATTGCGCGGCCCCGACCCCCCTCCCACAACAAACACTGACTGACTTCTTTTACAGTCACGTACGTGCTGCCATCTGGTGACGGAAAAATCAAGTCTCGAAAGATAGACATTAAAAATGTCCGAAAATATTGAGACAGTAAATTTTAAAGGATTTATCACCAAAAGATTTGAAATATATCATTAATAATGTTATTCAACCAATTTATTTAATATGAATGCTTGCCAGAAATTAGAAATAACTTACTTATTTTGATGAAAAGAAATATATACACAAGCAGTTTCCTTGTCAGTGCGAATCCTGCAGCTCAGTATAGTAGTTCAAATGAAAAGGTGCTTCTCCCTGGGGGATTTAAGATTGAAATCCGTCCATGCTGTCAAACTTCAAATCACTCATAAGCGCATATAGGTAGTTGATATACCGATATCCACACGTAAGAGTACATGGTTGGGAATATGTTAGCCTTCTATTTCTAAATGATCTAATGCTTATTCATCACCAAACCAGGGTGGGCGTAAGGTTCAAACTTACGATCCTGGGCCCATAAGTTGAATCTTTTTTCAATTTAAAATATGCCCAGAATCAGCACTTTTTCTGATAATTAAAATGGCCAGGGCCCTTTTATATATGTGAATATGCGGTACATGCCCGTAAAAGTTTTTATGCGGACTAATAGAATACATGTACAAGTAAATTAACCCTGAATATGTAATATTCAACAATATAATTATTACCTTTAAATATTGGGCATATTTTCCAAATGTTCAATGCACTAAGACTTGAGAACTGACCAAGGCTCACTTCAAGGTAGAACAGAGGCAGTCCACACAGGAAAAGAAACAGGAAATAAGGAATGAGAAATGCACCTGAAAGAAAAAATTCATGATCAGTTTTTGCCTTTTTAATGTTGCTAGCGTTACCCCTGCATTCCACTATTTGGCTCTTGTCTTCACCATGTCAAGACTTTCAAATTTAATGGGTGTTCATTGTTCAAGACAAGGTCACAAGAAATATGCTAAGTTTTGCAGTTTCCCATTCCATTAGTCGTAATTTCATCTAGACAAGGCACCCCAGTTCCGTGGCAATATAATGTATAAGAACGAAGTGATGTGCCACTAGTTTCAAGGTTACGATTTGTTAAATTTTCATTGTCTTGACCTTTTGAAGAAGGGGAGGGACAAAAAGGTCACCATGTGGTCAAGACCAACAAGACTACATGTAGGTCAAAACTAGCCCAAGATAGTAGGAGAGATATTAATGACATGTGTCCATTTTAGTAATTCCCACATAAGAAACGAAATAGTAGTGTGAGATCAAAATGAGAGGATTTTGATATTTGACAGGATTTGGGGGGGTTTTACATTTCGATAAAAAGAGGTACTGGTTGTTGATGCTACAATATTAGTAATATGCTTAAACAGGTACTCACATATATTTTGATGAATAAAATTGTATACTGTATTCTGTTTGTCAAAACAGTGTTGTTCCTTGAAGGCATTGCATTTTCTACCAGTACTTGTTTGAAAATTAGTCCACAAAACCAGCAAGGCACAACATGGATACATTTCCACCACACAGAAACACAGTTGAAACATTGTGTAGTTGTTAAATAGCTAGGCTTGTATTGGGCTACTGGTAGCTTACTTCAAAAAGGGGTTGGACCCAAGGCCATCTACCATCAATATGGCAGCGTCCACTGATTGGCTGACACGCCAATGGTTATTCCATCTAAACAATGGATGTTATCTTGAAACACTGGGAATCTGAATCCCTGAATTAATAGTGATAGTATAAGCTAATACCCGGCTTTACGAACACTACCCTCACAGAAGGTCAGTGACGCCCCAGGGTGAAGCGAAGTGCTGAAGCAAGACAACGGCTAAAGGGTGGTCTTGTGCTTCTCTACAGACAGCCCATTGTGTTCTCTTGCTACCACATGTACTCCTTAGACCTGGGTCTCTGTGACCCATTGTCCAGACTGTGTCTTGCCCCTGGGTTTCACAAGTGGCCTCCTACAAGGAGGACTTCGCACCAATGCTGACACATAGTGCTTCGGGCATCTCCTACACATAGCCATGCAGGACAGAGTCCACAGTGGGGTAGAAAAGCCACAGGCTAGCCTTGGTGGAGCAAGTATTTAGGGCCTATTCTGGGGAATAGGTCGACAGCCCTAACTTGTCCATCCAGCATCTAAGAGAGAACTGAGACTACTGGCTAGTTCTCATCACTATAGTGTACTAAGTCCCTGGTACTACAGTCCCCATAATATCAATAACAATTTATTACCTATTAAGGGTTGTGCAGCAGATGGGGATACTTTACCTAGTCCAGTGCAACTAATTTATGCTTACTTTATACTGTGTGGTCATACTGCAATGAACCCTTGCACTGGAGGGCTAACAGGGTCCAACAGGTGTTACCAGTTTTGCCACAGTACCATTGATTATACATTTTGGAATATTTAATATCTACGTTGATACCCACATGTATAACATTGTATTACCCATACATTAATATTGTAACAGATGTTTTGTGAATTTTGATTTTAAGATATTCAAATATTTAAACAAACTATCAGGAAATTTGCATTCATTCATGAAACTGGGTTCACCAGTCATATACCAGTACATGTATTCTGTATTTTGTCAATTAAGTTTTTAACATAACATAGTGTGAAACACAATTATACCAAATTTTCATGTGGTATATTTGTTTACCATAACCTACCTCTGTTGCTTCTACATGGCAAGTTTTAAGCACAATGTACCTGGAAGCATTTGCTGTATTTTCTATCAGGACTTTTAAGAATTAAATATAGCAAAGATGCCAGTTGTCATGGAAAAATTAATCGAATGAGTTATATGTACACATAGTATACAATACACCTTACATTATGTACATCAGCTGCAATACATTACATTGAAGAAACTGCACCGACTATGAATCAGATGCAGAATTGTGTGCAATAGTAGTGTAGTGGCATTCCAATGTTTTAAATGGCAAACAGTAAAATATCAGCCTTGGTTGAGCCTTATTGACCATTAGGCTAATTGTGTCGCTTCAGCAGCTGAAGCGAAAGCCTCGTGATCACTTTGTTTGTATGTCAGTTATCAAGCATTCAATATGTATGTACATGTATGTATGTATGTACATGTGTATGTATGTATGTGTGGGGGTGGAGGTGAGGGTGGGGGTGGTTGGATGGGTGCTGCATGCGTATGTGCGTGTGTGCGTGCGTGCGTGCATGCGTGTCGCTGAATATTAATCACTGCTATGAATTCATTCTGCGGTTTTCTCCTCAAATTCATAAAGTTCTTAATTATAAACAATACGTCATTTCAGTATACATCTATATCTACATATCCTAATTGCCCATAAGTCAACGTTGTTCTAGCGACATCGTGTTCTTTGAACATTTTTGCTCTAGTTGGATTTGTTATTGATGAACTTAATAATCAAACTAAAGCTGAGTAAGTGTCAAGTGTTGTGCTATTGCTGCACCAAAGCCATGGAATAAATTGACTGAGACTTGGACATGTTCTATAAGTGAACAGTCACACAGTAAGGCAATTTCCTGCTGACACGGGATCTGCTTAACTTTGTTAGTGAGGCTGTTAGTCAAAATTTTCGATTTTTTAGTGATGTTCACGGAGGTATAAAAATAGACACCCCCAAAACTTGTGTTTATGTAAAACATGATTGATGCCTAAATTGCCTATTATTCTGTCATTGCCCTCTATAAAGGAAAGCTGATAGTGTCACCTTCAACATTTAAATTATATAGCACCATTCAGCGGAGATGAACATTCACAATGTATCCTTTCTTATCACTCATCAATTTTTATGTAAAAATTATTTGTATTTGATGATAATAAATGTTCATGATGGC
>CM032664.1:19177146-19187353 GCA_019095985.1 Streblospio benedicti | reverse complement strand
ATTATCCATATGGACTTGAGTTATCAGTATTAAATATTCTAAGATTTCTTTTGGTGTTTTGATCTAAAAAAAGAAGCCTTTAACACCTCAAAAACGTTTGAATTGATAAAGTCAAAATTGATATTTTTAAAACAAAATTTCATTTTAACAAGAATGCGGCTGAAAATAAAACATACACCATAGATAATGAGTTATCTGTGTTTGGGATAACGGGTTATACTGTACAGTGTTTGGGATAATGGGTTATACTGTACTGGACACAATGCTAGCCTGGACACAATGAGTTGCAGAATGAGAATGTAGTGTCAGAGACGCGACACTTCATGGGTGAGCGCACTCGTAGCTCATAGTTCATAGCTCATAGTTCATGGGGTGATCAAAATGGCAACAGTGAAGCCCTAGGTGGTGTGCTTCAAAAATATTAAACTTACAACGTAGTTGAAGGAGAAAAGTCAAGATATTTGCTATACATTATAGTGACCCAAATTTCTACTTCATCTGCAATACGTTTAAAATCACCTTTAGGTAGAATGTATATGAAGCTTCTGAAACAGGTATATGAAACAGGTATATGACTATATGATCGTATCTCACCCATTCTATGTTCAAGGTTGACGTGGATTTAAAAGAGACTTCAGCATTAAAAAGCTGACAATATTTCATCTCATTCAGCATTGCAGAGATTTTGCCCCATACATTAGACATAACCATACGTAAACCACTATTTGCTTAACCTTGGCTTTGTATTTACCTAAGTTAAAAGTTTGGCCAACCCTGTCATATGGCCAATGTCGCCGCAAGTGTTTACACATAACTAATAAACCGTTTATGGGGCTACAATTTTATGCCCCACAAAATCTTTTCAAGGCGACGTTTCTGATTCCCACATAGTGATGATCACAGAGATTTCTGATGAATTTCCAATTCAATATCTATATACAATTTGAATGCTGATGTTTTATAATATATATTTAAAGACACGCAATAACTAAACGAGACATGTGCTCATGAGTCACCGATAACAGCTATCAGATAACAGTTTGCCTCTCCTTTTATCACACTATGCCTATATATAGGCGATAACTTGCGCACGTTGGCCAGACAACACGTCCCAACACGCAGCTATGGTAAGTTACAGTCTGTGTACTTAGTTATCATATAATGTTCAAATGTTTGTTTACTTTAAAAGAACAGTGCAACAAAATGTGAGCTCAAAATGCTCTAGAATATAAAAGAATATAAAACCTATATAGAATATAAAACTGGCTAAGGCCACACCAAGTTATATTTATGATTGACGTGAGATATATGACATTATTGACATAATATAATTTTACCAAATGTAGATTTAGAGTGTCCATCTTTTTTTTGCATATGTAAACAAACCCATGTGTTGGTTTGATTGATTGATTGATTGATTGATTTTTTATTTATTATAGTGACATAGTATATTCAGATCATAATATTTTTTTGATTATTTATAAAGTATACCCAGCCCTTCAGGGCTTATTAGTCACTTACAAAGAAAAAACAAAATTATTTCATTTAGATTACAAACAGTGTAATGAAACTTTATACAGTATTTACATAAATCTAGTGATGAAACATTAAATAATAACATTATTATAAACATTAGATGATAAAAGAATGAACACTTCTCTCATCTTGGGATTCTTCATTCATGATATATACAAGAATTTAAAGATTCCCACAGAAACCATTGGGACTCACATTTTGGCGAGACTTTCGCTCTTATCGCAAGAGCTTCTTCAGGCCAAATGACAGTCCTTAGTTTGTCTTGTGACCGACATGACGACGGCAGTCGCATGACAGCAGTGGCAGGAAAACGGGGGGCAGGTCGTAGCCGGTGTCTCAGTTCATCTCGGGGCGCCGTACGCAGATTTCCACGGCTTCCCTGATCTTTCTACAGATTTCTAAGTCCTCACGCACCACAATTTTTGAAGTCTCTGGGGCTGATGGTATGGCCCGTGTCACTAATATAGTCACCTACAGCGGTGGGCACTCTCTTGGGGTTCAGGTGCTCTTTGATACAGTACTTAACGTTCTTCGGTCTCACCGACATAAGTGTACCGGCACTGTGGACACTGTACTTCGTATAAAATCCACATTTCGAGTCATCCGGAGACTTGTCCTTCGTAGTGGGCAACATGGATTTAATGGTGTTGAAAGGTTTGTGGTAGGTGCTTACACCATGTTCACGGAACACACGGGTCAGTTTTTTCTAACAGCCCTCTCACATAGGGGATGCAGACTGGGGTTTTGTACTCACACCACTGTTTGCATCATTAGACGACTCTTTGACTTTTTGGCCTTGGTAATTTAAACACCCATGGTTTTATATCCATTGTCTTTCAACACTGCTTTGATGTGCTTACACTCCCTGGCCTGATCTTCAGGCGTGGTGACCAAATTGTGGGCGCGATTTAAGAGAGTTCGGACCACTGATCTTTTATGTTCCAAATGGTGGTTTGATTGGAAATTCAGGTATTGATCAGTGTGCGTCATCATTAATCTTAACACATGTGTCCAGAGAAGGAATCTTGAAATTCACCTCGGGTTCATTGGTGAATTTAATGTTGGGATCAATGCTGTTGATGTGGTTGGTGAACACCTTCTATGAAGTACTCATGGATGAGCACAAAGGTGTCATCTACGTATCGGAACCACATATGTGGGGGTTGAGTCTCGCCAAAATGTGAGTCCAAATGGTTTCTGTTGGTATCTTAAAATTCTTGTATATATTAGATAATAATTTAATTAATCATGAATATAATTTTGCCTTGCGTAAATTCCAGGCATCTGAAATATAACTTACAGTTTCTTTTCCACCCAGTCGTAATAAGAAATGTGAATCTAGTTTTTTCTACCAAATCATTAAATTCTGGATATTTCCTCATGACAACGTCATAGCATTTATCTCTAATATTATTATAGTATGTACATTGGGTGCCAACATTATTTCTAAATTTTGAAAAAAAAAAAAAAAGAAAATTTTAAGCTATTTTTTACTTTTAAATAAAAAATGAATTTCATGTATGAAATTATAGAAGTATCCAAACATTTCTGTGTGTCATAATAAATAATTATGTGTATGAATCATGATTTCAAGTGACTGCTGTTTTGGGACTGTTTTGGGTCCAGTTTTTGCACATCACGAATAAATAGTGTATGGATCACAACAATAATGTGTGCATTAAATGAAAAAAAAAAGTGTCTATAATGTTTAAAAACTGGGATTATTTTATCACCCAGTATGCTGCAGGGGTCAAAAGTAAATATTTGGAAAAAAATTTTATGTCCTAAAAAATAAAATATGAACATAAGTTATTGAATTAAAAAAGTTGCCAACATGCATCATTTGAAGTTTCATAACCTAGGGAAAATAAACATACATGTTGACAATTTTTTCTAACACCCTAAAAGGGGTCACAGGATAAAGGATTGATTTCATAAAAAATGGGTTATCTTAAAATATAGCAAATATGAACATAAACAAGGCCTTCCGCTAAAATATTTGTGTACACAAACACCGAAAGTCATCAATATAAATAAAAGGATTGTTGTATACAAACATGCTCAAAGTCTTGATTTAACTTTTACAAATCTGTAACCAAATATTGTATTCTACTTGAATGTGTTCATCGTGTTGGAATCCATATATATTTATTAAGTTCATCTTTACACAACACAATAAAATCTTATATTGATTGACAGTTTCAACAACTAGTCAGTGTGTTGGAAAAGAGAAATGACTGGAGGATAAGAACAATCAAGGAAGCGATCAAGATATGAGGACAGAGACAGATCATGTACAGGGACGAGTTTTTTTTTAACTCTCTCATGTGTACGACCCGATTTTCAGCATCGGAAGTCATGCAGATTGACCTGTCATGCGCAGAGAGATTTTGAAAATGGCAACAGTAGTTGTTGAAACTGTCAATCAATGTAAGATGTTATTGTGTTGTGTAAAGATGAACTGAATAAATGAATATTGTATTCATTTGAGACATTTCATGTTTTAAGATGATTCAAAATATTTATGGAAATAAATCATATGCATAAATTGAATAAGTCTGATTATATGCAAATACTTTTGCATGAATAGAAAATTCACTAACAATTTTAACAATTATTATCATCATTGCAAATTCATTAGTTTTAGCAAATATTGCAGTTCTGAAACTATTCCTTTTAATATAAAACTCGATTTCCACATGTGTATGCTCTCTTTATCTCCTGTTACTTGCAATTTATTACAGCGAATCACCCTGACGATGACGAGATTTATGCTGCTGGTTCCATGTATATGGATCCTCACTTCTGCAACCAGCGTTCAGCAAGAAGACCCCAGAACCTTGGCTCAATGCGTAGACAGCTTCCACAACTGTGTGTCTCAAACACAAACCACCGGTAACGCAAAACTGAGGAAGGCACTCGAGATTCTCAAGTCTTTAGATGATGAAGGCATGAAGGCTCTAGATGCGTCAGAAATACAACTCCTTAAACATCAAGTGAACATTCTAGAAAGAAACATATCTCCAGAAGATAAATACACACTTAAATATGAAGAATTCCCCGAGATAACTATTGAAAAAGAAGACCAATATTCAACTGTTGAAACATCAAATAACCGTGAAAACAAGAATGTTGAAAAGACCAAGAAGCGTCCCAATCAAGCCAATACCGCCTTTACCGTAGAACTCTCCAGCAGAAGATCCCTCAGCGACCAAGTCCCTGTCACCTTCGATGAAGTCATCATTGATGAAGGGGAGAACTTCATTCCTTTCCTTGGTGCCTACCGAGTCCCTGAGCCCGGCGTCTACGCCTTCTACTGGTCGGTGGACGCCCCCAAGGGACGAGTGCAGACTGCCCTGGTGAAGAACGGAGAGGCCCAGAAATACGGACCGCTGACTGCTGATATCACAGGCAGCTTCAGCGGGACGTCGTCCATGAGTGCCGTGGTCGAGTGTGATGAGGACGACTTTGTGTGGGTCAAGGTGGGTTGAGTTTTATCATGCATTATTGAAATATGACATGACACAAGAAGTTGTAAACATTATTACTAAGTAGCAATGGTTGTAATTTTGATTATCAATGAATATGGTTAGTTTTTGCCTACTCTATTATACAAAGTAAAACGATAATATATAATGACAAAGCAGAAAAGCCAACCTTCATTTTGTGTTTCCATTCACATATATTTACTACATTTTTCTAGGATTCATCAAGCAAACCATTCGTAACTGCAAGACATAGTAATAAATCATGTAATTCCATCCTCCTCAGGTGCAGTCCTGGCCTGATGAAGAAGCCTGTAACGTGGTAGAAGCCAAGTATTCGTCCTTCTCAGGATTCAAGATCTACCCCTCATCTGATGACCCTAAAGCCTCCGCCTTCACATCTCAACTCTCACAGAATGCTTCTTTCCCTTCCCCATACACCATCATCTATGACACAGTCCTTGTGAACATCGGTAATGATTACTACCCATCAGACGGCTCCTTTGTCTGCAGGGAAGACGGTCCACACGTCTTTACTAGCAGTGGACACCGCACTAGCAGTCATGCTTCCTTTAGGCTAAATAAAAATGGTAACGATGTGATGTTTATCACACACCCCTTTAACACGGCTGACTCATCCACAGACACTGGCACGTCGTCAGGCACGGCCGTCCTTGAGTGTGTCCGCGGCGACGTCATCACTATGACGGGCGTTTACACCCACCTGGCAGAGGCTTCTTCCTTCACCGGCTACCGTCTGGAGGACGACCAGGGAGTCGTCGCATTCACAGCAAGACTATCTGTAGTTCGGGACTATTACGACGGGCAGCAGATTGACTTTGACCAAGTTATCACCAATGTCGGAGGTAGTTACTTTCCAGGACTAAAGGCATTTATCTGCCAGGACCAAGCTCTGTATTTCCTGTCTTGGGCGATTTGGAACTATCCAGAATCTGAGCAGAGGTCAGGAGAAGCGAGGTTGATCAAGGTTAAAGATGGAGAGAGGACGGTGATGAAGGCTGGGCCGAGGTCAAGTCGGGTTCTTGCAAACACCATCGGCCGCTCCACGTCGACCCAGGCTATTGTGCGTTGTGAGCAGAACGCAGCTTTCTACATCGAGGCTGTCGTCGGGGAGGGTTCCATGAGATATAATTATAATACTTACTTCACAGGATTCAAATTGCCCATTTCTACTTGATTTACAGCCTGATCATCACAAAATGAAACATAAATCTACATAAAATTTCTTCTAAATGTCTTGTATCATTATTCTGAACTAATAAACATTTGAATTTGTTTTGTTTTAGTGTTGAACGTTTGAAACAGACATCTGGGAAAAACATTCAGCTATTCAAATTGCAGTTGCAAACGCACCACATGAGGAAATTCTGCCATTAAAATATGTTTGAAAATCATGTGCCTGTTCGACCTTGAAGGATGCATCCGAGGTCATGCTTTGTGTAATATTTAATTTTCTGCACCCAAGATTGTGTCCATCAACAATATAATGATTTTCTACACTGAAAGGATACATGGATCATATAAAAATTGTAATATCAAAGTCATTCATAGTTTTTGTCAATAGAGTGTCCCAAATGCAACTGCAGTGGCTTTGGCACTGTTTTTCAAAATTTAGTTCTGCATACACATCAGCAAAATCCAGCATACGCCACTGAACGGGTTATACTGTACAATGTTGGGATGCCTAGTTTGGATAAGGGGTTATACTGTACAGTGTTTTAATGGGTTATACTGTACTGTTTGGGATAAGGGGTTTACTGTAAGTGTTTGGGATAAAGGTTATACTGTACAGTGTTTGGGATAAGGGGGTTATACTGTACTGTGTTTCGGGTTATACTGTACAGTGTTTGGGATAACAGGTTATACTGTACAGTGTTTGGGATAACGGGTTATACTGTACAGTGTTTGGGATAATGGGTTATACTGTACTGTGTTTGGGATAAAGGGTTATACTGTACTGTGTTTGGGATAACGGGTTATATTGTACTGTGTTTGGGATAACGGGTTATACTGTACAGTGTTTGGGGAGGGGTTATACTGTACTGTGTTTGTGATAGGGGTGATACTGTACAGTGTTTGGGATAAGGGGTTACTGTACAGTGTTTGGGTTTGTTATACTGTAAGTGGGGATAATGGGTGATACTGTAGTGTGTTTGGGATAAAGGGTGATACTGTACTGTGTTTGGGATAAGGGGCTATACTGTACTGAGGACATCATGCTGTGTAACGAGTTACATGGACACAATGCTAGTCGCAGAATGACGCGAGAATGTAGTGTCAGAGACGTCACGTCAAGGGTGAGCGCATAGCTCATAGCTCATAGTTCACAGCTCACGGGAGTGATCAAAATGGCAACAGTGAAGCCCTAGGTGGCTTGCTTTAAAAATATTAAACTTACAACGTAGTTGAAGGAGAAAAGTCAAGAAATTTGCTACACGTTAAAATGACCCAAATTTCTACTTTAACTGTAGTAAATTTAAAACATCACTTTTAGGTAGAATGTATATGAAACAATGTATATGAATGTTGCTTCTATATGATCATATCTCACCCACTCTATGTTCAAGGGTGATGTGGATTAAAAGAGACTTCAGCACTAAAACATTAAACACAAACAGATGACAATATTTCATCTCATTTAGCATTGCAGAGATTTTGCGCCATACATTAGACATACCGGTAACCATACGTAAATCACCATTTGCTTAACCTTGGCTTTGTTCAAAATTTGGCCAACCCTGTCATATGGCCAACATCGCCGCAAGTGTTTACAATCCCCCAGGCCCGCTCGTCCTGTGACCATGGACTAAGCCACCTGGCGTCTCGGAGAGTCCAGACTCAGCACATGAAGGGTCCGGCGCCTCCGGCCCTGCAACGCAAATGCCTCGCGCTCCTAAGTCGTCCTGGCCATCTCCCATCGAATCATATGACGTCAGCTGCAACACACCATCCGTGGCGAGTTCCTCAACTCGCTTGCCGCCTGATACCAAACCAGCAGCGGGAATTTGCGGCCCAATTTCCCTGCTTATTCGTTTCCGACGGCGGTTTTGCCGGATTGGGCTGGTCAGACCCTACCCCAGCTTGAACCTCCTTGGTCGACTTTGCGTTTGCTTGCGGTCGGCTACTGGTTCGTCCGCCCTCGTACTGCTCGCATTTCCTACACGCTTGCAGTCTCCACAGCTCTAAATCTGCCTTGGTCGCGTCCGGGCACTGGTAGCGGTAGTGGTCCTTCTGTCCACACTTCCAGAAACTATCGTCTTCTGGCTTCCGCTCTGCGCCGCGACCTTGACCGGACTTCTCTCCCTTCTTACGGGCTGCTCCCCGGGGTCCCCGTCTCCGACGACCACCTTGCTGGGAGTCTGGTGCATCCTTATTCGCCGACTTCTGGCTCGCCACATTTGCTTGCCCGGAGGCCTGCGACGAGTTCTGTTGATACATGACCTCCTGTAACCGAACGACATTCGCCATAGGAGGGTTCTTTGGTTTTGCAGCGTTCTCCTTTTCTTTCTCCTGTGTGATGTAGGTTTGGTACTTGCCTGTGTCGTCCCGGCTCTCCCTACGAACCAGTTCCTGCATCAGGAACGTCAACCCCACGGGTTGAAGTCACCTCATCATAGGTCCAGCGGAGGGAAGCAGTGCCTAGCCCGAGCGCAGCCAGCTTCCTCGCCATGACATACGCTTCGCGTGGCTCTTTGCACTCCGGACTTTTCATTCTTGTCGATGTTGATCTGCTGCATCCACAAATGGGGATTGGTAGTAGTCGCGTCTACCTAGCGAGGGAGGCTCTTCGCCTCGCTCTTCATCACTGCTCGATCGCTGGCGCCCTTAACGGGCGGCTCATGCTGCTCCATGTCTGCCCGCTTTGACTGGTCTGATGGGTGAGGGACAGGACTTCTGTCTCTGCATGTCAAGTCACACAACCGTGCCCTCAATCGTCGCCTTCACTACGGCCGCTCAAAGAGAGGCCAGAGGGTCGGGGCTGGGATCATGCCGTTCTCTTCCTGGTTCCGTCTTCGGCTTACTTGATGGGTCAGGTTTTACAGGACTGACTGCCTGCTTGCTAGGAGAACCCGACGATGACTCATTGTCGCGTCGCTTCCCCTTCCTTGGCTTGGCCACCGAATGTTTCTTAAGTCGACGCTCGCGCTGCCCAAGCTCCGACTCACTTTTCGATATTAGATCGTCCAGCGAGGTCTCCTGCGACTTGTATCCTGGAATCCTCGTGCATTGCCAGTCGTCCAGAACCCTGCTAGTCCTTTGCCACAGTTCTGCTCTCTGTCCGGTCCGTGTCTCCACCAGGAGGGCCTTCAGTATCGAAGTCCACTCTCGTTGCACCAGCATAGCGTGGGGTATACCCTTGTCTACCAATCCTTGCTCGATATCTACCTGGTTCTTCTTAAGGAGATCCTACAGGACCCTTTCCACAGTATCTAACTGCAGCAGGCCTGACTGACACCATTCTACCCTGAGTTCGGTCCTCTCCCCTGGTTCCACATCGCAGATGGGTCCCAGGAAGAAGACTCGGACCGTCGGACCGATAAAGATGTCGTCCTGGTTATCCCACTGACAGAATGAAAACCACTTGTCTACTTCACCTGCCATCACAAGACCTTGCGGGA
The DNA here is from genome assembly GCA_019095985.1 of Streblospio benedicti. Taxonomy (NCBI): domain Eukaryota; kingdom Metazoa; phylum Annelida; class Polychaeta; order Spionida; family Spionidae; genus Streblospio; species Streblospio benedicti. The sequence continues at coordinate 19,177,692 of CM032664.1, read as the reverse complement.
GGTTCTTCTTCCCTGAGTCATGATTGTCTTTCCTTACACCGTCGTGAACCTGGTTCGTACTGATCCGAGTCTCCAACTTCACCTGGGGTTCACGACATCCCAGCTCGTTTCCCCCCCCCAGTTCCCAAACTTTCCTGCGGCCTAAGCCTTTCTGCATCCTCTGGTTGGTCCAATGCGCCCCTGTTACCCGGCCCAATCGCGAGTCTACCGGAAAAGTTTGGTGACCTTCGTCGCCCATCCCGTTCTGACGTTGTTCATCTTCTTCATCGCCCTCGTTCTCACTCTCCTCTCGCGATGCTGGCTGATTCAGATTTCCTGCATCAGTCAGCATGTCGCGCCGCGACTGTTCGTCATCGTTCTGGATGTTCCGCGCCATGGACACGTTGTTGAGCGGCTGCATGCTCACACCATGCGGTACGGCGCCACCAAGCAGCAGTATTGGTCTCCTCTGCAACCCCCTGCTGGTGGGAGTGGCAGCAAAGATGGCAGTGCCTGAGGTACCGTCCGCACCCCCCCTGTCATCCCCATCAACTCTAGGGCCACGAG
>CM032664.1:19148494-19177046 GCA_019095985.1 Streblospio benedicti | reverse complement strand
TTTCTCAAAAGATGGGAATGGGCAAGGCATCTAGTCCATCAGGTAGAGCTGCAAAATGTTAAAACCTAATGGCAAGAGTGGTACCTGACTTTTCATGACCTAGTTTAACAGATAGTTTGTGAAGGTGGCATACCATCTGAGAGGGAAGAAAGCTTCATCATTATTCTCTACAAAAATAAAAGCGCAGCACTAGTGAGGGTAAATTACTGAGGGCTCAAGCTGATTGATCAAGTGATGAAAATTCTGAGTGGTTTAGTAGAGAGAAAGAAGAAGAGGGTAGATAGACAATTTGGATTCATGCCTAGAAGAGGGACGACAGATTCTATTTTCATTCCTCGCCAAGAACACAAATGGTGTGTGCCTTAACAAGTACCCCGGTAAGTTTGTGAAATGCACTGGCATATAAGAATACTTGTTGTTTGGTTCCCACTTGTAAGCAAAAATAATCATGAACTTACAGATTACATGTATTATTCTGTTGTAAATACTACAAACATACAAACTTCATGTAATTTTCTTTTACTGGCACATCTAGGTTTTGAGAAAAGAGAGGGTGCAACTAAGAAATATCCTGACCTCCGTATGTGAGGCATATGTCAGTCTGTTAATAAAGTGTAAAATAAAGCTCATAAAGAAAATCAAGACCATAAGTGGACAGGAGTGTGTTCATTACCAGCTCCTTATTTGTGATGCTTCAATCAAGCTGTCCTCAATAAGCACCACCAGTTTGTACTTAAAATCAGCACATGGAAGGTGAGAGACCCAGTCGCTAGGTCTGAGTTTGCAAAGGAATTGCATCAAGCCATAGTCAAGCAAGCCATCAGATTTAGTTTAAGTTACATGAAAAACATAGAAGTCTGTACTACTCACAACTGCTGAGAAAGTGTGTGGTAACGTAGGAAGACCTGGTGGTGAGACGATGATGTCAGTGTAGCTGTGGTAAAAAAATGTAAATGGTGAAATGTCTGGAAGAAGTCCGGTAAGGGTAAACAATCTACCTTGTTGCTAAGAGGTGGGCTGAGCAGGATACACACTGTACATACAAAGCAAAGACAAGACCAAAAGAAAGACATCTATAAGATGTCCAGACTAGTAAAGACATCTTTTACAATGCTAAGCACATCAGACAGCAGAGTCAAGACATGAGTGAGAAGTGCACCAGGAATTAGTTTCGAGAAATCAAATGCCACAAGATGGCGACTCAAAGAAAATAGCATGGCAACAACTCTACCAAAGGCTGCTATACAATGTATGTTGAATTTCCTGAGATCATGACCATCTTCCTGCTGTTGAGCCAGTGTCAGGACCACGCCTATAGAAACATCTCTGAGAAGATGGTTCTAAATGCGGTGAGTGAAAAAGCCTAAGAGTGTAAAGTGGCTGGCCCATCAAGTATTATGCCTGAGATGCTTGGTGAACTTGTACAAAGGCAAGGGTGATGTGCTTGAAAGAGGGAACTACCTTGAATTGCAATTCTTTGAACATCTGATGGATATGCTCGAAAGGGTGGCTGAGAAACTCATCACAGGTACGGACACCATCACTGATATGCAGTTTGGTTTCATGCCTGCTGAGGCACTATAGATGGGAAATTTATTATAATTAATTATTATGCAACAATTGCAAGAGAAGTATCTATCAAAGTATAAGACTCTTTATCACTCCTTTGTAGAATTCTCAAGAATGCATATGACCAAGTTACTAAGGAAATTATATGCGGAAAATTAGCATGTTATGTACATTCATGCCAAGAGTTGGCTCAGAGTGGGTGATAGTTATATACCAACGGCGTGAATATAGATGTGAAAGTAGACGTCCACCAAGATTCAATCCCTAGGCCACTGCTCTTCATAATTGTTCTTGGAGCTTTGTAGCTGGACTTCTGCCTTGGTCTCCTCTGAGAACTATTATATTCTAATGACCTTGTCATCGTAATAGGCAAGACTGAGGAATTAACCGACAGAACCAGTGTATGTAGTGGAATCAGAGGTAAATTAGTGTATGACCCTCTCTACTGATACCTCCAATGTCGAGGTATATCCAGACCCATCAGCAGACGTCCTTAGTAACCCAGCACGTGACAGGGTTGGCAGTTTCTCCCCTATGGGATTTCTCCCCAAAGGAGTTTGTCCCCGGTTTTTACTGGTACGGGAGAAATACTTTTCTTCCTAGTCTCTCCCCTTTTTAGGAGAGAACTGAAATCTAGGGGAGATGTCACAGTCTATGGGAACCAGCTTGACACTGTGGACTGGACACTTTCTGGACCCCATTGGTGACGACCTGCGTTTCGGGCATCGCACAATGGACATGACAGAGAACAAGAGAGACCTTGAGACAGAAACTACATGAAGCCAGCAGAGTCCACACCCTGGTACGGCCTATAGTGGCCAACGGATGTTAACTACATTGATGATGATGCTGAAAACCTATCTAGTGTCATATTTTTGCAGGGAAAGGTGCCTGCCCCATGCTTCCATCCACATTCATAGGCCCCAGCATCATGGGAGGGTGTGTGTGGTATTTATTCTTTTGGTATACATGTACCACAGTAATGAAACAAATCAAATTAAATCAAACAAAAATAATCCACAATGCAAACCAATCTTAATCCAACCAATCAAAAACAACCTCCTGATTAGGGATGATGTATATTTTGTCACGCTTCCCAAAAGTGGAAGTGTTCTCTTTTTTTTTTGACCCCCCTCCCCCCTCCCCCCCAAAAATGGAAACATTAGATGTGTGACATAATCAATGAATATCTATATAGTGTTTCGCGATATTTATTCAAATATTACTTTTATATGCCATAAAATAATACTTATTATTATATATCAGGAATGTAAATCATAATATTAATGAATGTGTGAAATCTGCTGTGTATCTTTTTATTGCCATAATAATAATAATGCAAATAATATAATTAAATAGAAAATCGTGGAATTCTGATATGACAAGTTTTAGCGCGTGCGATGAAATATTAGACCCACAAAAAAGTGGAATATTCAAAACTTGACCGAAACCCCCCTCCCTCTAAGTGGAACATTATTCCATTTTTGCAGAGAGTGACAAAATGTACATCATCCCTAACAGAATGAAGCTATATGGAAATATATTGGTGGAAATGATTAAATTGTAATTGGATGCAATAACAAATTAATCATTTCCACCAATATATTTCCATATAGCTTCATTCTGTTAAGGATGATGTACAACCCATGGTATCTTTATCTGGTCAAATTAGACCCATAGCTTACAAAACTAGATCAAAAGTGTTCAAAGAACAACGTTGACTTATGACAATTAAGATATATACTGAAATGATGTATACTTTAGAATCAAGTACAAGATGGATTATTTCTTTTTTTTTTTTACATTTTCATTTCCATCGTACAAAAAATAGTCTATGTAAGAGACGGGCCAGCTAGTAACATATTAACAGTCTAAGGTGATAAAGGATAAAGATGCATCTTAGCGGCAGTTCTCTCTTAGACGCTGGTACAACAGTACATAGGGCTGGCAAACCTATTCCCAAAGGGAATAGGCCCTCTTTACTTGTTCTTACCAAGGTTGGCCTGTGACCTTCCTCCCTCACCGTCGTGGACTTTGTCTCGCGTGGTTGTGCGTAGGGGACGCCCGTAGCATAGCGTGTCAGCACCAGTGCGAAGTTCTCCCCGTGTGGAGGCCTCTCGTGAAACCCGGGCAATACACCCCACGACCCAGAGACCGCCGGTGGTCCAGGTACGTGGTGCACGTGTAGGTTTAGGAAACACAACGAGGAGTAGTCAGAAGGAGGAACGTTTGCAGCGCAGCTGGGGTCATGTAGGCTGTGAGGCCACGCGTGAGCCCTGGGTGAGTGTCACCGCTACGGCGGGTTGGCACACGTGTTCCAGTTACTTTGTTTACAGATTTGGTGCCATGACAAGGATCTCACGTGAGTACGTGCTGGACGTGGCGGTGGAGAACCCCCTCGTTCGGATGCAACACCCGGAGATCCTACGATGGCCGAGACTCCAGAGCAGCAGCAGAAGCCCCGTGAGGCAGCGTCCGGGGTGGCAGTCCTGTCGGCAGCCCAGCGGATGGTGAGCATAGTGGTGTCCAGCACCGAGAGATCGATGCAGTCGTTGGCGGAAAGTTTTCGTTTCATCGGGTGGAAGATCGCGCAAGCGACATCCCCTTACCGCGACGAGGATGTGCGTGAGAAGGAGCGCTACAGTGCAAGCGACCCCCGTCGTGCGAGAGTGTCGAGAGCGACAGGCTTGAGCGACCTACAGCAAGCGGGAGAGTCAAGAGAAGAACGATACGAAGCAGCTCCCTCGTGGCCCTAGAGTTGATGGGGATGACAGGCGGGGTGCGGCCGGTGCCTCAGGTACTGCCATCTTTGCCGTCGCTCCCACCAGCAGGGGTTGCAGAGGAGACCAATACTGCCGCGGGTGGCGCCGTACCGCATGGTGCGAGCGTGCAGCTGCTTATCAGCCGTTCATCAACATGTCCGTGACACAGAACACCCAGGACTGCGACAAACAGTTGCGGCGCGACTTGCTGACTGATGCAGAGATTCTGAATCAGCCAGAATAGCGAGAGGAGAGCGAGAACGAGGGCGATGAGGAAGACGAACAACGCCGGGACGGTGTGACCGGAGTGGGCGACGAGGTTCGCCAAACTTTTCCGGTAGACTCGCGTTTGGGCGAGGAGCCGGGGAACAGGGACGCAGAGGACACACCAAGGGATGCGGAAAGGCTTAGGCCGCAGGAAAGTTTGGAAGCTGTGGGGGGAAACGAGCTGGGAAGCCGCGACCCCCAGGTGAAGTCAGAGACTCGGATCAGTACGAACCACGTTCAGGACGGTGTGAGGAAAAGCAATCATGACTCGGGGAAGAAGAACCTCCTGCGAGGTCTTGCGACGACAGGCGAAGTAGACAAGTGGTTTTCACTCTGCCAATGGGATAACCAGGACGACATCTTTGGTGGTCCGACGGAGCACGTCTTTTTCCTGGGACCCATCTGTGATGTGGAACCAGGGGAGAGGACCGAACTCAGTGGAATGGTGTCAGTCAGCAGAAAGGCCAGGATACCTCCTGCGGTTAGATATGGTGGAAAGGGTTCTGTTGGATCTCCTTTAAGAAGAACCAGGCAGATATCGAGCAAGGATTGGTGGACAAGGGTATACCCCACGCCATGAAGGTGCAACAAGAGTGGACTTCGATACTGAAGGCCCTCCTGGTGGAGACACGGACCGGACAGAGAGCAGAACTATGTCGAAGAACTAGCAGGGTTCTGGACGACTGGCAATGCACGAGGATTCCAGGATACGAGTCACGGGAGACCTCGCTGGACGATCTAGTATCGGAAAGCCAGTCGGACCTTGGGCAGCGCGAGCGTCGACTTAAGAAGCGCTCGGTGGCCAAGCCAAGGAAGCGGAAGCGGCGCGACAATAGGTCGTTGTCGTGTTCTCCTCACAAACAGGCAGTCGGTCCTATAAAACCCGACTCATCAAGTAAGCCGAAGACAGAACCAGGAAGAGAACGGCAAGACCCCAGCCCCAACCCTCTGGCCTCTCTTAGAGCGGCCGTAGCGAAGAAGCAGGCACGGGACAAGGAAGAGCGACGATTGAGGACACAGTTGCACGACTTGATGTGCAAAGACAGAAGTCCCGTCCCTCACCCATCAGACCAGTCAAAACGCTCGGACGTGGAGCGGCACAAGCTGCCCGTCAAGGGCGCCAGCGATCAAGCAGTGGTGAAGAGCAAGGCGCCTAGGCGAAGAGCCTCCCTCACGAGGTAGACGCGACGAACCCGTTTGTCCATCACTACTACCAATCCCCATTTGTGGATGCGGCAGATCAACATCGACGAGAACAAAAAGTCCGGAGCGCGAAGAGCCACGTAAAGGCATAAGTCACGGCGAGAAAGCCGGCGGCGTTACGATTTGGACAGTGAGTCCGACAGCAGCGGGGGGCCTACGGTTCCGACTTCAGTGCAGTTCAAGGACAGGATCAAGAACCTGCAGAAGTTCAACAAGCCGGATTCCACGGAGACATGGCTGGACTTTTTGCAGCACTTGGTAGAGATCCTGACAATGTACAACATCGATGAATCCGAGTGGGCGGGTTGTTTGATTGATCGACTGACTGGAAAAGCGCAGAGCGCGCTACTGAATTTGACTGTGGAAGAAAGAAACGACTGGGCTACCCTCGTGTCGGCGTTAAACTTACTTCTACACGGAGGCGGAGATGCGCATGGCGGAGGAAGAACTTCTCTTGAGGAAACAGGGCAACAAGGAATCGGTGCGAGACTTCATTTCGCAGCTTATGTTCCTGGCGCGGAAGGCGTACGGACAGGACATTCAGAAGCGAGAGGCAGCTGTCATAAAGCGGATCGAGCTTGGACTAGGTACTGCTTCCCTCCGGCGGACCTATGATGAGGTGACTGCTCAACCCATGGGGTTGACGGTCCTGATGCAGGAACTGGTGCGTAGGGAGAGACGGGATGACCCAGGCAAGTACCAGACCTACATCACGCAGGAGAAAGAAAAGGAGAATGCTGCGAAACCAAAGAACCCTCCTACGGCGAATGTCGTTCGGTTACAGGTCAACAGAACTCGTCACAGGCCTCAGGGCAAGCAAATGTGGCGAGCCAGAAGATGGAGAATAAGGATGCACACGACTCCCAGCAAGGTGGTCGTCGGAGACGGGGACCTCGGGGAGCAACCCGCAAGAAGGGAGAGAAGTCCGGTCGAAAGACCACTAACGCTACCAGTGCCCGGACACCACCAAGGCAGATTTGGAGCTATGGTGACTGCAAGCGCGTAGGAAACGCGAGCATTACGAGGGCGGACGAACCGGTAGCCAACCGCAAGCAGACGCGAAGTCAACCAAGGAGGTTCAAGCTGGGGTAGGGTCTGACCAGCCCACTCCGGGAAAGCCGCCGTCGGGAAACGAGTAAGTAAATTGGGCCGCGAATTCCTCCTGCTGGTTTGGTATCAGGCGGCAAGCGAGTTGAGGAACTCGCTGTGGATGGTGTATTGCAGCTGATGTCATATGATTCGCTGGGAGATGACCAGGACGACTTAGGAGCGCCAGGCAATTGCGTTGCCGGGCCGGAGGCGCCGGGATCTTCATGTGCTGAGTCTGGACTCTCCGAGACGCCAGGTGGCTTAGTCCATAGTCACAGGACAAGCGGGCCTGGGGGAGTCCCACTGTAGGGAGAAGGGGACTGGAGAAGCTGGTCGCCCACGAGGGGTGAGCCCGCTCTCTGGAACCTGTTACATGGTTCGATTGGTAGTGCACCTCATAAAGCTGTGTACACTTGTGTCCAGTGATATGACATGTTGTTAGCCTCAGTATGTAGATCAAGGTGAAACATACTTAATCATGAAGCATGTAAGTCACGTTCTGTGATCATATGGTTCAAGGTGAACATGCAGACAAGCATGTCAGCATGTCTGATGTCTGTATATAACCACCACGCAGCAGTAACAATGCGTCTATTGTCACTATGTCCGAGGTATAGAGTACACGGCAGTTTCGTTATGATAGGCTGATGTAGCTATTGTCTGTTATATCTATGTATGTATGTGATTGATGTATGAATGAAGAATACAAGTGAACAATAAAGACATTGGAAGTTAAAGGATAGTTATCACTCCGCAGTCAACACGTCAGGATCAACTCACATGTTTAACATAACCTGCAATCTTAAAACTTCCAGGGGAGGCCATAGTGCTAGTCTCACTTCACTGGGGGAGAATTTCGACCCGTGCTGCAAGACGTCTGGTGATCCTCATCCAGTCGCAGACAAAGGAAGTTCAGCATCGGGTGAGAGCGATGGGCCAGGGGTAGTGTGGGATCTGGGTGTGTGCGACGCCCCTCCTGAGGCGCCTGTGCGCGACGGGGGATGCAAATCTTGCGTTCAGAAGCAGATGACGAAGCTGGGGCCGGAGAGAGCGAGGAAGTAATCGCAGAAGGGGCCAGATTTCAACACCAGATGAGGGGCTTAGGCCAAGCACAGGTATAAAAGCTAGCCGGGGTGGAAAAAAGATTCGGCAGCCTGGGGGTGAGGGGCCTGCCGCTCGGCCGAAGTCTGGTAAATACCCGTCGGTTGGGGGTAGAACTCCGCTACTCTCGATCCGCATACCATCACCATTGGGAGCGCAGGGGACTGCGTGCAACAAACTGATTGCCGCACATCTTCCCCTCTACCCACCGCAGGAGCGTGCGATGAGGGATATGGGGAGATGGAATACCAATGCCAGGAAGTGGAAGCCGAATTAGCACAAGTACATAGAACGCTGGGCCTGTCTGGAGCTGCGCTCGTATGCAGAGTAACCGTTGAACTGGGCGGGTAACGGCTGGTGCCCTGTATTGATACGGGGGCGACCTTCAGTTTGTTGGCCGACAAGATTTACGAGGAGTTGCAGAGCGACCTACCCCCTTTGCAGGCCACCCAAGTGGAGCTCTCCGGAGCAGGCGCCGAATCTTTGAACATCAAGGGAGCCGTAGATGCGAAGTTCCGGCTCGGGGATGGCCTCTACAATCAGCGAATTTTAGTCGGTCAGTTGGAGGGGCTGGACCTGTTGCTTGGGATGGACTGGTTAACGACCTATGGAGTGAACATCGATTGACCAAGACAGTGCGCATAGGAGAAGCTTGTAGTATCTTGTACGGTCAAGTTTTAGCAGTGCACGGCAAGGACCTGGTGCGACTCATGAAGACGGTGCGAGTGCGCCCACGAGGGGGTACAGTGCATCATGTGTCACATCAGGGACCACAGTCGGGTGGGGCAGGAGGTGCTAGTGGAGGGCACCGTCAACCTTGGCGGCGAGCTCTTCGTAGTGCCATCACTAGAGGTGATCAGAGACGATGGATCTCTGCCCCTCACCCTGGAGAACCAAAGAATCATTGATGCCTGGACGATGATGGAGGAGCATGTCAAGTCTGACCAGGACTTTGACGTCTTTCCTGCCATCTGCTCCTGTGCGCAACAAGCCATGGAAGAATTTACGCAGGTTGTGCGGCAGGAGATCGCTCCATGGGTGCCGAGTTCTACCTCCACCCGGGAGACTTTAGCAGATGAGTTGAGTCAACTACCTCTGCGATCTACCGCTTCGTTGGAAGTCCTTGAGATGGACACGAGTGGGGATTCGCAAGTAGCAGTTCTGAAGCAGGAGTTGAAGGGTGTGCAGCACAAACTCGAGGTGATGCGCGAATACGCCACCGACCGGAAGCATGATGTCACAACCATGCACAAGTGCAAAGCCCGCAATGCAGACAACGTGCGAGAACTCACGGTCTCTCTACATAGTGTCAGTGCGGGGTTCATTCGCCTGATCAACGAGCTGGAAGTTGGTCAGCATCCGCAGGTAGCCAGGGAAGGGAGGGCACTCAAGAGTGCTCTCGAAGAGATGGTGGAAGCAGCAGCGATCGTGGAGCCGCGGTGTCACGCCATCGGTCAGGAGCAGCGGGTTAGGCGGGTTCTGCCAACTGCCAGTGCGGTGACGACAGCAACTGCAGCAGCGACGACCACAGCAGCGGGACGGTGACTTCGAGCGTTACCGGGCCTGCTTTCACGCAAGCCAGGACCCGTGAGCCCAGCCTTGGCCTCACATCAGCAGCCGACGAGTCCGTGGATGGGGAGACAGCAGCGCGCCTTCTTGACGTGACTCTACCCAGACACAGCCGGATGAAGACCTTAGCCGCCGCAAGTTCAGGAGGTGACTCCCAAAGTCCGCGACGGTCGTCCTGCAGCCGCAGGCCACCTCCACAAGGGGGTAGCACCAGCGCCTAAGGGTCCAGTCGCGGGGTGCGCCCTGCAAGGGTGATCCTGGAAAATGGATCATCGAGGTCTCCAGCTGCAGGCGAGGCCTGACGAGGTCGCTAAGGGACGGATCCAGCGGGGGGGCTCGGGGGGCTCTAGCCCCCCCGCCTGCCATATTAGCCTTAAAGCCCCCCAGCCCCTACAATTTAGCCCCCCCGCCCCCCCCCTTTTTCCCACCAAAATACTTCATTTTCATAGGGTTTTTCATGAAATCCCGTAGGTGAGCCCCCACTCTCCTTATGTTTTCCTTACGTGCTTTTTCCAAAAACCTGGATCTGCCCCCACGGACGGACAAATCCGCCCGCCCCCCGCTCTCAAAATTTGAAAATTAGCCCCCCCGCTCTCAAAATTTGAAAATTAGCCCCCCCGCTCTCAAATTTCTGAATCCGTCCCTGGTCGCTCGCGTAGTTGGAGAGGAGAGCGGTCGTCTGGACAAGTCGATTGCGCCCCCGTGACATCGGACGCGACGCCACACAGCAGGCCGTATTGCTCTCACGAAACCGCGTGTTGTTGCCAGTGCAAGGTTCTCATAGTAGCCCCGGACTTGTCAGTCCAAGAGTAATACAAAGACAGTGGCCTAATCTATCGCATTCTAATTTGACTCTATAAACGGTCGCTCTGTACTCGTAGATTGCGATTAGTCCCTGTTTTTATTCAAATAAAGTTAGTTTTTACATCAATCTCTTTGAGTTAGGACGTGTATTCTACAATGAGGGGGGATTTTACTAGTCTTTTCTACGTGGATAATCCACTTTATTTCCACCATCGGTTCGAAATAGTCAAAGATGTCATTTTGCAAGATGTTTTTCTGTCATTTCCCGCCTTCCTACAATAATACCATAGCATCAGGCAATCAAAAACAACATAAATCAAACAAAAGTATATATTATAATACTCACATTCATTGATATCCAATAGTTATACGGAACAGGCTTGCCAGAAAATGTCCAGAAATCCTGGTCTCAAACTTGGCACATTTCAGCGTGGAATATTGCATGATACATAGTGCAGATGTAACTGTGCTTCGGTAGATCCTTATAAAATCAGTTTATGTGGTATCCGCTGTGTGAATTTGTGTTGGTTAGCTTAATATATCCACAAAATCGATTATGAACAAAAATATTTCACTTTGGCAGGCTATTTACCTACGCCATCGTTGCATTTGAGCGGGCTGCACTCTCATTGATTTAAATGTAGTTCAGCCAATCAGTGCTGAGCGGCAGTAAATATAAGCAAGTGCACGTGGGTAAGGTGGATTTGAGGGGGAGAAAAGATCTATGAAATCAACGTAGATATTGATTCATTTTTACACATGGATTTTAGGGGGAGTAAAAATGGTATCTATCCAAGTGGTATGTGTTACTGTACACTTGAAATCAACCTAATTTCCACCATAATGGGGGTGAAAACTCATGTTTTTGCCCACTGGGATAGGACTGTGTCAGCTTATTTCAATAATGTGAAGTGATAAAGTATAGACTAGAGCATAAATCAAGCCTAAAACAGATGCCTAGTCTGTGGCTATAGATACCCTTCTATATATTAGTAATGCGTATGGTATTGTGTTTGTAAATCATAGTAGTACATGTATACATACCACACACACCTCCCATGATGCTGGGGCCCATGATCAGATTTACCAGTGTTCCTTTTACAAAATTCATTGAAACATTCTTTTGTGAAAAAAAATCTGAGATGGAGATCTAATATTAGTATTGAAGTTTAAGTGTACCAAGATGTCTTACTCTGAAGTCTTACTACTGAATTAATCATTATTGAACAAGTATGGAATAAATTACCCGGTAAGATGAAGACTTACCATCTGGTGCATACTCCATCTGTGGCTTAAAATCTGTCAATGTTACAAGTGTTGATATGTTATTGTCTACATAGAATTGAAAATGTTCAATTTCGTAAGGTATTGCTGATCCTGCCAAAACACCATCTATGATCCAGGAAAAATTATCTGGACGTCGACATGGCTTCTCTACCTAAACAAAAAGATTCAATAATCATCATTGAACTCTATTGCCATTCAAAAAACAAATGTACTATTGTAACGAAACCAGTTCTTCAGTTAGTCTCCAGTGCGCGAGGTTGCAGCAACCTCGCAGAGTATAAGTTTCCATTATAAGTTGCCCCCATCATCCCCATTGTTACACACACCTTGTTGTTGTTCCTTCTTAAGCCCACTGTAGGATTAGGAACTCAGTACACTACAGTACTGAGACTTGGCCATTAGGGCCTCAGTTTTCCTTGTAGATGCTAGTCAGATAGCACGTAGGGCTGGTAACCTATTCTCGATGAGAATAGGCCCTCTTTACTTGTTCTGGCGAGGTTAGCCGGTGGCTACCTCTCCTCACTGTGCCTGGGTTCGCGTGGCTTAGTGACGGGGATGCCCTGATCGTTGGGTGTAAGCACCGGTGCGAAGTCCCCTCGGCGTAGGGGCCCATCGTGAAACCCGGGTAGTTAGACACCAGGCTCTCGCCCAGTTCGCTGGACGGAGGTCTGTACGTGGAGTACCAGTTAACACAACGAGGAGTGCGTAAGGGAACATCGTCTAGGAGTCAGCCGTCAGTCACGCGTCTCGGGCATTGGCCTGTGGCATCGCGATCCTTCATCGCGTTGGCCCGACCAATTGAGGTCGGGTACGCGATCAACTTCCACTTTGTTTACAATATGGTGCCGTGCCCAGGATCTCGTGAAGGTACACGCTCGAGGGCGCAATACGAATGTGAGATCCGATCATCATGTTGACCCACAACAGTGGAGAGCCGTTTTACGAAGTTCGCGAACATCTTCTCCTCCGCGAAGCTTGCCTGAAGCGGCCGAAGTAACAGCGAAGTGCAGCTGCCGACCGCGAAGTATGCACAAGAAGGGTCGCGCCTAGCGGCGCCTTCTCAACTGCGAAGCGACCGCCACTTACTCCGACGAACTAAGTCAAACGGTGAGCGAGAGGTCGCGTACCGCGCTGATGAGAAGCGGGCGAAGAAACTCTGTGCTGAGAAGACGAAACCTCGCAGACCGCTGATTGAGACCGAGTACTCACCACCCTTGACACACGGTCGCAATGCCTTCACCTTGACCTGGGGTAATATGACGGGCGGGGTGCAGACAAACAAACCAGTTCGTACTGCTCCTTCACCCCAGTTTCAGCCACAGGCCGAGTCATTGGCTAAGACGGCTACGGAGGATGCGGGGGAGGAAAATCTGGATGGCATGCCCATAGTACAGGAGGTTCGGGACCCACTGCCGCCTCCTAAGGGAAACGACAACGGTGTACCCGACGAGGACCATCAAAGATCAGATCTTCACGCAGGTGCGGAGACCGATAGGCAGGAAAGCGAGGGAGAGGACAAGAAAGAAGCTGATGGAGACGATGCGCCGTCGGAAGATGAGCAGCGACGCACGGACGTGGCTAACCACCCGAATCCAGGCTTGCAAAAGTCGAGGGTCGTGGGGGCACTGCCACAGCAGGACGAGAAGGTGGCGTAAGCCAAGATGAAGCGGGCCGATATGTCTGGGTCGGGAAAAACAAAGCCAGGGCGCAAAGGATACGACGAGTACCGGGCGCCAAAAAGGCGAAACCCTGCGGCGCTTACAAGGACTTTGGAATCGGGGAGGACCCGATGCGGTACCTCTGGGCAGCACACTACCAAGTTGTTCAGGAGGTCAAGTGGACACACCTCTGCCAACTGGAGGAGATGCAGGCGCTCATGGGGGTAGCCATCGAAAGGGTGCTACTTCTGGGGGCGGTCTGTGATTTTACCCCAGGGACTCACGATGGACTGCCGTTACAGTGGATCGAGGAGCTAGGCTCCAACGCTTATAACCTGATACTCGGGACAGCCAAAAACGTTCTCCCAGAGGTGGTGCAACACAACGGCGCCGAAATCCGCAAGAAAATTGGGGAGACCGGGCACGACGAAGCGAACCATGTAAGAGAGCAGTGGAAAGAATTGTTGGACAAGGCATTAGTTTCGGGCCAAGACGAACAGAGGGCAGAGCTTTGGAGGCGCACGATACGATTGATCATTGACAGTTACAGGGTGCAGCCTAAAACGTGGGATACGTTGACAGACTAGAGCGAGGCAGAAGCAGCACAAGAGGAGACGGCGAGGCTACGGCATAGCGCTACCACCAAACATCGCGAACTGAAGAAGTGGAAACGGGCCGTGGCCCATTCGCCACGTCCCGAACCAAAGAAATGGGAAAGAGACGCAGCCAGTCCGCCACTTCTTCTGCCTCGAGGGGGTACTCGGGAGCAGCTGCAAACTCTCTTGCGCGACGATTCATGCAGACCCCCTGGGTGGGGGCGCTTCAACAAACAGGAAGAGGCGGAATGGAAGGAAGAGAAAACTGCGCGCAAGAGGCGTGCCCTTCGGCGGAATCGGCAGCAGGGTCGTCGGGGGTTGTCTTCGGAGGAGGACGACGACCTACCGCCCGGGGTGCCTACCAGTGTTTCCTTCAAGGATCGCCTCAAGAACTTTCACAAGTTCAGCGAACCCAACTGCAACGAGTCCTGGCCCGATTATGTTCAGCAGCTTGTGGAGACTCTCCGGTTATACCGTGGGCGGGGTGGCTGATGGAACGTTTAATAGGCAAGGCGCAGGGAACATTGCTGAATCTCCCGATCGAAGACAAAAATGACTGGAGAGTACTCGTGGCTACCCTCAATGCTCACTTCCATGTGGAATTTGAGATGAGGTCAGCCGAGGAAGAACTCACGACCCGGAAGGAGGGCAACAAAGAGTCGGTCTGCGACTTCATCGCTCAACTTATGTCCCTGGCGCGAAAAGCTTATGGGAAGGACAACCACCGCAGGGAGGCAACCATTCTGAAGCATCTGGAGCTGGGACGAAAGTCATGATGTATCCAGAATCTGATTTGGCCATCTTGACTCAGGAGCTGGTGCAACGGGACCAGGCGAACATCGTACACGAAAAGGAGGAAGCAAACGCAAAGAAGCCCAATCACCCGTCAACACAGACGGTGGTGAAACAAGTGTTAGCGGTGCAGAGCGAGCAGGGAGCGAAGACAGAGTCAGGCAAGGGGAACGAAGCCGCTTCAGCTGAGTCAAAGCCTCGTCGCGATAAGCCTCGGGCCGGGCGCAACACTCATCGAGGAAGCAGGAGACGCGGGTTAGAGAATGTGGAGTTTTGACATTGTGGCAAGAAGGGGCACGTCCGCACCAGTTGTTTTCAAGCAACACCCAAGCAGATCGCCGAGTGGCAATCGGCGGCCTCGAACAACACGGGACGGAAGACAGCGGCACAGGCACAGACACCCGCCGACAACACCGTGAGGAAGAACCCGGCACAGAACACGAGTTCTGGGGCCGCCGCAAAGAAGGAGGGAAACGAGTAGACAGGAGAGCTGAGTCACGAGACTCTCCTGCCGCGACAGATACGAGCGAGGATAACCCTCAGAGGTCTACAGCAGATGATGGGGAGCTACTAGCCGGGGTTAATTTTATCAGGCACCCAGTGCATGGGCGCACCGTGTCGGGTACGGGATCCGGAGGGTCGGCCTCCGGGTTCGCTCGGCGTAGGCATTCAAGGATGATGTGGTCATCGCGAGGCTCAGGCAAGCAGACTGCCGCGAGTGCGGAGCCATCGCGACCGGGCTTTGGACTTCACACCTTGGAGGGACGAGCAGGATGCGGGGACAAATGGGTCTGGCGCACAGGACGAGAGCCCTGGTGCGGCCGCTTCGCATGCTATTCCTGAGTGCAGAAGAGTGGATGTACATGAACGTTGCACTAATTTAGTAGCGACTGGATGACGGTTTGGTAGCCCGAGCAGGAAACACCCAAGCACAGACACAAAAAACTTTGCTTCCTGGGGGCCATTTGGTCGCACCTGGAAGGGGTGAGGCGATGGGGGTTGAGTCGCTGAAGACCCTTTGAGGGACCGTGGACGGAAATTGTCATCCCATGGCTCGCTTAACGTCGGACCAACATCAGCAATGCACTCTAGCAGTGGACGAGGGTGACTGCCACACCTCCCCGCCATGCGAGCCACACCACGTGTTGCCTGAGCTGTGCAGGGGGGAGGCGTATCAGTGTCAGCCAGCAGAAGACATCGCGCAAGTGCGCAAAGCAATGGCCTCGCTGGAGGCCGCTCTTGTATGTAGGTGTCGTGTGGATCTCGTGGGGTCTGCACTCGCAACGTGCCTCGATACAGGAGTCACCTTTAGCCTACTCTCGAATGCCATGTATTCTACATTGAAGGAGCAGCTGCTGCCACCACTACAACCTGCGAGCCTCATGCTCACAGGAGCTGGGGGAGAGTTGCTAGAAGTGACGGGACAGTGCAAGGTCAACCTGACTTTGGCAGGGGCGACGTATCCGCAAACGGTGTATGTTGGGCGATTAGACGGCTTGGACCTTTTACTCGGCATGGACTTCCTCGCTACATACAGAGTGGAATTGGACTGCGGGGCACGGACAGTGCGCATTGGCGTAGACGGACCGCCTGGAAGACGTTAATCAATCTTCGGACAAGGGTGAAAGTGCCTCTGCCTGGCAAATATGGCAGATCCCCGCACAAGTTGCAAGTGTTAACGCTGTAAGAGCACGACATGGGAGAGAGTGGAACAGCCAGCAGTTGATCCCGGAGGGTATGAGTCCTCTCTGATCAAGAGCAACTGTAAGTTGTACTTTGCGGAAGAAGCTCCGGCCCGATTGTCAGCTGAGGCCACTACTGATGAAGTACCCGGGGAGTTCCCCGAGTATCTTCGCTGCATGCTTCCAGCCAAAGGAGAATCAGCACCGGACGAGGTCGCCAAGGTTGAGGCCCTGGTGATGGAATATAGGGACATTTTCATGGGACCCGGGGATTCCCTTGGCTCCACCGACTTGATCCACCACAAAATTGAAACGGGAGACGTGACTTCGATCAAGCAAAACTACTTCCGCCGATCGCAGAAGGAGCAGGAGTATGTAGACGCAGAGCTGTCAAGATGTTGGCGAGTGGAGTAATCCACCCGTCCAAGTCACCGTGGGGAGCACCGGTAGTGTTGGTCCGGAAGAAGTCGGGGGAGCTGCGTTTCTGTATTGATTTTCGCAAGGTGAATGAAGTGATCCGAAAGGACGCCTACTCGCTACCGAGCATCGACGAGTGCTTGGACGCCCTTGAGGGATCCAAGTGCTTCAGCACGCTTGATCTCGCAAGCGGTTATTGCCATGCAGTTAAGCAGGTTGCCATGGACCCGGAAGACGCGGAAAAGACAGCCTTCGTGACATATCGGGGTCTCTTTCAGTGGACCAGGCCATTCGGACTCTGTAACGTGCTGGCGAATTTTTGCTGTCTGATGGAGATGGTTCTCGCGGGCATCGTATGGAGTCAATGTCTTGTGTACCTCGACGATATTCTCGCTTTTGGCAAGGATCTTGAGGTCGCGATGTTGAACCTCCGCGCTGTCTTCGAGCAACTACTGCATGAACCTCAAGTTAAAGCCCAGCAAATGCAAGTTGTTCACAACCAGTGTGGAGTGCTTGGGGCATGAAGTGGACATCAACGGAATCTGCTCCAGTCGCAGCAAAATACAAGCGCTGCACGACAGGGCGGTCCCAAAGAACTTGAGCGAGACAAAACGTATCTGGGTTTTACTGGGTACTATCGTTGTTTTGTTCCAAACTACAGTGAATGGGCTCAGCCGCTGACTGAGCTGACCAAGAAAGGAGTGTCATTTAAGTGGAATCCAGAACGACAGAAAGCTTTTGAAAAGATAAAGGAATTTTTAGAGGAGTTACCGCTGCTCTATTATCCGAAACCCAACACAGCATTCCATCTTAAAGTAGATGCGAGTCTGTTCGCCATTGGCGGGACAGTGGAACAGGAGCAGGACGGAAGATTGGTTCCGCTCGGGTTTGCCTCAAGACGCTGTGTAAGAGTCGCCAGGCCTACTGTGCCACAAAGCGCGAGTTCTATGCAGTCGTGTTCTTCATGAGATACTTCCGAGACATCACCAGGGGCACGTTAGTTATCATACGGACTGACCATGCGGCACTCAGGTGGGTTCAGCAATATCATCAGTCCGACAACATGTATATGCGTTGGATTGTTGAGATGGGCTGGTACAAACCGTGGGAGAAACGACACGTCGCGAGGAAACTTCACGTAGTCGCGGACACTTTGTCGCGCAAGCGCGAAAATTACCCCAAACTCAAGGAGGCGTTCTGTAAGCGTAAACCACGTGATTTAGGAGAGTGCCTGGACTGTGTGTTCCACAAGAAGATGGAGAAGTGTCAGGATACCGACTCAGACAACTCGGATGAAAACCCGGAGGTAAGCACCTCCTCCGTCAACGTTTCGGAGGTCAAAACGGTTGCGCCGCCTGAATCCCGATGGGAGTTCAGGGCCCGCGACATCGACTCGGACGACGACGATGAAGAATCGGAACTGGTGGATGGGGTGGACTATAATGTCTATCTTACCCGCCGCCTATTCGAATTGCCGAACCGTACGCATTTGGAGCTTTCGTCTCGTTGAGGCGGAGGATGCTATCCTGTTGGGGCGCGAGACTACCGCGGTGCGAAGATCGGCCAGACTGGCCGAGAAGCGTCGCGGAGCGGCCCCTGCACCACGACCCCTGGTATGCGGGGAGGAGTCGGACGAAGAAGAGGATTAGGCGACTGAAGAGGCAGCACTGAGTCCACCGTTGGTGGGCCAGTCTGTCAATGACGTTGAAAATCAGTGCCGGCGGGTGCTAAGCCATTTCTCTGCAGAGGAGAGGTGGGAGGCACAAGGAAGCGACCAATGCATCCAACGGATCGCTGAACTCAAGGCGAAATGGTGAAATGAATGCGACGTCGCTGTACTCCAGCAGGAAACTCTGGAGGCGTAGATGTATGGGCGTGGGTGGAGCGACATCTACAAGGGGAAGGATGGCGTGTGGTGCCTCCGAAAAACACTACTCTCCAAGCGGAAACCCGAAGAAAAGCTGCGACTACCACTCATGCCAGTCGGCTGGTGGAAAAGCATCTGGCGGTGCGTGCATGTGCATAGTGTTAACCACTTACGTTACGAGCGTGTGTACGTCGCTTTGCCTGGCCGGGGATGCACGAAGATGTGAAGATGATGAGTCGCGCATGTATTACCTGCAAATAGTGTAAAGCAGGTCCAGGGTCGGTAAAGTTCCCATGAAGCACGAGTATGTCGGATTTCCACACGAATGGGACGCAATTGATTTGCAAGGGCCGCTACCAGAGACGACCACCGGGCAAAGATATGTCTGTGTGATCCAGGACTACTTTTCTAAACGGATGGAGTTGTACCCCATACAAAAGAAAACGGCGGAGGCAGTGGCGGATGTGCTCTTCAGGGAGTATATCGCTTGGCACAAAGTGTTTTGCCGACTTCACAGCAACCAGGGAGGAGAGTTTGATAACCATCTTTGAGATGACTTATGCAAGCTGTATGGCGTCGACAGATTGCGGACTACATCGTATGCTCCTTGGAGCAACGGCATGGTAGAAAGGAGCAACAAAACAATCAAAGCTTTCCTGCGAGCGTTGAATGTTCACGAGAGGGAAAATTGGGACGAGATGCTGCAATATGTCTCCATGGCATACAACGCTACGCACCACGTGAGTATGGGATTCACCCCACAGCGATTTTTTTACAGTCAATGTGCGGATCCATTACTTCCCGTGAATTTAATGTATGGGTGTGATGATAGGGTGGTGCTTCAGTGCTACTCATCCTACATCTTTCACCAAAGGAATCCTGCTTTGCAGACGGCAGAAGTTGTACGCGAGGTGAATAGGTGAGCGGTGGAGGTAAAAATGGAGCAGCAGAGGAGACACGCGACCAAGCCTCGCAAATACAAGGTGGGCGATCGCGTCCTGTTGTTTCATCCCCCAAACAAGTGAGATGCACTACACACGCAGCCATGGATTGGGCCATTCAAGGTGGTTGAGACGAGCAGCAACAGCATAGTCAAGATTCAGATGCACACAGACGGCCCGCGAAAAGCTGGGCGTGGCCGCAGACCAATTAAAGAAAAGTGGGTTAACACAAGAAATGTTAAGCCGTTCATCGAGAAAGAGGCGCGAGCCCTAGTGGTAGCACTCTTTGGAGGAGGTCGCTAGTGCGAACCGGCAATGCTTCTTTGAGTATTGGAGAGTCAACTACTAGACAGATCGCGGGGAGCATCATTCAGTTTTATGGACTCGACCCTGCAGCTTGGTGTTAAGAAGTTTCAACAAAAATGCGACGCTCCTAATACACCCAGACCGTGGCATTTGTAATTGAAACTTGGGGGAGAGGGAGCAGGTGTCGCAAGGGGAGTTCTACCTAACTGCGAGAGAATCTTGTGAGTTGACATCAGAAAGGAATGACAGCAGGAACGAGGTGATTGGAAGAAAGTGGACTCGATAAACAAGTCGTGACCTCACAGTCGCGAGTGGAAACCAGTGATAAAGGCGCATGTGTGGTGGACATTTTGTAACCCATGCAGCACGCTAGTTCGGGCTTTGTTGGGTGTCTATTGTATAGGCAGTCGTCGCAGTAATCTATTAGAACCCGCGTCACAATGGTAACATAGGCGGTGGCTGGCGGCAGTTAAGTAAATAATCCCCCTCTTCAGTGGTCGGTCGGTGCGAGACAAATCAGGACCGATGCGCCAAAACAAAGACACGTGTGCGCAAATACTGGAACGGTCAAAGGTCACCCGCACTGTGGCGTGGCTGGTTATTGGCTGATCACTCCTTTAGAGGCAAAAACAAGGCGGTATACTATATAGTACTTGCCGAGAGTTTAAATAATCCGTCGATCGACTGGTGGGAGTGGAGGAAAGACGTGTGTACGCCTTTTCTGCATCTGTTGCGTTTTTGTTGTAGATTGTTGCGGATTTCGATGATACTACGCTCTCGGATTACTCTAACTTTGTAGGTAGGATCCTGGGGGCCTTCATCGACACGCAGAAGGCTGGAGTAGAGGGCCAGGGCAGTCATGATGGCTGACCTGGGCCCTGATGAGGCATCAGGGGGTGGGTCTCGGCCCGTTTCTCTAGCGAGAGAAGAGGATTTGGGGGTCGGTAATGAGGCCGATCTACCAATGGATGTAAAGAAGGGCAAAGGCGACGATGTGCTGTTGGGGCAGATCGATGCGCTGACGTTTCCACACCAGAACCCAAGATGGAGGCTGCAGGCGACGATGAGGAAGAATCGTCCCCGCGTTGGGCGGACGCCGTGCAGCAGGAAGAAGACGAAGATGGGGGCGACTTAGAAGCGTCCGCTTCTCCCGCGAATGTTGCGCCTTCAGGGCAGCAGACAACGGAGGGTGGTGCGAGGCGTCGTGGCCCCAAGCTGATGCGAGAGCCAACTGAGAGAGATCAGCGGTGCTTCTTCGCCGAACTGTATACACGTAAGGTGTTGTATGCAGGGAGGTATGTAGGCGAGAACCACGAAGAAGGTGTCCGGTTCCTCGCGGACCACGTCACAAGCAAACTGCAGCACTCGTACAAGATGTCGCGGGAACCCGGCTACGGAGGTGTGCGACCACCCCAGTGGTTGGTATGTGCTCCCAAAGATTGGCGGTCGTGGGATTCCAAGCCGGAGTTGAGATGGAGAGCAGTTGGGAGGGTGGCAAACCAGTCGAGTCACACAGCCTTTCCCAAGCTGTTGCCGAGTGTTTTATTCTCCGCGGCATGACTTCCGTGGACAAGCTCACCCATCAGAGCGTTCAGCTCTTGTATGTGGCGAGACTGGAAGCCGGGATGAGGTGCCCAGTAGCGGCGTGTGAACCGTGGGAGGCTCTGGACGCGGACAAGTATGCGTTGCCACAGCTGCAGGCAATGGTCATCAAGGAGCGTCAGCATTTGGGTAGGTGCCCTGACAACTGTGAGAAGATGGATGCGGTGTTAGTTTGTTCACTGCGATCCATGTCGACTTGGGAGCAAGGATGGGATGGGTTCAAGAGTGTCATTGAGCACTGGGCCCATTTCTACATGAAGGGTCACTGGGTGGATGTTGTTTCTCCGCCCCTTGCTGCAGCGGACTGGTGGTAGGGATGCTTCCACCTGCCTGCCAGAACGCTATTTTCCCACTGCTGCAGTTCAGCACATGGTTGCCGAGCACACGAGAGGTCGACACAAAGAAGGAAGAGTTGCTGGCCGGTCGCGAACGCGCGCGTGCCAAGGCCAAGAACAAGGAGAAGGACAAGGACGACGAAGAAGATGACCAGCTGTTGGGGGACATCAGCTCACCCCGCTGGCCCGCTCGGTTGCACAGCAGCTCGTCCTGGAGTTTATGGGACTGTATGTGTCACATGTTGGGCTCCCGCAAGTCATCGGACGGAAGAAGTGGTTTCTCAACGTGAAGTTAGCGCGTATGATCATGGGATTCCACTTGTGGGCCAGGACACTGGGACGCGAAGCATAAGAAGTGGCTGAAGTGGTGTCGCAAAGACTTCGCGAGGTGGACAACAGCACTCACATCGTACACGGTGAGTCTGTGACGGAGACGAAGCCACCCAGCCGGTACAGTGAGATGGCAGTGTCGCGACCTCCACGCACCAACGAGGCGTCAACGTTACCTAGGATTCCTCGCAAGAAAACCGCACGAGGCACAGCATGATGCAGGCCCTCTCAAGTCCGTGAATGGCCTCTTTGCTCCCTCGCCGACTGTAGCCAGTCCTCCGCGGAAACCAGCCAAGAAGACTCCTGCGGCCACGGTGACCAGCGCGGAGGAGTATCCATCTACGGGTACTGCCGGCACTGGCACGCCACCTTGCTCTCCTCGCTCTAGCAGGCAGGGGTCGCGGGGTGGGAGGGGTACTGGGGGAGATGGCAGCGGCGCGACTAAGCGCGGATGTATGGACTCCATCAGTCCAACAGCTCGCGGCTGCAAGAAGCAGTCTGTCACGGGGCACCTGCATCACAATCGTGACAGCTGGATAGGGCATGCGCAGAATGCGGAGGAGCAGTTGGTTTCTCTTTGCGCCGAGCACACTGCCCTCGAGAAAGAACTGCGGACGAAGGAGACTGCCTGGGAAAGGGACCGAGTCAGCCTGGACCAGCAGCTCCTGACGCAGACCAAGAGAGGCAACAACTACCAAGAGGATGCCGATCGACGAGCTCGACACGAGGGTAGGAGGGGACGCCCAATTACAGCAAGACTTGGCCCTTGCGAAGCAGGAGGCCCAGCTTGCCAAGGATTTTGAGGCGCAACGTTCAGTCGACATGGACCGCATGGAACGACAAGGCGGCAAGAATGTGGACAACATCCGAGACATGTCGTCAACCTTCCGCGAGTTGATCGACAACCTTCGCAATTTGACACTGCAGTTCCGGGATATTTTAACGGTGTCCACAGTCCCGCTGCATTTTTATTTTAACACCAGGTGGATGTTGGGGGAGAGTTTTTATTTTATATATTTTCAGGTGCTTGGGCATGGCAAGTCTGAAAGATTGCCTTCTCGTTGCGACTTTGGGTTGCAAAGTGTGTCGTCAGCTCGCGGACTTACCCGCAAAGCAGTCGGGATGGGTCCTGAACAATGGAGTGCGAGTGGAGAGTGAGTGTGGCCGCGTCCCGAGTGCCGCCCCGCGCCGTGTCCACTTTGGATACTGTTTACTGTTTTCGTTTAATGTGTAGCTCCCATGCAAGTAGGCTATACTCTTAAAAGCGGTGTAGTCCTATTTCCATGGGACCTGGGGGAGTGTGTAACGAAACCAGTTCTTTAGTTAGTCTCCAGTGCGTGAGGTTGCAGCAACCTCACAGAGTATAAGTTCCCTTTATAAGTTGCACTGGACTAGGTTGTATTATCCCCTTTGTTACACACACCTTGTTGTTGTTCCTTCTTAAGCCCACTGTAGGATTAGGGACTCAGTACACTACGGTACTGAGACTTGGCCATTAGGGCCTCAGTTTTCCTTGTAGACGCTAGTCGGATAGCACGTAGGGCTGGTAACCTATTCTCGATGAGAATAGGCCCTCTTTATTTGTTCTGAGGAGGTTAGCCGGTGGCTACCTCTCCTCACTGCGCCTGGGTCTGCGTGGCTTCGTGACGGGGGCGCCCTGATCGTTGCGTATCAGCACCGGTGCGAAGTCCCCTCCGCATAGGGGCCCATCGTGAAACCCGGGTAGTTAGACACCAGGCTCTCCCCCAGTTCGCTGGACGGAGGTCTGTACATGGAGTACCAGTTAACACAACGAGGATTGTGTAAGGGAACATCGTCTAGGAGCCAGCAGTCAGTCACGCGTCTCGGGCATTGGCCCGTGGCGTTGCGACCCTTCATCGCGTTGGCCCGACCAATTGAGGTCGGGTACACGACCGACTTCCGCCTTGTTTACACTATGACTAAGGTATATATTGTAAAGATTTTATTAACTAAAGGTGAATGATACCTGTCCACTTTTTATTGGTATAAAATCTACATCGATTCCTTCAAGTTGCTCATTTTGTACATGCGAA
Source organism: Streblospio benedicti (assembly GCA_019095985.1). Taxonomy (NCBI): domain Eukaryota; kingdom Metazoa; phylum Annelida; class Polychaeta; order Spionida; family Spionidae; genus Streblospio; species Streblospio benedicti. The sequence continues at coordinate 19,152,815 of CM032664.1, read as the reverse complement.
GTAGAAGGATTTGCAGCTTGATCTTGACAAGAACCATTACTTCTTTGTTTACTCATGACCTGAAAAATTGTTATCATTAAAGTGAATCGCAGTGGTGAAAATATAAAATTAGCTGAAAATGGCACAGTATTAGTTTTAAGGGAACGATCATAAATAATGATACCGGAGGGTCGTCCATTTTTTGGAGCGCGAAGAAAAAGTTAACCAACCCCCTATCAACATTTTAAAAAGTTGAGTGAAGTCCCCCTCACCCTCCGCTAAAGAAAAAGTCCCCTATATATAATCATTGCATTGCTAAAAGAAAATATTTGAAAAAAAAAAATACCATAGCTTGATAAAAAAGTTCAGCGACCCCCCCAAAGGGCATAGAAAAGTTGGACGACCCCCCCGACCTTTTTGGACGACCCCCCTGGTATCATTATTTATGATCGTTCCCTAACTTCTGTCACAAGCATATCTGCCACATGACAGATCATAAGGCCAACCACGTTGGACGTGTTAAGTCATCGCACGTACGTCGTAAGAAACCAGTGTGCTTGAAATGAAAAATCTGACTGACTCTGATCTGCGACCTATTTTTATTTGCTACAGAATTTTAAGAAGGGTAACATCCTACCGATGATGCTTATTGATTAGAAAACGGACAACTTCCTGCAATCTCGTTAAAAAATAAAAAGGGACACCATAATATTTACGAAAGTGCTTCGGTTTAGTTCTTAAAACAAACAGCACTGCTCCAACATGCGGCGTGGCGTAAATGCTTTACTACGTTGATTAAACGGTGTGCGTCACAGCGTAGTAACATACGTGCATGCTGTAAATTAATACATCATCTATCAGCATCGGTATCCTCAAATGGCCTCAATCAATACCACCATACATGCCATAGAAGTCAAAACACTGTCACATTATTTCACTGATTTTAATAACTAAAGCGTTATTGATAATCAGTTAAATATACCCCATCATTACTTGACTTACTTGAATCTTGCCCTTTTGGTTTACAATGACAATTTTTTTTTAAACATAAAGGTGTTTTAGTTTACATACAAAAGTTATTTGCATATGTTATCTTTATGCGCACAACATATAAATATGCTAGAAATGAGATTCAAATGGCATAAAAGACATTTTTTATTATACTTTAATTTCAATCATAATGTCCTCAAAAAGCGACCATTATTCTAATGTTATAAAAATTAGGCAATTGCATGGCAATAAAACTCTACTTCGCAGCTCCCATGAGACTAGGAGTGTCTTAACTTCGCAGTTTGATTATTATTAACTTCGCAGTTCGATTACTAGATAGGATACCAATCAAAATAGCCATTATTATATTTCTAGTGACACAAGTAGATCTCATTATAAGATACCGGTTTGACTCGAGTCATGATAAAATGTTGATTCAAAAGGTATAAATTATATTTATGGGGGGAACTATGCATAAGCCCGTAGTTTTACAATATTGTTATAAAAAAATTAAAAAGACAAAACAAACAAAAACAAGACCAGACTGCATGAAAAAAAGCGAAGAATTAATTTCTAAATATAATGGCTTGTACACGTACAAGTAATTTTTTAAGCAATGATTATGTCGATTGTCAACAGTCTGTAGGTCAAAATCTAACGGTTGGCCATCTATAAGGCAATGCCTTTATCTGAATATATTAGGATTGGCATGAATGTACATGTGTCTATGTGTGGCTGTTTGTACATATATGAGGGCGTGTGTCTGCAGAACATGTGTGCCCTAGTCTCACAATTAGCTGTTCATAGTTGAACCATAATTTAATTACTATCTAGACTAGATGTAGAGTATGTGGTCCTCAGTAGCTCAGTCGTTAGCGCGTACGACTTGAAAACAGGAATTGCCTGTGTCTCAAGTTCGCGGCCTGGTCATGGCTGACACAGTGTCGCCAAAACTGATACGTCGTACGTCTGCCACTGAGTTGCTGATTTTCACACAGCACGTCGCCACCGTACAGTGTTACTAACAGACGGTGGCGACACCAAGCGGAGGTTCGGAAGCCTCGTTAAAAGGCGTGTCTCGTGTAGAGAAGAGCCACTCCTCTGCGCGTAAAAGAACTCACCTGACCTAGTTTGAAAACTATAGCTAGTGTGATCCCCCCACCCGAGTCTCAGAGTTGGCTACCTAGCCTGCCTCTGGAGAGGTACATGTACAAACACCACGTGGCCTCCCATTTACGCGTTGCCTCATAAGAGGAGGTCAGTCTCTCATCTGAGACTGGCTTACTAGTGAATTACATATCCAGATACAGATCCAGAACTTGAATGAAGTTCAAGTTGAACTAGAACTTTTTTCAACTGCCTGAGCGACTTACTAATAATCACTTTAAATGTACTTTTAAATCCACACAAATATATTCTGACCGATTAGATGCACTATAAAGTAATATATCTATATTTTATCATTCATAACATGTGAATGCTATTTGCAATAGCTCACGTAATTATTAAAATAGTTTGCAACAACATTGTGCAATTTTCTTGAAAAGTGTAAACACTTACTTCCGTTGAATTTTGTTGGCCTACCACGTGAATTTAGCCTTTATCACTCATGCTGATTTCAAACTATACGCAAAAACACTAATCGACTGAGACTATTAATCTATCCTGAACGTATAGTCTACACTGCAGAAGAAATCAATTTGTGGTAATATATGGAAAAGTATCTTTAAGACCATATATAACTTTTCAAATTTGTAGTTCTGCATATTCGATAAGTGATTTAAACTACTTTGACCATATAGTCAAGTGACAATTCAGTCTTTTCTTTTGACATTTTTGTGGGCGATAATATAGGTAAGTAGTAGCCTAATACTTATTACCACTAGACTGTACCACTGTTTTAGAAATATATATTTTTTTAAATTTTTTCAGTTGAACTTTTCTTTTAAAGGTATTCAACAGGACAAATTTAAAAAAAAATATTTTCAAAATCGGTTAAGTATTAGCCAAGCTATCAGCAATTATATACATCTGGATGCCGCACCCAAAGTGTATTACTATTGGTGGATGGTGTACGCTCCCACCCAGGCAGTCGTACTGATGGTGATCCTGTACTGTCAGGTGTACCTCAGGGAACAGTTATGGGTCCACTGTTGTTCCTATTGTACATCAATGACCTGCCATCAGTGCTCAGCCCATCAACTGCCTGCCGCCTATTCGCCGACGACTGCCTAATCTACAGATCCATCATCTCTGACGAGGACCAGGTCACCTTGCAAAGGGATCTGGAGGCACTCCATGACTGGGGACAGACATGGGGCCTCCGATTCAATGTGAAGAAATGTAACATCCTACACCTTGCAAGGCAGACCACTAGACCAGTGAGGTTCTATACTCTCGATTGGAGCAGTCGTCGGCGCAGTGTCCCAACGCCAAGTACCTGGGAGTGACTCTATCCGACAGTCATGGCACGAAAGCCTCCCAGTGGAAAATCCACATCACTGACACAGCAGACAAAGCAAGCAAGAGGTTGGGCTTTTTGCGGAGGAACCTCAAAGGAGCCCCTTATAAACTCCGCGAAATAGCCTACCAAACACTGGTTCGATCGTCGCTGGACTACTGTGGTGCGATCTGGGATCCCACGTCGAAAGAGGACATCAATGCACTTGAGCGTGTGCAGCGCAGAGCAGCCCGCTGGGCCAGAGGTATCGAGGCACTACATCGGTTCTGACCCTCTTAAAAGAGCTCGGCTGGGCTACACTCGAGACCCGTCGTAGGAATCAGAGGCTGGGCATAGTGTTCAAGATCCTACATGGTGATCTGGCCATCCCCTGGGAGAGCGTGGGCATCCATAGACACACAGGAAGAACCACGCGAGGAGCACACCATTGGAAATTGATCCGAGCAGCTGCCAGTGACAAACACTCTCCCCTGTGGCACGCCACAATACCATGAACTGTACCACAGTGGAACCGTCTTAACAGCACAACGGTGGACGCCGACTCTTTCGACACCTTCAAGAGTCGGTTGACCAAGGAACTATAACTATGAATGTGCGCACTCACACCCATCCGCGTGTTGCCTCTTATGAGGAGGCCAGTAATGGTTAATTTGCGGATTATCCGAACAGAAACAGAAATCTAAAACGAGACTTTCTGGAGATAAAAAAATTCTTAAAATGTAGTTGTTTTTTTATTTTAGTATAAAAGTACAAGCATTTCCCTTTTTAAAAATGTATAACACTTTAGGGGTTTCGGGAACAGATTTTGGTTTATGGACCATACAAAAGATCATGTATGCAATTTTGGTACAGTCAAAATTAACATTGACTGAATTTTTCATTGTATTTATA
>CM032664.1:19103230-19148394 GCA_019095985.1 Streblospio benedicti | reverse complement strand
AAACTAAAGTATTGTGTGGCTAGAAATTAGTGAAACTTTGTCTCTTTTTTGCTAAAAATGAACAAAGATGCAGGTGAGCGATTTAGGCTCTCATAGAGCCTCTTGTCATGATTTAAAGTCCAATATAGTCATTTTCCTGTAGCCTTTATAAATTCGTATTTCTTAACAGAAAATTGACGTATGTATTCAGAATCGCATCAACATTTATATTCTTACAATTTAGTAATAAGATTACGGATTTATTTGTCTAGAATATCTTCCACACATCAGGCTCATATCGCCATTGATTCAAAATGACTGTCAAATTATGAAAGCTGTAGTTTAGCAATTTCCCGTCATCGTACAATAATACCTTTGCTCATATTATTGTATCATGGCTACAGAAAAAAGTACAAAACGAACAAAAATACACACTAGAAAAATTACTTTGAAGGATATCCAATACGTAAAAGACTTCCACTTGTTAATTTCATTTGTTCAAGGTGAAAAAATGTCTGTAAACATGATCCGGTGATGTTCCACACTTTGCTGTCAAATATTGTAGGAATTGACCACGAGATTGGCGTGTCAATTGTAGGAATTGACCACGAGATTGGAGTGTCAATCGCAAAATTGAGCATGCTGACGTCTGATTTACCCGAACGAAGTGAGGGTAAATCAGACGTCAGCATGCTCAATTTTGCGATTGACACGACAATTGAGTGGTCAATCACCATTCTATCATGACTAAAATCCATTTTATTTTAAAATAAATCATATTATAACATTCAACATTCAAGTCAATTTCGTTTGTTTTGAGCGCGCGGAGACGTCAATTCCTACAGTTTTGAGCGCGCGGAGGCGTTAGTCTAAACTGTTGCTCTCCGCACAGCATGAACACGCCTTACTACGTCAGCGGCTGTATTGATATTGTGAGGAGTTTAGACTAATGCCGTAGTTTTTTTTGGGAGCGTGTTTTCCATCGCAAAATTGAGCACGGAGATTGACCAATCAGCGTGGGTTATTGGCGGTGATTTTTGCACGGAATGATAGAACGCAAAATTGAGCATGCTGACGTCTGATTTACCCGAACGAAGTGAGTTGTTTTGAGCGCGCGGAGACCACTATTATCCACACAATTTAAATTGTTAGATGTTGTTTGTACGCTTGTCTTGACATACCTTCATTCGATTGTGATGATGGGAAGTCCTTTTGTATGAAATTTGTTTGAAAAAGAGGGCGAATATTGCGTGAAAAAGTCAGAGTTGACTCCGATCTGGTAGAATATGTGCTAATAAATTAAGTCGTTGGTTTGAAAACGCGTGTCACTTTTCCGGGGTGCGCATCTACTGCATGACAGTACATGTACATGTGTATGAATTTCTAATTTTTCTATGGTAAATAAATAGACACTTTCAAATTCAAAGCAATTGATTTTTGCTATTAGTATGTTCTTTGAACTTCAGATATGTAATTTAATTATTGTTCTTTACAATCAAGTGTGATGAAAGCTATGTTGTAAGTAGTTTGCTATAGACAGCTATAAAAGTTGAACTTATTGCAGGTCGGGCTATATACCAGTGCTTTCCTCTCATTCATCTCACTCCACTAATTGCTCTTCGAAATGTTTTGAATATGAAGTCTACAGACGTCTACCTACCTTGTTATGAAATACCTGATCATGGATTTTCATTTTATGGCAAATATGTTGATACTCTCGTTATCAACTCTGTGCAATGTAAATTCATTTTGCAAAGGCCAAGGTTGTTAGAAGCACTGAAAATGAGTGTAATCTCTCTGCATCTTCATCAAGCATGTAGTAAATTCTACAGCTTTACAAAACAACTTATTGTGCACCTACTCTACTTTGGAAAGCTTGAACATGTTGTTTTATTTAACATGACCATGAAAAAGGATTATATAATTGAGCTTTTTCACCTGTTAGCTGGACATGGGGACAACGTGGTAGAGAGTATTGTGAATGACAGACTTATTGATTCGGAAGATACTGTACAGGACAGTGACGATAACAAATATGATAAAAGCCCTGAGACTTCTTATGAAATGGAAAAGAAAATATCTTCTGAGAGTGATTTCAGTAGAAATACTAGTAGTACATGTATAAAAGAAAGTGATAACGATGTTACAACAGAGGCAGGTACTACTGTGTCATTGCCACATAGCTTAAAACAGAAATCACAGGGTGGTAAAAAACAATGTGAGTATTGTTCAAAAGAGGATTGTTATTTGCTTAGTGTACCGAAAGAAAAGCTATTATTCGTACAATTTGAAGATGCTGAAAATATTGCTCAATGTTCCTGCTCAGTTAAATTGGATGACGAATTGGAAACTACAGAAAGCAAAAGAAAAGAAATTGATTATGAAGATGATGATACAAAAGAAGATATTGAGGATGAAGGAGATTTTGGTCATGATTTTGATAATTCCTGGCCTGATGGCGATACTAGTTCCAGTTCTTCAGAAAATTCAGAATCTGACGATGAGGATTTGATGGATTTTATATTTGGACGGAAGAAATGGACAATGATTTCAATGCTGGTATTGGTCCTACTCCAAGTCGCAAAGCAAATCCATATGATACAAAATTTTACGATCAAGGAAGTGAATCAAATATTGTAAGACCTTTGGCAAATTTTTGCAAATTTGTTTTTATGTTAAATGATTCCCAGGCCAATGTGGTTTGTATTTTTGGTTCATATTTCTTTTGTCACAACACTATTTAATGGCCTAAATTGTCTACCACCTCTAGAAAACTATTAGTATAACACCGACACCATCCAAATCTTCAGGAACGTAAAAATTGACGTTCTTTGAAGTCGGTATAGCAATTGAGGGAAGCGGTAGTTTTATATGAGTGTGCACATGCTCAAAAGGGAGAAAGGTAACAACAGTGTCATCAATGTTTACGTTCCCGAAGATTTGGATGGTGTTTGTGCTATAGCAATAGTAATCTAGAGGTAGTATAAATTTACTTATTAAAACTAAAATTACTTTAAATTTGGCAATTTTTTACCTTTTCCTTGGCGGGAATCGGCAGATTTTACCTCCTGACATGTGCGGGAAGTCATTTGATGATGCCAACAGCAGTTGGTGAAACTGTCAATGAGGGTAAAAAAAATAGTGTTGTGACAAAAGAAATATGAACCAAAAATATTTTATACCAACACAATGAACACATTCAAGAGGGTTTTATATTGTTTTTCTGTTTCAGAATATATTACACAATAATTCTCTTCTATTTGATGGTATATCGTCAAACACTCACACTCATATCACAGGAAAAAGCTGTTTATGTTCTGTTTCATCTGAACATGCATTCACAAAAGGGTTGAAAGGTTTCGCGTTAGCCGCACCGTTTGTGGAAGATGAGCCATCTATGGACTTTCCTGTTTTATTGAAGGCAACTGATATCCTCATTGATGTATTGTACTTCTGGCCAAAATTGGAATGGTTGTCTTTTATAAATTTAGGTATGTTTATTAGTAGATCTATGATGTTTGGGTTTTAGCTTCATATATGGACTGTTCTTTTACAGTAGCACATGGCCTAAATCATTATGACAGAAAAGTATTTGCCGGTAGTGTTTCAAATAAGGCAAGCTCTGAGATCAGAATGTGCAATTAAAAATAGTTCAAGTAATGGGTTTAAGTTATTCTGTAAGAACTTGTATTCCTGTTAATATGTTGGGGTTGTTTGAACAAATATCCTATTCCTCTCAATATGCCAGTTGTCTTTTCTATTACAGTAGAAACAAATGATGATCTGCATGATGTTATAGTGGAGTTAATTGCTAAAAATCAATTAAAAAGAGTGCTTCTTGAGGGTTTCAAGATTTCTGGCATGTGGTGTCCTTTGGAATTGTTACAGGATATTATTCTGTCTAAAGGAAGGTGAGACATTAGCAGTATAACAACTGTAGTATGTACATGTTAGTACCATTGTATGTTTCGCCGGAGCAACTGTCCTGGTTCTTCAGGAGACCTTTTAGCACAAATAGTCTAGAGAAGCATTTGTACAAGCAATGCGTGCAGTACCTCCCTCCGCTGTTGTAATTCATTATGTCTAAAACTATTGTTTCTGTCATAAAGAATATAACCCTCCTTTTATGTCATAAATTCCCTCAATCAAAACAGATTTTTGTAGAATGAAACAGTCATTTTGTCGTGAAATGAGGAAAAAACACATTTGCAAGTTTAAGACAGAGAATAACACATTTTGTTTATAATTTTATTCTATTAATCATTTTTGTAAGATTTACTATAGTCTGTTTTTTAATCATTTACACCATAAAGATAGCAGATTTCAAGAGCTTGTGGTCTAATACTCTTTTGACCAGGAGATACAGGTACATTATATGTGACAATATAAACTTTGACCCATTTAGAATAAATTACGAGTACATTATGTACGTTAAAACAGAACAGAATAGATGTACAGTACTGCATTTGTTGAAATTACTAGTATATAGAATAATACCCAAAGCCTTAATGCATGGGCCCCAGCATCCTGGGAGGGGTGTGTGGTATGTATACTACTATGATTATAGTAATGTGCATGGCATAGTGTTTGAAAATCATAGTAGTATACATACAAAACACCACTCCCATTACAACATGCACTGACGTTGCGGCGACCATCGCGGTGCCTTCAACCGAGTGACTGTTTTGGTATGGTGACGTACCAAAACAGTCACTCGGTTGAAACCGCGATGGTCGCCGCAACGTCAGTGCATGTTGTAAATAGTAAGTAGTAGTGTAGTCAAAAAAATAATCTAGATGAATAGTCCTACTACTAGTAATAGTCTACATAAAGATAAAAATATTTTTGTTTTGTTTTTTGTAAAAAGCATTTTGCTGAGTAGTTTAGAAGATACTGAAATCTTCTAATAATGGCCTACGTCTAATATGACCCTACCTCTATTAAACGCCCCCCTGAGCTGAAAGGTATTCTGAAAAAAGGCCAACCTCTAATAAAACGTCCCCCTCTTTCTCTAATAACATAGACAGATCCAGGGGGGGGCGCAGGGGGCGCGCGCCCCCCCCTTTTCCCACCAAAATACTTCATTTTCATAGGGTTTTTCATGAAATCCCTTAAGTGCGCCCCCTCTTTTCCTTAAGTGCGCCCCCCCCTTTTCCGAAAACCTGGATCTGCCTATGAATAAAAACATTTAATGATCAATGTGTGAGTCTGTTTTGATCTAATAATGCATTATAACAAGGCTGCATTGTGTACAGTTCATAAAAAATTATGCATTGTTTGAAACAAAAAGCTATCTATACATTATTAAACAGCCTACCCCCATTAAAAGCCCACCTCTAATAAACGCCTACCCCTCCAATAAGCCATTTTGTAAATAGAAGTGACGTCACCAGATCAGATGAAAAGGGTGATAAGTTTGCGTTATGGACGGGTGATTTCATATAGTAAAATGAAAGAAAATAGGTAAGCATAGAAACCTAGCAAATAAAACGTTGAGTCGAAATTATTCCGTTTTAAACCATTTGTGAATGATAAAAGACCAATATGCCATTGATTTGCCACCAAGACATAATAAATCCAACAATTATAAGTTTGTCAAATATTATTTGATGGAGATGTATGAAAATGTTTACACATGCGTTTTATTTCCTTCTATCAGGAAATTCTGACGAAGATGCCGATAAAAAGTAGTTAATAACTTAGTTAATTCTCTTGGGAATTGAATAATATTAAGTCACCTATTGTGAAACAAGTGTAGGAGTCCTTATTTGAAGCCAAAAGATTATTTCTGCTTCTATAGCTGTTATTAAACACCCTCTAAATCCGATGAAAACTCTCTGTCATGGCTGAAACCCATCGTTTGCATTTTTACACGGGATTTAGAGAAGCTTTTCAGTTGCTGTTTAATGCCAAATTAATCTCTTCTTTTAGCTGTGCATTCTTATACCTTTCCTATAAGTGGTGACTAAAATTTATAAATAACAGATTATGATGAACAAAGTTATTCAAGCATTTTTGTCGGCAAGTTTTACTATATACTGTATAGAAAAATCATGCCCAATAAACAACTTTATGCCCCTTGAACTCTGACATCGTGACGTTACGCGCAATTTAGGAAATCACGTATAGGGATATAGCTGCCCGGCCGTTAATAGAAGATTTACGGTAGCCTTCAGTTGATACGCTGAGTAAATAGACATGGTCAAAATAATAATTATTTTATCCTTAGTTGCTGGTTATGTAAGATGTGTTATTTATATAAGATCAACATAATTCTATTACAACACCTGACCTTAATTTACCTTAAATATTTACAGTTTCAGACATCTCTGTCCATCATCAGAATACCTCTCTGCGCATGTCAGTCCAAGGGACTTCCCATTAACATACTGGGTTCATACTTGTCAGAGAGTTGCAACATAAGTTGAACTTTATATGACAGAAACAGTTACATAGTGACTGGAGAAGAGGATTGAAAGAGAGTAGAACCCATTGTTGATGCCCTTGAAATATGTGGATATCTGAATTGGACTTGAAAGAAAGTAAAACAACTACTGGACATGAAAGTAAACAAAAGGGAAAACAACAACAAAAGAAAGGATACAGCTGGTTCACCTGTTCTTGTCATCCTTCCGTATGTGACAGGAGTAACAGAAGGGATGTCGAGAATTCTGAGCAAGAACTGGGTCTCAACGACAGTGAAATCAATGCAGACAGTTAGGAACTTCTTAGTGCACCCAAAAGATAAACAGCCAAAATGGACAAAGGTGAAGTGGTATACAAGATACCAGAGCCCTTGCACAGGTGTTGAGTTTGCACCCACACCCGCCCCACATGCTTAATGTGAAGCCTGCACATGCACCCGCATATTTAACAAAAATGAAGCCCGCACCGCCCCTCCCACCACGTAGATATTAATGGACAACCTGCACAAAATCCGTAAAAAGCCAGCATATTTTATGAATAATTATAGTTATGTTTTCTGTCACACATTACAGATGGTATCTTAAAATATTCCACATTTCTAGAGTTGGCATTTACATGAACAAACGCCGCTTATAATCAATGTGAGGAACAAAGAATACTTTTCAGGGAGATTCAGTAAAGAAAACGAATGATCATGTGTTAATTGTTAAGTTATTTAGTTCGAATACAAGCAGATGAAGTATGACCATAAAGACCAGAAAGCCAACCATGTTCCTGTTTGCAACATTGATATAATGGTATACATCTACTTACCTTTTTCACGGAAGAGATGTACATACAATTACAATCTGTAAAGCTGGAAAATTGTAACAAGTAGAACATGCGGGCTCCCTTCAGGATTTTAAGACTGCAAAGAGCCGGTGATGTAAATTTTTTGAGGATTAAAACCTGCACCCACATCTGCAGTAAAAGTGATGATTCAGCCTGCAAATTCGCAGGTGCAGATACGGGGCCTGCAAGTTTTGGCCCTCCGCAGGACACTACAAGATACCATTCAAACGCCGTAAGAAAGTGTACATAGGAGAGACTGATAGGATCCACTTAAAAGAACATACAAAAGGATGTGGAGCAGATTAGTAAAGTGTCATTCACACATCTTTCTAGGAAAGAATCAACAGACAGATCAATAAGAGCATGATCACAGACCATGTCAATAAAGACAGTCATGAGATTGACTGGGATGGACCATCGCTTTTAAGACAGGGAGAGAGATTACAGGACATCAAGGAGGCAATACACATACAGGTGAACAAAGATGTCATGAACCGGGATGATGGTGGGCACCAACTCTCTTTACAACCCCATTATGTTGACGGTGAGTCGCTCAGACTGATATGCGCAGATAGATATTCTGATGATGGACAGAGATGATTGTCTGAAACTGTAAATATTTAAGGTAAATCTAGTGTTGTGATAGAAGAATTATATTGATATTTAAATGTAGAGATAAAATAAAAGATTTGTTATTGAACACATTTTTTGTGGATCCTAAAAAGCACCACAAAGCACCATTTGCATGCTTTATTTTATGGACATGCATCTCCCTAGACCCTGCTAACTTTGGTGAGATACACAATTAGTAACCCCCCCCCCCCCCACCTCCCCTCATCCCTTTTCAAAACCTGACAGTCCAGCAAAGCACATACATGTAATTAGATTTAGTGCCACTTTATGTACAGGTGTATCAGCATGAGTATGTATGTGACAATATATTTAATTTTAGTCTTAAATATTTCAAATTTCATTTATTCTTTCAAAACAGAAAACTACCCATAGAAGTATACAAAATGGAGGAGATGGTCGGAACACAATTTTGCTCGTTTGATCGGCGATTAGAAGGTAATTATTTTCATTTTATTAACACAAGGATCTTATATGATAATATTAACTTGTAGCACAAGTTAGTAATATTTTGTTGCTAGGTATGAAGTTAATCCCTAGAGTGTGATATTTAAATTAATGATAATGTCCTTTACATAAGAAATATTCATATTAAATTCTTCAGAACTACTTTAGATAATCATCCGTTTGACAGCTTTATTTCATTAAACTAGCACACACAGATGCTTATACACAATCTCATACAAAAAATAAAGAATCTTTGAGATCAAAGCCATTTTAAATACATACACTTTTTTAAGCCACAATGATTCAGTGTCGATCAACGACCGTATGATGCTGAACAGTTTATGAGCAATTAAAAAATGCAAACTACTGGAGTGTGATGCTGAATAAATGATAATCCCCGTTGCACAATATTGATAGCAAGACCAGTACATAGGGTCCGAAAATATGTCCTGTCTCCATGATCTTTTTTATTCCGGGGCATATCTGGTCGAGTGATAGCGCATTCGAAAGCCCTGGAGATACTCTTTTAAAAAATGATGAAATAGTTTAAGCTGTGAGCAAAAACAATATTCGCGTAGTAAAAAAGCGAATGCAATATCTCACCCGAAATGTTTTTCAGAGTTTCAGATTATAAGACACATCAATTGAAAGAGGATAAAAATCTCTTTCTAAATCTGTTTTAAGAAAAAAATATTGAGCAGGTACTTCTCAAGATATAGACGAAACAATATTTGACACCTACTGTTTATATTGAGTATGGCGCGTTGAATTTTTTATTTCTTGGGAGTTTCTTGCTGAGTAATAAATCATTCTAAAGCTACGGAGACATACTTTTTAAAACTGTTTTCAATTAATATTTTGGTCAATTAGTTTTTTTGCTATGAGCAAAAGCGATATTCGCGTAGTAATAAAAACAAATGCAATTTCCGTCCCGAATTGTTTTTCAGAGTATCAGGTCGTCTGACACATGATTTGAAAGAGCTCTTTCTAAAATTAGGTACTTTTTAATTCGTTATTAACGAAACAATATTTAACACCCGTTGTGGCGTTCGCACCATTTGCTGGTCGCAAGCTAGTAGGCGTGTTGTATTTCATTGTTTATATATATTACTTGGGACACCATTTTTATTTTCGGGAATTATGGGTCATATGATACATAATTTTAAAGAATTTAAAAAGCTCTTTACAAGGATGTTTTCAGACATGTTGTTGACCCATTAATTAAATCTCCCCTGACGAAGTCCTGAGGGAGATTTCTAGCTTTGCTTCTGTCTGCGTATGTATGTATGAATGTCCGTCCGTCCGTCCGAAATAAACAGGCTCATAACGCGAAGACTATTTGAGCGATTGCTTTGCAAATTGAATATGTTTTGTTTGAGGAAAAAGTATTTGTCAAAAAATGTTGTATGTACTTTGGCCTACTTTTGACAAACTAATGACCTTGGCATCTATGGTCACCAAACTTCATATTTAGCTTCGTTGTACTACTCTCCAGAGCTGATTAGATTTTGGTGTACTTTGGCCTACTTTCGATAAAGTTACAATGTGTTTTTAAAAACAAATTATTATAAAATTATGAATTTGTGTTTATCTGTCTCCTGGGAACAGTTTATGACTTATCACCAAACTTGACATTTGGTATGTCTATATCACTCTCCTCACGTGATTTGATATTGGTGTATTTTGGCCTAGTTTTGATTTTTTTTTTGAATATTCGAATAAAACTATTGTTACCACTGCACTGGGATAAGTATTTCACATATGGTCATTAAACTTTTCAGTTACGTTCACCATACTAGTCTCCACGGTTGAATTGACGTTGGTGTACTTTGGCCTACTTTTTACGAACTTATGAGCGTTACGTAATAATCCCCTTGTTACCACTCTACAGGGAGAAGTATTTGACCTATCGTCACCAAACTTCATATCTAGCTTGGTTGTACCACTCTCCAGAGCTGAATAGATGTTGGTGTACTTTGGCGTACTTTTGATGAAATTACGATGTGTATTAAAAACAAATTATTACGAATTTTCTTTATCTGTCTCCTGGGAAGTCTTTATGACCTATCATCACCAAACTTGACATTTTGTAGGACTATATCACTCTCCTCACATGATTTGATATTTGAGTACTTTGGCCTACTTTTCAAAAATGGCCTGATCGGGGAAATGGCCATTCTAATCCTTAGAGCAAATCACATATCTCTGTGATAAATGAACAGAATCTGATGTGTGAATGTACCGCTGGTGAAGCAGGATGGGAAATGGCCTGATCGGGGAAGGGGAGATTTACGGCGTTCCCGACGACTACTTGTTAAACTTTACAGTTAAGTTCACTATACTATTCTCCACAGTTGAATTGATGTTAGTGTTCTTTGGCCTACTTTTTACGAACTTATGAGCATTACATAATAAAACTTGTTACCACTCTATAGGGAGAAGTATTTGACCTACGGTCACCAAACTTCATATTTGGCTTCATTGTACTACTTTCCAGAGCTGATTAGATTTTAGTGTACTTTGGCCTACTTTTGATGAAGTTACGATGTGTTTTAAAAACAAATTATTACGAATTTGTGTTTATCTGTCTCCTGGGAAGTGTTTATGACCTATCATCACCAAACTTGACATTTTGTATGACTATATCACTCTCATGTGATTTGATATTTGAGTACTTTGACCTACTTTTGAAAAATTTACGGAATATTTGAATAAAACAATTGTTACCACTGGACTGGGAAAAGTATTTCAGCTATGGTCATTAAACTTTACAATTTTGTTCACTATACTTGTCTCCACAGCTGAATTCATTTTGTTGTACTTTGGCCTACTTTTGACAAATTATTACGAATTTAGATTCTGGTGTACTTTAGCCCACTTTTGATGAAGTTTAAATACGATGGGTTTTTATTTTCATTCTGATTAGATGTGTTGCCTTTCTACGATATTCTTTATACATGTATGTACAATGAATTTGAATTACTAATTTTAAAATTGATTGACCTAAAAGGGCCTGATCTAGGAAGGGGAGATTTATGGCGTTCCCGATGACTACTTGTTCTCAAGATGTGAGGGAAAATAACATTCAAATGAGTTTGTGAGTTCGGTTCGAGTAATATATCTTTTGAAAGCCACTGAGAAGCTCTTCAGATACATATGTTTTTAATTATTTTTTAAAGTAGATAGTTTTCGTGATATATATTCTTTTCAATGGCTATCCCTGTCTATTGCATTGGTGATGACCACATGAGATCCGTTTGCTCACGCTTGCTTGTGAACTTAAATAAAAATGTGGTTTCTTTTAATACGTAAGAAATGATTGACCATAAATTACAATATCATTACATGTATATGTTTCAATGGATATGTGAAAATTATTAATTTCGGTTACATGCAATATTTTTTCTAGGTGAATTGTCAAGAGGATTTATGGGGATCAGAGAATTGAATGTTGGATTCAACACCTTCAATCCAGATGCGTTCAGATTTCTCTTATGCTACTTAAAAAATGATATACACTTGCGTAAATTATATATTGGTGAATGTCATTTCAACAAAAGTAGGACGACTAAGCTTGCCAATGTCTTAGCCGGTTAGTAATACATGTAAATTATTTATAAATACCTTAAAACTATTAAACGTCCAGCACATACTGAATATATATATTTCACAATGTGTTTATTCACAATGTAAACTAATCATAATGCAAACTGTATTTTTTATACATTTTTTAACTATCATGGAAACATATTTTAACTTGATAATGTTCAAAAGGTAGCAGTTCACAAGTAAATATGTAAGTTTCTGTGTACCAAACACCATGTTTATGTCAAATAATTATGAATTCAAAAATCAGACTTTAAAAGACAATTCACCATTAAACTTTCATGTTCATAAGAAATAATTCGTTGCTTACACGTCAAAACTTAAGTTATTTATGACATCTAAACGTACTTCTACATGTACTTCCAAAATAGCACATATGTTTTACATTATAACTGGACATAATAGACAAATATTCTGAAAGAATAAATGAATGATTTTTTTTAGTTAATTCTTATGATTTTTGACAATGCACTGCTGATAACTTGGGTTTGACATCGAAGGTGTATGTGAATACAAAAAACAAAAGACCCTAAATATAAACATTTTAATTTTTAGAAAATGGTCGCCTAGAAGTCATCGGCTTTTCTGGTAACAATATGAGTGAGTGTAGCAGTGTTTTGGAAGAAATCATCGTGAACAATACTAATTTGAACACATTGTACATTGCCAACTGTGTGCTTGGACCTGATGTGGGTATGTTTACAAATGCTTAATGAATGCACTTTTACACTATGAATGCATTTCACGCAGATGTTTTTTTTACATCTGATATTCCGTCCCAATTACAGGAAAACTTATTATGCTGTGGGATTCAGAAATTCACATATAGCCCCTGGCTTTTGTTCATTTTAGTAATCATGCAGTAAAGAGCCTCTGTTTGGTTTCAATTTGGCAGATGCGTGAGAATAGTCCATAGGGCCTTTTAGTCAATGTGATATTGGTATAGTTACTTAACTCTTAATTCGTTACCAAAGAAATAGTTTGTATCTATTCACGGTATGTAAATCATGAAAATGGCTCACTATGAATAGTAGCCAGCCCTGACCAAAAAGTGTCCTGCCCGTGATCATGCCAATATTGAGACCTCCCAAAAAGTAGCCTACTCATTGCGCTCTTAACTTTGGAACCAACTGGCCATGGCTAAAATCAGCCACCTTTGGAAGGCCGGAGTAGGCGCTATTTTGCACTTCAATTTATTAAAATCACTATGGTGAAGTTCTGCAAATCTGACGAAGAACACGGGAGGAGATAAAGATCATGGGCCCCAGTGAGCATGAGATGGGGAGTGGGGTAGTATTGACCAATTTCAAGTGATGGCGGAGACTATGCACACGGACTGGTGCCAGACAGATACCCGATTCACAAAACAGCGTGTATGTTAGGCATTTTGAAGATTATATGATTGTGCTCTATACCCATAAATATTTATCATGTTACACACAGAAGTGTTCGCATGTGTCTCTAATTTTCATGTATGGAACTCACTTTTTATTTGGAATTTTTTAAGAGGAGTTATGACAATATTTCTCACTTATGATTTGCTAAAATTGTCTTTTAACATACAAAGAGTTTGACAAGATTATCCATATATATATATTGGTTGTCCACTCTTAATTGTGTGCTATCCCTACATCATCTCTGGTGTATGCATGTCTTCTACGTGTATAATTCGTTGATAATCTCCATATATCTTAATTTCCATATAAAAATTCTATGCGAAGACTATAATACTCACTGTCATTACAGAAAGTACTTCATTATTAGAGTAGACATGTTAAACATTGATTGTAATAAGAGAATGTCATCCGCTATAAACTATGTTTCTTATCAAATCTTCGCAATTAAAACCATGTATATCTAGATTAGGATGTTTTTTCCACTAGCGCTCACGTATGCTTGTGTGGATAAGGTCATAATTCAAACTGAAATTGTCACATTTACAATTTATATATACATTTTTAAAAATTCTAAAATGTATGGAATATTATGGCTTTGTTGTTGATACACCCAGGTTTGTAATTACGACAATGAGTATTTCTGAAAATGCGTCTCTGAAGTCAAAGCTTCTAACAGACAAATGTAGTCTCCGTTATATTTTGGCACCAGTGTGCGTGTGCATCTTGTTAGACGTGTTTATGTTTACAAACACTGAAAAAGGTCAATACCACTATGATTTACAAACAAACACTATGTGTGATTATACCATACAGGTAATGTGTGTGGTAAAGTGTTGGTAAATCATAGAAGTATGCATACCTCATATCCCACCTCTCATGATTCTGGGGTCCATGATTAAGATTTACCAACAGGTTACCATTGACATACCATTGACATAATTTTTATGTGGAAAGTAGTTTTTATTATTTATTAAAAGTTAGTGAGGTTCATTTTAAATTTTACAGTGTCCAGACCATCATTCATTGATACGGTTCGACATCACAGCAGCTTGCGAAAGTTAAGTTTAGTACACAATAATCTGGGTAAGTAATTTGTCAACAAAAATTCACTATTGCATGTTTTGTATGAATCAGTGCTTCAACTTATGTCATGCTTACTCATTGGCCTCTTTTTTTCTAAATAGTGGTAGAAATGTTGAGTCATGAGATGCATCACTGTATTTGAGTTTAAAATTTTCATTTTCTTTCTAATGGATCAATGGTTTTTATCATAATTCTACTCTCACTGTTATGCCAAGCAAGCTCCTACCACTGAACTGATATAGCTGAAGACATAGCTTCCATTTGACTATATCAAGTGGCCTTGACGGGACTTGAACTCACGATCCTAATAAGGTTGTCAGATCAGAATGATACCATCATTCCAAGCAGTTGTTCATAGCTTTTTATTATGAATTATCAATATAACTGCAAACAAGTATTCATAGCATTCTGTGTTTTACATCAAAATGAAGACTTAGGGATGTTGCATATTGTATTTCTTTATGTACCTGTATGTTTTTACTTTGTATGTAGACAATGCAGGGACGGATCCAGCGGGGGGAGGGGCTCGGGGGGCTCTAGCCCCCCCCGCCTGCCATATTAGCCTTAAAGCCCCCCCCCCGCCCCTACAATTTAGCCCCCCCCCCTTTTTCCCACCAAAATACTTCATTTTCATAGGGTTTTTCATGAAATCCCGTAAGTGAGCCCCCCCTTTCCTTATGTTTTCCTTACGTCCCTTTTCCAAAAACCTGGATCTGCCCCCAGGCAAAAATTAGCCCCCCCCCCCAAACCCCCCCAACCCCCAACCCCCCCCCCGCTCTCAAAATTTGAAAATTAGCCCCCCCGCTCTCAAATTTCTGAATCCGTCCCTGGACTTTTATTTCAATCATAACTTTTATTTTCAAACAATTGTACATCGGATACCTAAAATACTTATTATTAGACAATGTGGAGTAAGCAGAGAGTAGATATGATTTCACTTATTCACTAGAAATCCTATTTTGACTTAGTTAAGACAACTTACTCTTTGTCTAAACTGTGAATTTAACATACAGCTTTCAGTGAGAGTCCCACAACCTTAACCATTGGGCCACGCTTACACATTGCCACATGCTGCTCCATTTGCATTGTTAAGCATTTCTGGTGCCTAGAGCACATAGACCCCCGCCACAGATATCAAATATGTAAACCCAATCACAGTTAATTGTCAATTTCTTTTATGCTTGAACCTTTGATTGCTTAGTTATGGCAGATGTGTGTTGATGTTGTAAAGTCAAATGTGTACCCATTACCCCATAGCTTATCTGAAACGTGCACGTAAAGGGACAAGCTTTTCACATTTTATTGTAAATGCCAAATCAGATGAAACCTTATTTGTTTTGTCAAATGTACTTTGGTAATAATCTTGGTAAATGTGCTTTTCAGTTTATTACTTGCACTCTGAACCTTGAAACAAGTCTAACACTTTCAGACTGTTATTGTGGGCTAGTTTATTTACTTATGTATTCCACTGGGTGCTCAAAAGCAGAGATGGTAATAACTAAGTGAATTTAGTTGTGTGTAACTTTAACTTTAATGGATTTTAGAAACAACAGAAAAGAAACTCAACTTTTTAAATGCATCAACATTTAACTTAATTTATTACAATATATATCTGCCATAATAGTTTTGAAATGCCTTTTGCAATCATCCTTTATGTTAGTGCCATTAAGTATGTCTTCATATTATCTGTAATGTGAATAATAAATTCCTGTAGTTTGTTTATGTTTTGCATGCAGATAGTTCACTCTTTTTTGTCTTATGTTGCAAGTCTTGGCTCAAGGCATTATGAATGTGGTCAGCACTGTACCAGACACTGACACTTTTTATGACATCACATGTTCTGGCCTAACAAAGACATCACTTACCGGGTACTGTGTGCAAATAAAGACTTTGCTGTGCTCAACTTTTTGTAGGGTCTGGGACTTTTACTTGTAAGTGGGAGATGTTTATGCTTTTCTAACTACTAGTTTTGAGATCAAAAATAATTTCTATTAATGCCATTTCAAAATAAATTGGACATATATAGCTGGTTCTTTCGACTCCTCCCTCTCTGATCTGTTTTTGATGAAATGTTACACATCTGTTGTTCATTCAATTTTCTAGTATCATGAATATCAGACAACATTTTCTTATAAGATAAGTAATATGTCTTGTTTCTTTGAAAAAAAAAAAGACTTAATTATTACTAAGTACGTAGATAAGTAATACATGTACATGTACCATTTATAATAGATTACAGAAGTAGAACTTGTTTAAAAAGGAGATCTCACATGCAGTGTAAGGTGAAAGAATATAATAGCTACGTTACTGCAGGACTGCAGGACCTGGAACTCTCAAAAGTTTCCAGTCCCTTCCAAAACTTGCAGGCCTGGTCTGAGGACCTGCGGCAATTCAACAAGGAACATGGTATGTTTGGTAATGCATAAATGAGAGTGATTTATCAATAAGCTTATATGAAAGATATGTGCATTTTCTTAGAATATAATACAAAGAGTAACAAATATCAGGGATAGATAAAAGTTTGTATATCCCAGCTAATATGCAAGACACTATACAGTAATAAACTTTATACCACCATAGGTTTCATATCTGATGTAGACAATCTACATCATCTTGCAATCGAACTGGTGAGTTTGTGCACTGTTGCTGGTGGCCCACATGGCACACTGAGCATTTCATGAGTGAGCATGCTGTCTAGACTTGGCTGTGTTGAGAGCAATGGCTTAGACAAAAACACTGCTACCAATTGCTGCAAAAACTCCCAAAAACTCAACCCAAACAAACTCTGTCGCACAAAAATTGAGAAGGCCTTGAATTTGTAGTCTCAAGGCTGTCTAGGGTTCTTATTGAAACAAGCAGAATAATGCCCCCAGACTGGAATATTTTATGCTTCACATTTTACAGTTGCCTTGATATTTAGAATATTTGTCTTTATGTTTGGTCTCTGATTGATTTGTCTAAGCCTAATGAACTGCTAAGAATATACATATTTGTAAGAAAACAAGAGAGAATGTATTAGTAGGAGTTAACATGGGAGGTACCACCACATAATAGTTTATTTTCCACTCTTCTTTTGCCTCCTTTTAAAACTAATGTTTAATGATATTTGTACAAACAGCAAATGCATCACGCAACTTACGGTTTTAAGATGTACTGATTGGTTGTTTCTGATTAGACCTACACATGTGTATATTTCTTTAGCAGTGTTAAAAGAGTGGAATAACTATGATAATGTAATGCCAATTTCAAGGTTGGCAAGTGAAGGCTTTCTGTGTTTTGACATAAATAAATGTGACAAGATGACAAAAACAGAAGGATAAGTTTGCTAAAAATAATAAACAACAATGAATTATTGTTGTTATTATTTTAAAAAAAGAAATGTTTAGGCTAACTGATGAAAAATTATGATATCAATTCTTTTCATCTTTCTTTCTTTGTGAAAAACACAGTTAGCATATTCAATATTCAGTAGTGATTGAGTCTCCAAAGCCCAAGGTTAGAATGATCACTATTTGAAAAAAAATATATTGAAATAGGCGGCAAAAAGTTATATTCATCCATGATGTCATATCAACACCTGTGTTGTGGTTGACAGTAAATAATGGGCGGAGAACTAATCTGTGCCAGAAAAGCACGACCTTCTTTGTAGAAAAGAAACCACCAGGTCACCCCAATATTTTATGCCAAAACTGTGTTTGAATGATGGTATAAACATCATAAAGCTGATGACTTAAATGCTGAAATGCACGCTAGAAATAGAATTACATTTCATTTTCTAAGATAATTAGCTAGCATTATGACTTCAAGATAATATATCAGTTTTTTAAAGAGTTCATGTCGGAAAACACATGCATAAATTGATAACGATTGCAACTGTTATTTTTTCTATATGATGTGTATGTGTATGTCAAAATTCTCACCACTTTGCCATTCATTCTCGATTATGATTGGTTAAGAGCCGTGCAAGAAATGTGTTTATAACTACTTTGCAGAAGTAATCTGACTACTTTGTGAATGGAAAAACAAATACGTCTGACACTCATTAACATAATACATGTAAATGCATATCTATGACGTACAAAAGATCACGTAGTCTGTGGGGGAACGTTCAGAGAAATGTGATGCACGTTATTATTTGGATGGATAACGTTTAAATGAACGTATCGAGTGCACTGTTTTACGCTGGTTGCTGGGTATTCTCGGAAACCTGCAGCCATTAACAGCATTATAAACAAATGTCATGGGATCATTAAACCACCTGGATGTGCAACCTGATTGACATTATCAGGACGGAAAGATTCGAATCGGCAGTGGGCCTATCATGAAGTGCACGAACGGTAAACACCATAAAATTAGAAAATTCTGTTAAAGTGGTGAGAAAAAGGGCAAAGGTATGTTTTAGTGTTGAGATCACCCTATCTCTCCACTTGTGGTATCTCTGTCTGCACGTGTTCGCTAAAGCTCACTTGTGCAGCCAAAGAAACCACTCGTGCAGAGATAGGGTGATCTCAACACTATAACATAGCATTAGCTTATAGTAATATCTTACATATAGATCTAAACAGTTTTGTATGTTTGTAACAAGGATTTTTCGTGTGCTTTGTTTGAGAGCCATCATTTCATGACTATGAATTAGTGTTTTGCCATATTAGTACATCCTATCATACCCATATCAAAACTTGATGAATATCCATAAAAAACTATAACGAGACTGTACCTGGCATAAAGTAATTTGTCATTAACTTATTTTAGGGTAGGCCAAAGTTCAGTGTTTGTGGTGATATAGATGAAAACACTGTGGTGTATATGTATATGGACTTCACCAGTTCACACTAGTACATGATAAATAATATTGCAATAAAATTTGGAGTAATTACTTCATTATAACAGGCTTTAATCTTCAATTCAAAATATTTAGTCAATTTCAAGTTAAGTGCAATGCCATTTTAAGTGTAATGTAATCATGTGAGAATGTACAATATAAAAGTCCATAACGTTAAAGTGAATATATTAAAAGTGAGGTTAAAATAATGTACAACAAAAACATAAACTCTAAGCCGGATTTAATTGGTGGGTCCAAATTATACTTGCCAGGACTATTTCGGCAGTCTGTCAATAAACTTGAAACATATTTCTAGGCAAGAAAATAGATTTTTAAAAATTATGCCATAGAATAGGTCAAGGTATAGGCACATAGTAAACTTCAAAATGACACTCATCATGTTTCTAGGCCAATTATTCATCAAGAAAATAAGTAAATAATAAAAAAGTAATATTCAGAAGTACTGGGAAACACACACATATACAGTATACGACCATCTAAGCGCCTAGGGCAGTTGAAATGAAATTTTCTCAAACTGGGGGATGGGCTGTTACACAAGAGTGCAGTTACTACATAATTCTTAGGGACAATTAAGAAAAAGAGGGGAGAGGGCTGTTACACAAGGGTAGGCACTTGGATGGTCGTATATATATACGGTATATAGATAAATAAGTTACATCACTTCGTTCTTTTACTCAATGGCACAGTACACTGGTGTGGTAAGTTCCAACCTGTTACCACTCTTATTTACTTATAATAAAAATCAAATTCATATCAATTGAATTATGTTATTCTGTCCGTAGGCAGATGCAGATTGTATACAAATTACCAAATATGTATGCTTTGGGTTCATAAAGGTTTGTCTGTGATTTCTATGTACGATGTGTTCCCATTATCAGTCTTTTTCGAACTGATATATAATTAATACATATATTTTGCAATATGAGGATGGTTCATTAGAGACGTAACATTTAATGTTAACAAAATCTGTGTCATGATAAAGTTCAATGCCCATACATATACCCACATGTACCAATATAAAATGGCATATTTATCAGCATATCTGTTAAAGTAAACCTGATTCATCAAAATTACCCTGATTCTTTCTGTAGTGACTCAACAGAATCCCCAATGACTTTCATGAGCTTATCACAGTCATACAATATGGTTTTTAAGTGTGAGTGAGTGTTACTCCTGATGTTGAATTTAATTGATATATATTTTTTTATTAATAATGCAATACCGGTAATATATGTATATGTACATTTGTATATATAAATCCCATAATCACATGCTATTGTTATTCCTGACTGTTGTCGTCATGCTTATGGTACAGAAATATTAGACCAGGATGCAAATGCTCTTGATTCTGAGAATCATGAATGACTCACTTCACATTGATTTATGTGAACATTTACAATTTTTGCCAGACAATTCTTTTTCGCTCAAGCTTTCACACAGAAAGTAAGACATATATAAATTAATAACAAAGATGATTTTCAATTATAAATTTATAATTCGCCGTCAATTTTTACAATACCTTTTTACTAATATGTAAATTTGTATCCTGAACTAATAATACAAAATTTCTGTATCAACAAGGTTGAAAAACTGAATTTAGGAATAGTATGAGAAACAAAAGCTAATTTGTTCATGATATTTGAAACCAAAATCGTTTATTCAGGAAAAGACCAAGAGAATGATTTTGTCAGTTGAGAAAGGTGCTTTATGTTGAAATGGAATATTGCCAGTTGGAGGTAACCACAAAACTTCCAAAGAGGCCATTCCTGCATGATAAAGAATAAATGTGGGGGAGGCGTGGGTGGAGATAGATAGCATGCCTGCTTCAAGCATTGAATATGTCTTTTAACATAGCGATTTTTGGAAGGTTTTATCAGTCCTCCTACACTTGTTTTGTTTATTTAAGGCTCTGTTAATGCTTTCATTTTCTCTGAAAGCAAAACTTAATTATTTCTTTTTCCTATATAAGGGGATTTTTTGGTAATAAATTTGGCAAGCTTAATTAAGAGTCATATGATGATTACATTTTAATTAAGAGTCATATGATGATTACATCATTATTTTTGTCTTTTGATGTGCCTAAATATTCTGATTTATTTATAATTTCTCGTGATATGTATAATATTATTGTGCTTCAAGGAGAAAGATTCCATCATTTAGTTAAGATTTATAAAGAAAGATTCTAATTTGATTATTGTATGACTCTTTGAGAATAATTGTTGACAATGTTAATATTATAATATATTATAGCATAAAATGTTTGCAGTATTGCATATTGTTATATTTTTGGTAGGCAATATTAAATTATTGGAGATATCATTTATGATATTATGAAGTTGATAGATAATTTTGAACAGAACATTAAATATGACATTTATGAGGTAAAATTTGGCTAGAAACTGCTTTGAATGTCTGGCAAATAACACTCTTTGTCTTATGTAATACACGCAATGATAATTACCTGTCAACATGATTTGTTTATGTCACTAGAAATAACAATGTGATATTGTGGTGCTGTAGACATATTTTATTTCAAACCAATTGTATATTGCAATAAGAATATTAAAGTTTTAATCAATCTTGTAAATGCAGTACTTGTTAACAAGTTTACATGCCTCAATGAGAGTTCATAATGCAATTATGATGCTCACTCCACTGGCTGATCCATGGGGAGCATGCAAGGGGGGCTTGGGCCATCCCTTTTCAGACGAAATGTTCATGATTTTAGCCAGATCCTGAATTTGCTGGGTTTCGAGGTGCATATGTTTAACGTACTCTTTGCTGTGATTCAATGCCTGGCTCTCCTTCCATGAAATCCTGGATCTGTCACTGCAGTCATCTTTTTTAAACATTAATTATTTTAACTTGAATCGCTGATAATTGAAACAAGTGTACATTCTTTGCATCAATAATTATATCACAGTCTAAACGGTATTTTGAATAATGTAAAACATTTCCACCTCCACAAAAGTATTTCACTTTTTTTCTTTTGCAAACCCCCAACAGCAATATAATTAAACAAATTTTATTTTTTTCCTTTCCAGGGGATTCTGCTTGCCAGTTCCTGAGAGGTGTGTGTGCTGATCCTTTCTCATTGAAACTAAAACTTTTGGATTTAGGGTAAATTGATATATCACATATTTTGTCAATTTCCTTGTTGAAGATTATTCTATCCTTATATAATTTAACCAATATTATGATAAAATTTGTCAACATTTTGCATTCATTTATAGTTATGAATCACTATCGCTTATTATTTGGGTGGAAGCAGTATCTGGTACCTCATTTATGTTTATAAATACTGTAATATATTCTAAATTTCTACTTAGATTGTCAAGTATGTTTTCTATTAACTTAGAATTAATGTGCTTCCGTGGCCGAATAGATAGGGAGTTGGACTTGTGACCAGAAGGTTGTGGGTATGATTCCCGGTTGGGTCTGGTGGTGGGTTTTGACCAAACTTACCTCTAACTGGTTGCACACTGGCTGCTCAGTGGTACCTACACGTGAAATAGGTACAGTTCAAGCGAGTGAATGCTAATGTGAGTAATTAGCATGTGTGCGTTACCACAGCAAATGCTGTATGCAACCAGTGTCGTAATACTCGTATGCTCCCAAGGGAGTTGAGAAAAGTAAAAATTGAGTGCCAAAGACACCAATGACCTTGTGTAAATGAGTTGACTGAGCAGTATTCATGGATAGTAGACTATGAGGTCCAACATTTACATTAGAATACTGTACGTTTGGTACGTTGTGTATGTACCACATTTTCTCAGACATCTCTTGCTTTGTTTCTATACCTGAATTTAGAAGGATGTAATGAGATTTTATTTGTTGGGATGAATCTTATATAAATACACATTAAACAATTGGTACATAATTATGATAAGTTCCACCTTACTTTATAACATTTTTATTGATTTTATCTTTTATGACCATTGTGTCGCAATAGCCAGCATTGTTTATCTCAGCAACCTTTGCCTTTTATTATGTCCAGCTAGGCATTTGACCATAAAGGGACCAATACAAGTGATAAAAGCAGTAAGCTCTGTCCTCAATAATAATTACAATTTCCCTTGTCAATTCCCTTCTGCTTCACTTCAGTGGAAGTGATAATTTCAGCAATTGTAATAAGTCGAAAAGCTTTATGTTAAAGCACAAATAAAGCTCAACTGAATGTGATAAGTTCACTAAATAAGATAAGAAAACAAAATACACAAAAGAATCAATTAAATCACACCGAAGAATAACTTCTGCAATCATATTAGATCATTTAAGAATTTTGGTGGTGCACATAAAAAGTAAATTACCCTGCTATGCAAATATTGCACGGAAAGTGATGTTAACTGCTAGAATTCGCATTGTTTCATGCAATCAAGCTTTTGCCACTGGCTATGGCCATTTCAATATTTAGGCCGTCCTAATCTCATTTGCATTCCTTGTGGAGGGAGATGCATTTTAGACAATCCACCGTGAATCCAGTGTCCATGCATGGATATTGATGGCCAGGAAACAGCACATGCATGCCTCAGATGGGGTAGACAGTATTAGCTGAACTTTTGGCCTTAACTGTTTGATTTCCATTTGTTATTGCTAGTGGCAAATTATATTGAGATATTTAGAGAACTTAAATAGGATGCCATTGCTATGTTTACTTTGCAAAAATATTTACTGCTACAAATATTTTAGCTTTTAATTGCTCTTAGTGATTTGAATTAGAGTTTTTAACTATTTTATGGCCGATGTTGATGTGCATCAATAGATTTATATGATATAAGTAAGATACAACAACAGTTAAAATAGAGAAAATATATTTTCGCTGAAACTTTGCCTTTAGTCCATATATACCAGTAATATGTTATTGATCTTATGGCCTTCTGATTGTGAAACTTATTTCATATATCCTCCCCCTCCTTTTATTACAAAGGTGGCTATTTGCCAAAAAACCTTGTCATGTAGTTCATTATAAATTTCTTTGTGTAATGAAACTTAATAATTGTCTCATTATGTGATTAAATTGATTCCATCATTAGAGAATTTTAGTAGTACATGTATAAGGAAATGGATGTTTATTTTAATGGAAGTATATTATGATATATTGTTGAAATATTTCCGTTGTTGTCATATTGCACACATCCCCCAAAAAATGGTTGAAAAAGGCAAAGATCGATCATTTTGTTGATGAGATCTTGCTATCTAATATAATGTGAAAGCGTGCATGCTTCGGGTGCATGCTGCATGTTCGAGGTCATATTGTTATTGCTCTGTGCATCCAGGGTCCTCTTTTGTGAAGATGGCAACTGGCATCTCTTTCTCAACACTCCTGTATTCATTTACAGAATTATACTACATGCATTAATATGCAGATATGGATGGAAACAACACATTCATACTTTCAAATTGAATCAAATATTCCAATGAAAATTTCTCCTTTTCATGTTTACCTATATAGCTTGCATCTTCTCACAATGTTCATTGAAATTTGAATGAAGTTATGAAAGTAATTACATCACATTAAAACTTTCTTGAAGTATTTACTAATTATATTATTCTTGGTTGTTAGATAAATGTGAATTGGCAGTGCAAACCAAATATGAGTGTCCCAAAACTATGGACCTTTTTAAAGATAATTACAAATGGCAATGTAAATCTGCTTGCTTAGTGGCCTCAAGCAGTGGTAATTAAATCTCATCTGCATTTTGTGGTTTTTCCAGGAACCATCTAAATGTCTTTCTCGGAAACTGGAATAGTGTGTGGTTTCACTCTGTGCATGCTCCAACAAGATATTTATCCTGAATCGATATTGTTATCTACTCTTTTGCTTAATAGTGAATATTCCTGTATTATGAATGCAATTTATTGTAAAACCAACGAGAAAGGAACTCAGGCAGCCATTTTATTTCAGTAAAAAAACCTTCAATGTAATCAGTATATTTTGAATGGTATCATATATGATAGAGTAACAAATCAAACTATTTACTGGCCTCATGATTAAGTATGCAAAATTATTACATGTGAAAGGAGAATTGCGAGATAAAAGTTGCGGGAACACTGACGACAGATGCAAATGAGGTTATACTGTCTAGGTCAGCAGTGCCATGCATGTTCATTACTTTGTATTGAATGTGATTCTTTCTTGCTCAGATTTGATAGTTGGCACTGATGACACAGAATGACTTTGCATAGAATATTCCCAATACATTTTTATTTCTGATAGATGTATGTGACAATAGCTTGTTATCTTGCTATTGAATGAAAAATATCACCAATTTTATATGGCAATATTTGTGCCATCATTGACTAGTATGCCAAATGAATTTCTCATTGAGTAAGAAAGATGGTGAGAGAAATTTCATTAAAATGAAGAATAAATCAAACCCACAATGGTAAATTGCCCTCTTTAAGTTCTCAATGAAGTGATATTGCTGATGACAGTGACAAGTCTATCATAAATTACAATTATTTTTTGTTGACCTTGTGCTGTCCTAATTAATTGATGATGGGGTTTATTAGTTCTAGCTCGAAACATGGAGCAAATGGGTCTTTGTGTCATGATTTGATCCATTACAACCATTATCAGCAGTGGTACCCAGCTTGTCTCCTGTGCATTGAACCAACAGACAAAAGATGGAAAATGAAATTCAGGAAGATAAATTTGCATGAGAGTCTTTCATATTGCCTTAAATTGTGTGCATGAGTTTGAAGTTAAAATCATCCATATTTTAGTTGAATATTTTGTAAAATATGTGTTGTATTTCTATTTTTTTTTTCATTTCTCATGTTTTAACACCAGAAGTGAATTTCTACTTTTATAATTAAAAGTGTCACTGATAATAATAGTATTTTTTTCTTTTTTTTCTAGTGAAAACAAGATCAAATCTGAGCCGCTACACAAGATGGTTGAAGAACTGACTGCTATAAAGACTGATAAAGAATATAAAGGCTTTTTTCTTGAACATCTTCTGCTTACAAAAACCCTGCTAACTCAAAAAGAATCAACAGCTTTAAAAAACAGATTTCGGTACCTTGTAAAGGAAGTGTTATTGGAAGTTTGTGATTCAGTACCAGGACCCCCTTTGGCTGAACATATAGCACAGATGTAGCAAAAATTTTACATAAAAAGTTACTCCCATTCTGGTAACTCATTGATTCAACTTTAAAATACTGGTAGAAATTGTAACCAGTAGAATTTGTTGGCTAATAATATTTTGGTTATAACCATTGCAGGTGACTCAAGGTGTTACCGCTTATAATTATTAAAATTTGTAGGTACATTTAGTAAATAATCTTTTGGTGATAAGCATTACACTGCCATGATAAATTCCATGAAGTAGATCTAAGACTTGACATTCATCAAGGAAAATAACTGTTGCCTTAGCAATACATTCAAAGTAATGTGTGTTTCATTTCATTTGCCATAGAATTCTCAAATTAAGAAATAACCTACTAGTTTATCAATAATAGTAAAGTGCTGAGAAGCAGTGGCAGACATGTGGCTTCTGAACTTGAGTGCTCTTATGTACTCAGTCACTTGTTCCCACCACTTGATGGGTTTCACTATGAAAAGCTAGTTTTGCATCCTAATAGGAGCTGTGCATGCTCAGCAAAAACTATTGCAACATGCATGCTGCCTCTTCATGCATACTCACTATCTATTATGTAACAGGCTGCAAATGGTTCCATAAACCATGCATTTAAAATACTTTTAGGATGCATTTAACTTTTTTATGAGTTTATCATCTCCATAAAGTCAGCATCACATGACTGAAAAATTATTGCATCATATGTGTATTACATAATTGTTTGTTTTGTGTTTGATAAGCAAATTAAATGTTTGGAATATTGAAACTATGTCGTTAAGCAATTTGTTTAGTATGTTTTTTATAAGGTGGATTTTATTGTTTCTTGTTCGTTTTAATAAAATATTTATTTTAGCCAGAAGTTTTCTTTTTACTACAAGTTTAATTATGAATTTTATAACTTGTTTTAAATACAATTTAATTTTTTACATGTATTTGTTATTTAAGATTTGTCCAAAATAGAGCTCAAAATTAAAAACCCTTCTGTAGTTGGGATGTGCATGCAAAGCACTGCAAGGATTTCCCCAATGGCAGTATGCCAAAAGGGTGTCTGAACAAAGAAACACCAGAAGTAGCTCAATCAGATATTTCTACTAGTAATGTGATGGATATTATTTGAATTTGAGGGTGGTAGAGTAGATTTATTAAAGCTGAAGTTGATTATGACCAAATTTTCTCTACCTACTATATCAGATAATTTAATAATTTTTCAATTTCTATGATATGATTTAAGGGGATTCGTCATTTAATACTTAGATATTACTTGCACCTCGAAATGTTAAGTGTTGATATTTAATGGATTGCAAGAATCATAACAATGTAAAACAATAACCGGTATATTTATATTTTTTAATAATTTTCTGAGGCATATTCATTGCAAATTCATATTCTTGAATGACACAGCACATTTAGCTCTTGTACAGATATATATATATATATACAATTACAACATTCACTGTGTAAAAAAGAGCACCATAAAACATTTAATACTTAAAAAGTTACAAAATACAAATTTGCCAATAGAAAAATAACAAATGTTTACTTGAAAAAAAAAATACCAACAAATTTTTAACAGTTCACATGTTAAACAAGATTAAATGCTTCTGTATTCAAACATTTCTATAAAACCCAAAATTTTGAGCTTATACAATGAAGATGCACAAAAAAAATAATACTTAATAAATAAGGCAACATAATAAGGCTGATCAACAGCATATGATTGCATATTCCATAGTCTGAGAAAGATCCATTCACCAGGAAAGAATCCACTTTTACTTTCACATTCACACTTTCAGATCATCATAACCGTATAGCAGTTTGTGGACTCTTAGGCACTTTGGAGATATCCTCTTCACAAGGACTACTTTGCCATGGGTTGAAAGAGTCACAGAACACAAGGGCTAGGCAGAGAGAGCCACATCTTCAGCAAGAGCATGGCCAGCACTAGGCAAGACAAACCCCACCATGAAGGGGTCTGTTGAAACTGTTTACTTCACTTTTCAAAAAGCACTTCACAATAGGTTAGAATTTAACATCACCTTACATCCACTATTAACATGTTCCATTATTTGTTGTTTCAACCTTGCCACTTGGTCTTTCAACTGCGTGGCAGTGGTTGCAAGTTCGTTTTTCTGTCCTGTAAGTTCTTTCACACGGTCTTCAAGCTTGGCGATTCTCTCTAGTTTTCTGTACCTGCACTTCCTTGCAGCCACTCTGTTACGGGCACGCTTGCGGTCTAATTTCACATACTCTTGTTCAACCATGTCAATGGGAGAAAGTGGAGGGGTGTTGTAGTTTGGTACCATCTGAGGCTCTTCTTTCATATGCATAATTCTGGTCTGTGACTGCGCAAGAGCTGGAGATGAGGTTCTGGTCATGTCCATGCTAACAAGATCTTGCTGGGTGGTGACCATGGTAGGCATTGGCGCTTGAGTGACTGTGGAGGGTATGGAAGTTGTTGAAAAGCTAGTCATCATGGGAGGAGGCATACTCTGAGAGGATTGAGCTACACTCACAGCACTGGTACCTGGTAGTATAGATTGTACAGGCATCAGTGTGGTCATGGTTGTGGTTGGAACGTCATTGCTGTCTCCTGTCACCTCATCAACACCCTTTTCATGAAGTTCTGCTAGGGCATCAACAAACCCTCGCGCATAAGCTTCTTGTTCTTCAGTTACAGATCTTGGGAACAGGAACTGGGTGGGTGTTGGGGTAGTTGTCACCATTCCATTTTGTTGAATGATAATCCTTTCAAGCTCTGGACTAGCCAACGTGCAAATGTTCAAATCAGGAGAAGCCAACAAGTTGTTGATCTTTTTAGCTTTTGGTTGACCATCAAAATCCAAAGTCATTTTGTGTTTCAACTGCTTTGCAGCACCAGCTCGCACCGATACATCTTCATACATTGTTGTTTCCATTTTGAGAGAGTTCAGTTTTGATTCACACTCGAATAATATTATTAATTTAAAATTGTTCACACTTAATTCTTTATCCACAAAATTTAGTGTAGTCTAGATTCTTCGCTAATAACACGGATGTATGTCCACAGGTATCAAACACTCTTGACAATCAATGACTAACCGTTATTTTACTATTTCTATTTGGATTCTATCAACTTCACACTTCGTGGTTCGCAATGTACTCTGTCAAAACGTGGTATGACTCACTATAATGTTGTGGCGAGCTTTATATACTGGTGACCCATGTAGCTAAAAATAGCATGACGTAAGCGTTCAGTCAGTGGATTGGTTGAAAGTGATGTCATTTCCTTTCGTCATTAATCTATTTTTAGCAAATAGTGGTGGTTGTCATGGTTTTGCAGTGCATTGTGGGCTTATGTCATGGATTTCCCTTATGACGTTGCAGGAATTCCGTGACGTTTTAGCTGCAATATTCCATATATGGTAATATAGTGCCGGTTCTCTTTCCAGACAGTTCGCAAGACGTCACAGGTGGTTTGCAAGGTGTTTCCCAATCGGACTGTCAATATTTTGATGATGAATGAAATTTCCCGAAGAAACGCAAACCGAACGTCTTAACTTCGTTTTTGTAAATTGCGATTCTGCTGTCGGAATTAAAGTAATCAATTAAGTATACTGTAGTGACCTGTGTGCTTATCATATAGAAAATATTTTGTCTTTAGTCTTTAGAAAATCGGTTTTGAAATTATTCTGTCGCCAATTTTACTGGCAGGAATCTCATATAGAAAAATCTTCTTCTTGAATATATTTAATTTCTTGGTTGAATTATTCCTCTTCGCCAACTGGCAGGATCTCGTCTTGACAGTGCTTTCATCAAGGTCATTCCAGGGATCTACCACTCTATGTTTAAAGAAATACTTTGCTATATCAGTTCTAACTCTCTGTTTTCTTAGTTTCTGTGAGTGACCCCTGAGCTGCCTTAAAGGTCTCTCAAAAAGCTGGCTGTGATCAGTCTTGTATAACCCATTGAGATATTTATATGTATCAATCATATCCATTCTCTCCCTACGCACTTGCAACGATTCCATATGAATGGGTTCTTGGCACAGTTTCAGACACCTATGTTGAACTCTTTCTAGTCTAGTACTATCTTTCTTTTAGCCATGGACTCCAAGCTGGGGAAGCATATTCCAATAATGGTCTGACTAAAGATGTATATAAAATGGTAATTTTTCTCCTTATTAAAACCACTAAAACACCTACGAAACATGCCAATGCGCTGGTTAGCCTTATTTACAATGTGATTAACATGTTTGCCAGGTTTCAAGTCATTTGAAATTATCACTCCAAGATCTTTCTGTTTATTTTCCTCTTTCAGGTAAGTACCATTCAGTGAATACATGTACTGAATTGTTGAGTGAATTCTCAACACTACACATTTGTCCGTTGAAACGTAATAACCAGTTTCTTGACCAGTGAGATAAAAGCAGTCAAGTCTTTCTGCAGGGAAACACAATCCTCCCTTTTCTGGATTGGAGCATACAGTTTGGTGTCATCAGCAAACATTTTTGCTGTATTTGCGACCAACTCTGGCATGTCGTTCACGTATAATAAAAAGAGCACAGGTCCAAGAATTGAGCCCTGTGGGACTCCACTAATAACTGACCTCCAGTTTGATGCGCCATTTCTGAGTATAACTCTCTGTCTACGTCCAGATAGGAAGGATTTGATCCACTGGTGAAATTTTCCTTTGATGCCCATATTATGCAGTTTGGTTAGAAGCCTCTCATGCGGTACAGAGTCAAAGGCTTTGCTAAAATCTAAATAGATTATGTCAGTTCCCTTCTGGGTTTCATAGTTATTTATCCAATCTGAAAGACATTCAATAAGCTGGGTAACACATGAACACTTTTCTTAAAAGCCATGCTGGTCACAATGTATCATGTCATTTTGTTTAATATGTGCCAAGAGAGAATCCAACACTAAACGCTCCATGAGCTTTGCTATCTGACTGGTGAGAGACACTGGTCTGTAATTGTTTGTACTGAGCCTAGATCCCTTCTTGAACAATGGTGTTATATTTGCGTCACGCCAGTCCTGGGGTGTGGATCCTGTTTTCAGAGAGTGGTTAAATATGTGGGCCAAGGGAACATCAAAATCTAGCACTTCTCTCAACACATTTACATGTATGTTATCAGGGCCACTGGCTTTGTTCTTACGTAAAGAGGCTAACTTCTTCCTCACATCCTCAGGGGTGATCTCCGTGTCATGTATCTCTGAGTTACACTCACACTTGGATTGTGGGATTGAACCAATCAGGGGCGGTTCCTCAGTCTGTAGACTGTAGACTCTACTAGTCTCTACACAAGTCTTGCTTCCGCGCTTCTGCAGAGGTATGGCAAATCCCAGTCACGACTCACAGGAGAAACTTATAGAATGAAATCAATAAGAAATGCCTTAGATCTAGGTACACACATTGAATGTCGTTAGACATATAAGATTTGTACACATATGATGCATCTCTATAAGTTGCCCAGGAGAAATTATATAGACTAAAATGAGTAAGAAAATGTCTTTGTTTCACGAGAAATTTATGTGATAATCAATTTTCACATATTATTAACACTGAACAACAACATACTCTCGAAATGAACCCTTTGAAATAAACCTTTTACCATTAGACAAATAGTTTTCCTATGGTCTAGGTCTAGGTCTATATTACTAGATATGCGGTCGCCAGTCTCGACATTCATCAGTCTCGTCACATCACTCAAATGTACGTGTCACAAGACTGACGTGTGTCGATACGTTGGCAACTGCATCTGCTAGTTAACGTCCATTTAAGATGTATTATAACAGGAAAACTACTTAAAAGCCTCAAATATGCTACACGGATTGTCCACATATGCTGCGGAAAACATATAATTTTAGGGTCTAGTTAGTTTTTTTAGTCTGCCGACCAGAACAGATGAACAATGAATAGATAACGTAATACACATACAATATATACATGTATACGTATTACGGTTCTATGATGGTAAAATCGCCTACTTACGAAATGAAAATCCATCCGCTCCAATACTTTTGAACATTCCAAAAGGATTAGCGTGGATGGTTCGACCCGTGTAATCATGATGTCACGTAATTCACTGTAGGAAAAACATACGAGACATCAATGGTCGGCGCATAAACACGGGTAGATATAACGTTCAAAAAATCTATCCGTCTTATACACAGGTCTAATCAGTTTTTTCTATGTGAGGGGTGACTTTAATCAATGTTTGTGTTTGTGTGAAATGTACCCAAATTTCTCTTTAAAGATAATGCTCAGCCAAAATAATAGTTGTTCTGTAAAATACTATATCAATGAACGATACCTTTTCCATTACTAGTGTAAGGTAAATAATTATAGTCGCTAGATTTAATATTTATTAAATCTTTAAATATACCATACCGTCTTGGTAACTAAAACACACGGTCAAGAGATGTTAGATAATAGAATAATTTTTGCCATACGTACCGCAGATTTCTGATGGCAGACATCCCATTTAATTAATATTACAGTATAAGGCTGCTTCTTATGTGCACCGTGCAAGTTGATACGTCTGACGAAAGCAAAATGCATGTAAATAGATCAATTGAATACGTACAAAAATTTTGAGATAATTACATGATGATTATATTTTAGATAATCGTATCAATTTTGTTATTGGATAGTGTTTTAGATAATTGTGATTTTTTTCTCCCATTTATATGGTATTCAAGATAAAGTATATAGTAGCATGTGTACTATAATTTCTTCAAAACGAAATTTTGTACTAACCTGTATATTTCAAACCATGTTATTACCACTCAACAAGGTGTACACTACATGTACATGTAGTTTGTAAAAACTGAAGCAATAATAAGAGAAAATAAAATTTTAGTAAAAGCCTTAAGTAACCTTTCCTGAATTTTAATAAATGATATCGAACCTAGGCTAGGACAAGCAATATTTTATTGTTTTATAAACATGCATATATATACCATTGATTTAGTTTTAAGAGTTTTTTATCCCTCGCTTTCAGTGATAAAATATTTACATACAGGGCCGTCAGAAGAGGGGATGCGTTGGGTCGGAACACCCCCCCCCCTTTTTTTCCAAATCAGCAAGTGACTACACCTATTATTAATTTTATAAATCATATCTTGGTGATGTATATGGTATGGTACTACCATTTACCAAGTCGCTTATATACAGTGTGCAGAACTTCTTCAAAGCCCACCTTAATTTCATTTATCTAATTCATAAAAGATATCTGTTTATTTCCATTATAATTAGAATTCATTTAGATACTTAAATTTGTATATATTCAAAGAAAGAATATGATGCTATATCACCAAATAAAGTTTATTGCATAAGATGTAATCTATTTTTAATTGCATCACAATGCACTCAACATCACTGTGCATATTGTCAAAAAAGCTCTACAAGTGTGCAACGTAATTTTTCTAGACGTCTTTTCCATGCTCAAGCTGGCTTCACGCTGAGCATAATGCTGAGTGTGAATTCTCAGTAAATGCTCTTAGACACCTGCACAACTCCTTAGTTGATATGGAGCAATTTCAGAATATCTGTGCTCATATCCATATTTATTTTGGCTTTCCACAATGAATCTAGGGTGGGTCAGGAGCAAAGGCTTTGAATGTTCAACATCTCCCTGTTATGTGTCTGAAATTCCAGACCGTTTTATATAAAGAAATTGGTGCTGAAAATGGCTCAGATTGAGCCCAAGAGTACACAAAATTTCAAAACTTCCCGGGGGAGCATGTCCCGGGACCCCCCTAGCATGTGCAAGTCTGAGGCCTTTTGCTTTAGAAAAAATAGCCGACACCTCTAGTATCGTTATTTATCATTGTTTATGATCGTTCCCTTAGAAAGAATCTAGATTAGTCCGTCTGTTTAACACTCTTCAATATTATGCAGACATTCTTTAATTCATATTTTGTAAAAAAAAAAAAAAAAAAAAAAGAATTGGAATAATTTCTATTTTTAGCTATATTTTGTATTTTAGTATTAGTTGAAATGGCTGATGAACCTCTTCCAAGTGCTTCCATGATTTCAAGATCATCCACACCTGAAAATGCAACACTATGCCAAATAAGAACTCCAAAATCTCAATCAAGAGAAACTTTGGGATTGTGTGACTTGCATTTTATTAACTCTGCTGAAGCCAGAACTAATAAGGGTATTAATGGAAATGGTAAGAATGTAAATTTTCAAACGCCAACGAAGGCAGTGGAAGAGAGATGGGCCGATAAGTCACTCACCAAGTCAAAACAGCAATCACTTCACATGTCAACAGATTCCGTCAATTATCGCAGCTCACCATGTGAAAATCCTTCATCAGCAAACTTTGGTTCTTCTTCCGAACAAAATCAAAGTAGTAGCTTTATTATTGAAAAGAGAAATTCAGATGTGCTTGGTACATGTACTTCATCAGATGAAACTGGTACTGTCAACATTAAACGAGTGAGATATGCATCAACAGTAGCAAGTGATAGTGATGAAAGAGATGAGGTGTTTGGACAGGTATGTATATTTTACGAACAAATTATCACTGAATTTTTTTAATTTGGAGTACCGTATTTTCTCGAATAGGCGCCCCGGCGCTTATTAATTTAAAAGATGCCATTCACCTGGCGCTTATTCAAGACAGGCAGTAGTTCAAAGGCCGGCGCTTATCAAAGAGAATGCAGCCCGCCGATTTCACTGTTCAAAGAGATCAATAATTTTACGGACTTTTAAGTGCCATTGGGCGAGTGCCGGTGTTTCTTTAATTGAAATTACTTGGGGACATTATGTGGACACATTATCAAAGAGAACACCGGTTGTTCGCTTGTAACTTCGTTATTATCAGTCCGATTACAACAGTTAACATATCATTTTAAAGCTGAGACCATCGTGGATATGACCATCTATACCATTATATTAATATCTATGTAATTACCAAAAGGAAATCATGTTTATTAAATCTCCTCGGACAAAGTCCGGAGGGAGATTTCTTGCTTTGCTTCTGTCCGTGCGCCCGCCCGTCCGAAATAAACAGGCTGATAATTCGAAGACTACTTGAGCTATTGATTTGCAAATGGAATATGTATTGTTTGAGGAAAAAAGCACTTCTCAAAAAATTTTGTTTGTCCTTTGGCCTGCTTTTGACGAACTTATGAGTGTTACGTAATAAACCTTTTTAACTCTCTACAAGAAGTATTTGACCTATGGTCACCAAACCTCATATTTAGCTTCCTTGTACTACTCTCCAGAGCTGATTAGATTTTGGTGTACTTTGGCCTACTTTTGATGAAGTTACGATGTGTTTTTAAAAACAAATTATTACGTAATTGTGTTTTTCTGTCTCCTGGCAACAGTTTATAACTTATCATCACCAAACTTGACATTTGGTATATCTATGTCATATCTCCTCACGTGATTTGATATTGGTGTACTTTGGCCTACTTTTGATTTTTTTTTTAATATTCAAATAAAACTATTGTTACCACTGCACTGGGGAAAGTATTTCAACTATCGTCATTAAACTTTACAGTTAAGTTCACTATACTAGTCTCCACAGTTGAATTGATGTTGGTGTACTTTGGCCTACTTTTGAGGAACTTACGAGTGTTACGCAATAAAGTTTGTTACCACGCTACAGGGAGAAGTATTTGACCTGTGGTCACCAAACTTCATATCTAGCTTCGTTGTACTACTCTTCAGAGTTGATTAGATTTTGGTGTACTTTGGCCTACTTTTGATGAAATTACTATGTGTTTTAAAAACAAATTATTACAAATTTGTGTTTATCTGTCTCCTGGGAACAGTTTATGACTTATCATCACCAAACTTGACATTTGGTATGTCTATATCATTCTCCTTACGTGATTTGATATTGGTGTACTTTGGCCTACTTTTAAAAGATTTATGAAGTATTCGAATAAAACTATTGTTACCACTGCACTTGGATAAGTATTTCACCTATGGTCATTAAACTTTACCGTTAAGTTCACTATACTAGTCTCCACAGTTTAATAGACGTTGGTGTACTTTGGCATACTTTTTACGAACTTATGAGCGTTACGTAATAAACCTTGCTGCCACTCTACAGGGAGAAGTATTTGACCTATCGTCACCAAACTTCATATCTAGCTTCATTGTACCCCTCTCCAGAGCTGATTAGATTTTGGTGTACTTTGGCCTACTTTTGATGAAATTACTATGTGTTTTAAAAACAAATTATTACAAATTTGTGTTTATCTGTCTCCTGGGAAGATTTTATGACTTAACATCACCAAACTTGACATTTTGTAGGACTATATCACTCTCCTCACGTGATTTGATATTTGAGTACTTTGGCCTACTTTTCAAAAATGGCCTGATCGGGGAAGGGGAGATTTATATGGCGCCCGACGACTACTTGTTAAATGAAGAGTGGGATCACACACTAATCCCTGTAATTATACACTTGGAAGCAAGTGGCAGCGTTTTTATTTGAAGTTACTTGAGTAAGTTTCTGTGGCTTCCTCAGTTGTGTCTAACTTAAGGTGATCAAATAATTTTGCGTTAATTAACGCCTTCATCAATTGCGTCAATTGATAATGTTTAGCAGCCGGGGAACCCGGCGACTAAACAAGACCGGCGTCTAAGTAAGTAATATAGCCTATACACCAGCAGCTTAATCAAATACCGGCGGTTGATCGAGGCTAGGCGGTTGATCGAGAAAATACGGTAATATTAAATCAATACATGTACAACTGGATTTTAACACTTACACAGACATTTCACATAACATCTGCCATATATTTCTTCACTATGACGTCACATGATTGGTATAATGTTATGACGCAACCCCAAGATTGGTTATAATACAATACAACATTTACTGGAATAGGCTGCAGAATCCAACATCTCCATGATGCTCTAACCAAGTTTTGCCAGAAGCTGTGCTTCAACAAGGGTCTTAAACCTTAAGAGGAGTCAAAGACGAACAAGAGCACCAGTTCACAATGGTGACGGAAGACGACTAATGTAACCATACCAGATAACAGTGGAATTTCTGAGAAACTAAGTAGGGTGTTTCAGCGGTTTGATATCTGACTAGCTTTGTACCAACTGAAGCAGAGAGTACATCCTGAGGACAAAATAAAGAAAAACATACACTCTGATATTATATACAGACTGAATTGTGACGACCACCAATGCTGATACAATACATAGGAGAGATTAGCTAACCATTAAAAGAGAGGTTCAAGCAACACCATATTGCTAGTAGTTCTAGTAGAGCGTGCTTATCTGCAATCTACAACAACACCAAGGACACTCATTCAGCATTAAAACCACAGATATACTCAACCAAGGTGGTTTCAAGTGGGACATAAGAGAGGCAAATCATGAAAGATTGCATCAAAAGGGAGAGGGTACTTGGAGTTGAATTCTCTTATGCGTGCGTCTCATGCCCACGAGCCCGCCAAGCCAGTAAGTCTGACCATCTTTGGGTTACGTCATTACATCATATCAATTATCTTGGGATGTCACTCTGAAGAAATATGGCTGATGTCATATTAAACATCTGTGTAAGGGAGTGCTCATTATTTAGGTCATAGGGGGAGTCTGAGGAAATCCAGGGTGGTTCTCTATTTTGGTACAGATATTTTAGGGGGGTCATCAATTTTGTATTAAGTACAAGAGAGGGGGGGGGTGTCTATTTTGTGCCAGGGTAATATTAAAGATTTTTTTCATTTTTTATTTTACTGTCATTTCATGGGTAAAACACATACTAATTTAGTGCGTATAATCGTGGCAAAAAAACATTTGATAAGGGGGGGTCACCTATTTTGTACATGAAAAAATAGGGGGTTGCCTTTTTTGTAAATAAAAATATGGGGGGGGGGTCATGAATTTTGTGCATGAACATCAGACCAAATCCTCACACTCCCCCCGGCAATAAATAATGGGCAGTCCCTAAGTGCTTTTAAAATCTAGTTGTATAGATTTAACCCTTCATTGACCATCGACTGCGTTGGTTTGACAGAAAGAATAAAGGTCCAGGATTACTTTATTTAAATTTATCATATTCCAGCATAAAAGCTGTTTTTACTTTTTTTTGAAGACTATGACTTTTCTGGAGCTTTCATGAATACACAGCAAAACATGAATATATGACAAGTTTACACTCAGCGATTACAATCTGCATGCATACAATAAGTTATTTTCTTTTATACATATATTTTTTCAGATCTATATGAGTTTAATTTGGTCTAAAAATCAACTGGGTATTGCATATTATGATCTGAATACTAAAGAAATTTTTCTTATGCTTGACACCAGAGAAAACAACAGTTTTCTTCTTTTGGAAAAAAGTATATTAATTTTTTAGTTTCAATTATGAAATTGATGCATAGTCAGTTTTTCTTGAACATTTTATTTTATTAATTATGTTCAAATTAACTTATCGTATGAAAAGTACGGTACCTGTATTGTTGTTGTTTTTTTGCTTGTTTTTAAGTCTATCGTCAAGTAGAACCAATGTGTGTCATCGTGTGTGCCACGCAAGATCAATTTCTGATTGATATGCTGAAAGCTAAGTTCTTAGGTAATAGACTTTGAAGTTCAATTTTACATTTCATATATATTTAGAAAAATGCTTTGAATTTGTTTCATGAATGTTCTTTTTTTCTTATTCAGATTCAAACGCTGATGGTGAACATGAGTGTGACTTTATTAAAATTCTTCCCACTTTGGATTTTTGTAAGCCGTTTATTCTCTTTATTATTACATTCAAATCATAGCGTACCTTTTGTGCAATGGATGCAAATACTTAGATGGTTAAAATCATTGGGGTTCCATTGCAAGTAGACAGTTTAAACAATATAAGATATTCCAAATCTTAGCCTATTAGCCAAACTAGTGTCCCAAGTTAATTTAGATTTAAGAAAAGATGGGGTGACATTCCTAATTTTAGACTCCAAAAATGAAAAATTGGTCAAATTGTTTGGCCCCAAGGACCAAAATCTTTAGCTACCGATTTTACTCTATATAGAAAAGTTTCAAGATTTCTTCCAAAGTGCACTGTTTGAGGGTTCCATGTCACCTATTTCTTGAGCAACATGTGAAATGTATAATTTGCTCACAGTGACCTTATCCTTTGATTCTGAAGACTCTGTTCATATCATTGCTGCATAAGACTTCATACTCATAAGCAGTGTTAGATACAGGATTTGAGATAAGGATGAGAGTGATGGTGTGTACGAAATACAAATTATGAGCGACTCACCTGGTCCAGACAATGGTCAAAACAATGAAATCTGTCACTGGCATATTAAATGTGACTGTTCATATTGGTATTGATGATTACTTAAACATCTCTTCACTAATTGATCATATATTTATCAGCCTATGTGACGAGCAAAAGAAGAGCTGCAACGTTGAACCTCACTGGGATTCCTGAACACTTCAGCGAATATGAGCGTTCTCTCTATTTGTCTAGTATTATTCCTTACGAGAAAGTTAATGTAGTGAGTTAAAATTCTTCTTTTATATAGAAAATATAAATTGTATATTTATTACGGAGTCATAAGCCAGTCTGACATCTGTGGGTAAAAGTGAACTTGAAACACAAATAATATGAATATTACTGTAGCCTTCATGTTATTTGGATTAAGAATAATATAGCATTTTCCCCTTTAGATGCGAGCGCTAGGTGGTTTATTGAAATATCTCGATAAAACTAATTGTGGAATGGAATTGGAGGACTCAAATTTTGGTGTGGAAATTCTAGCAATCCACACATTTTCACTGTAAGCAAAGTTTTATTTTGATTGTAGGTATAAACA
This sequence comes from Streblospio benedicti, assembly GCA_019095985.1. Lineage (NCBI taxonomy): Eukaryota > Metazoa > Annelida > Polychaeta > Spionida > Spionidae > Streblospio > Streblospio benedicti. Next base: position 19,108,286 of record CM032664.1, on the reverse strand, counting down.
AAAAAAATTTACTCATGGATAGTTTGCGGACAAGAATTGATGTAAATTGACAAGATTAATGATTCTTAAACAAATTAAGATTTTTCAAAACATGTGTTTTTATTCTTGAGATAATGTTAGACCCATTACCCCTGAAAGATTTTTCTTTTCATTGGCTTTAGTAATTGTTATGGATAGCGTTAAAGTTTAATGTGTGAATGCCACTTTCTTCACTACAAATGTAAATTGTCGTTTTATTGTATTTTAGGGATGACATGCTTATTATGGATGACACATCATACAGGTATGTATTTTTTGTTACACTTTAGAATAAAAAATTATGTAACTTTTAATTAGAAGTATATTCCTAATTCTGGGCAGCTAGATATCTTTATATTTATCAGTCAATATTATGAAACATTCTATTGCAGTGCACTTGGCATCTTCAAATATAATTCTCGAATTAATAGAAGCCTAAATGAAATTGATGATAGTTTGTTTGGTGAGTATATTTGATGATATCGCGCACACCCACAGTCACAAAAAATACAAGAATAACAAACAAGACTGAAATGTTGATTTTTATTGCATCAAAAGCTGTTGTGAAAACTACCTGTTGAAGTACAATTTAAGTAGCTTTATCATAATTAGTAGAATTTTGTGAAGAATTATGGGGGATATCATATAATTGCACACTAGCTAGTACAGTAGAACCTCTATTAAAGCCTCTTTCACAATTGCGTTGCGAGCAGTTAGCGACCACTTGGCAATCACGTTCACATACGTTGCACAAGCAAATCGCATAACTGGTACATGCGGTCTCATCTGTTGCAGGCAAAATTACGATGCAAGCGCAGCTATTGATTTTGAAAACATTACAATGCACAAGTTAGCACAACGTATCTACTCACAGGATTTCATGCGAATGACGCACACCGTTTTACGGTCGTAGGATGACTTGCAGCCATCATGGGAGCGTTGCTCAACCATCGTACGTCCTTGTGCGTCTTTTGTAAAACACAAACCTCCGTCACCTGAATTTTGGGACAGTTCCAACGGGCATGATAAATGCACACAAAGCATGTTCCTTACATCATTTTCTTGAACACACTAGATTGCAACATTTTTGTCGCAATTATTTGCGATCAATTGTGAAAGGGGCTTAAGACCACTAGTGGGACTGATTTCAAGTGGTCTCAATAGAGAGGTTGTCTTTATATGGAGGCTCATTTTAGTAGGTTTATGAACTGGGACCATGACAAATGGTCCACAGTCTCTTGAAAACAAAATTAAACACCATGAAAAGTTAGGAAACTGCCAGGTTTGGTGACATGGGCGATAATGGGGATGCATATGTTTTACTCCAATTTACCAGGAACGTGCATGCAGTAGACGACAAATTGTTATTCTATCTAATAAATGCGTCCATATGTAGTTTTTATGTAGTATATGTACCTATTTCATTTGCGCTCAGGGCTTAACGTTAACTTTTTGAAAGTGGGTGCCCGTTTGGGCATGTGGGGTGGCTGCTACTGGGTGCCCGAATGAAATATCTGGGTGCCCGAATGGAAAACCTATGTTAGATGAGAAATAAGTTTTATATGTTTTTAAAAAGCTTTTTTAAGCGCCTTTGCTATAATTATACACTACTTATGATAACTGTGTAACTGTTGGACATCAAATGCTTTTGTTTTTCAAGATCTGATCAACAATGTTTTCAGTTTTTAGGTTTAATGTTATCTGCAGGTGAAAAATCAGATTTGAATAAAAACTTCGTACAAGACAGACAAATAATAAGGCAAAATTGTCTTTACAAACAAAAGCATTTGATAGCTTTTCTTGTTCTGAGGAAAAATTGAAAAAAACTTCTATTTAGACATTATTTTATCATACTCAACAAGGTTCCTCACAAAATACTATTCATAACAAATTCAAAAAACAAAAAAAAACAAATTATTCATGACTTAAGAATGACAATTCAAATACAAACTCTGTTAAATTATTCATGTAAATATTATTAACAACGCCTGGAACGTAGTGTATTTCTTAACAAAGGAAAGGCAGCGTTTGGCATGAAGCGTTTCACGGTGATTGTTTGGCAAGATACGGTGTTTGCTGAATTAAGTAGGCTATTTCAAAGCCCCAGGAAACTTTCATTAACAGCCTCTACTCTAAAACCTGTCCAGTGTGTTATGCAATGATACATATATATATATGTATATATACATTTTAATTCACAAATAAGAAAATATAGCAACTTTAAGTACAGAAATATCAAGTCAAAACGGCCAATTTCCTGTGCATTTATATGGTAACGTGTCAATGCTATCACCTCACGGGGTGAAATCACGTGACTATGACCCGGGGGTTTTTTTTGAGAATGCACCATTTTCATTGTCTCAATCACAAAGGATTATGATAATTTAGCAGCGCCCATCATTCTCAAAAGGAAGAATTCAACAAAATTTAGAAAATAATAGAATCATAGTGTTCTAGGTCTCATAAGATTTCCACTATTATAAAGTTATCCTGTGGCATAATCATTTTTAATTAGGCTTGCAAATAGTAGGATGGAAATATTATTTTATCTAAATTTTGGACTTAAATTTAAAACAAGTCATCGACCTATCATATGAATGATGAAATATTGCTAGCAATTACTGGGTGCCCAGTCGGGCATGTGACCATGGCTGACTAGATGCCCGGTTGAGCCTCCTGCATGCCCCGGCATGCGGGCACTAATAATGTTAAGCCCTGAAGTTTTCATGGGCGGAGTTATTCTGATAACAGATTTTTCATACATTGACTACCATTGACATTTTCAGGTCTGTTAAATAAGTGCAGATCATCTATGGGTTCGAAATTACTGAGGTGCTTATAATAATAAGCCGCTTTTTAGTTACCTTGATTTTGATTTGAACTTACCTCTTTGCGGTTTTGATATTTCTTCTTTTTAGATTTTAAACAATTAACATGCCAGTTTCACTACATAGAAAGTGCGGGAATGGGTTGTTTATATATTAATTTATTTGTTAAAAAATAACAAAAAATCTCTTGATGAAATTTACTTACTTTTGTGTTGATATTTTGATAATGTTTTCCAGGACCTGGTTTTTACAACCAGTACACAACAAAAAGATCTTACAAGAGAGACAAGAGGCCATTGGTTTTTTCAAACGAACTATAAATCTTGAGTTCGCATCAAAACTTCATTCATGTCTTTCTGGAGTGAAAAATATTGCGGTAAAATTAGTCGCTATGTTTACAATGTAACATTGATTTTCACATTTATATTGATTAGAACTTCTTTTAATTATAATTTTCAGCTGAAATAGTCAGTCTTATCTTACATGTATCTTTTTCAGCAATTTGGCCGAAAATATGACGGTATGTGTGTCCCAGTCTTCCATTGTGGTCTGGACTAGGTCGTTGCACCTATTAGTCTGGACCACACCTGTGGTTTGTTAACGTTCGTTCCCATTTTTTGTTGTTCAATTATTGACGACTTTCACGTAGACTGATACTAAAACATCGAGCCATGTGGCAGGCCATAGTACCGAACCATAAAAAACTCTTGACTTTTTGAGGTGTATTCAAACTAAGAAATACTCATTGCTGTTATCCCAAAGCATGGTATTAATAACAAAGCCATGAACTCTCTATGCGTAAGTATACATCTGATTTTTTTAAATTTAGTTTAATTTAATAACAGACTTATCTGATCCGGCAGTACAGTTTTAGCTAGATTTTAGCGCTTAGCGCTCCAATATTGTGTTCGGCGTTTGTACAACCATAGTACTTTTCTGTGTAGATCTAGTGGCGACAGCGATAATTTTGTGTATCTGCACAGCATTTTTATATGGAAATTCACGGGTAATGTATGGACTTGATCAATGGAAGATATACGTAAAGACATGTAAAATCTCAAAGATAATGTAGGCATCGTATACAGTTAGAAAGGAGAAGCAACATTTATAGTTACTATGCATGAGTTTCTAAATTGTGAATTAATAAACCTCCGTGATAAACAGACTGCAATATTCATAATAAATGATTAACTCTCGTTTTTTTGAAAAAAGTAAGAAGATTGGGCCACCGTGTACTGCATCATATTTAGTTTCAGCACATAAACCAAGATTTACAGATATTATAAATAATTTTAATACATTAATAGATTTGTTTTCACCCTTTCATCACTACGAAAATTGTTCTTGCAAGGATGAAAGAAATGAAGCACTTTTGAGCCATTGGAACCTAATGTACAAGGTATTACACTGGACTTCTACTATACAACTTGAAATGAGACAGTGTTGTATTGACAAAGACTCACTCACTCAAGACCTCTTAAGGCCCCTTACCCTACATTGTATGTGTATACGAAATGGTGCTCTATGATCAATTGATGCATGTATCACATAGATGAAAACATTATTAAGAAAAGTATCAAACTAATATTGTTATGCACATTTTAGCCTCTTCATAAGGCAGCTACAGGCACCAAGCTTTTAAGTCTTAAGTAGATCATACTGGTCCTAGATACCAAGACGAGCTCCAGGTATATAAGACCATGCAAGAGCTGTACAAGAGCAGTCAATAAGCGGATCAAACTAGACTCCTCTTTACCTCATGTCAAAACCACACATGACATACTGGTGGAGTTGTCAAGGATTGAACCAGGCCGAAGACCTTTCACTTTAGCGATATTGTGAAGATTGTCATCAGTTAACTGATATATTTGTATATTAATTTTAAATTATACCACTGGGCAATCCTCAAGAAACAGACGTTTCTATGTCATTCCCTATTTCTTCAGTGTGACGTAGTCGACATAGTGAAATAACCCAAAATGGGGGGTTCGGTGCTGCTCTACCAGGGCCGGTCCCACGAAAAAGAGTTCCCCTCTTAAGTCCCCCTTTTTGTTTGAGAAAGTTTTTGAAGTTTTCTAGTTTTTTCCCCTTAGCCTGCTCAAACCACCTTTTGGGTTCTCTGTCCAGGGTGTCTGTTGTTTTTTTTCCCCATGCTTTTTTTAAAAAGAGTTTTAAGGGGGGGCCCTTTTGGTGCCCCCTTTTTTTTGGTG
>CM032664.1:19070745-19087488 GCA_019095985.1 Streblospio benedicti | reverse complement strand
TTATTACCTGGTCATTCCGTCCTCCTAAACGACTCAACATATAGCAATGAAACTTGGTATATAGCAAGAACATCCTATGTAGATGTGCATATTAACAGGGTTTTTTGATTCTCAATTTTTTATGGGAGTTATGCCTATTTGAACTTAGAAATTGTGTGCATCTTATACTAATAGCTTGTCTCCGCTACTCCTCCTAAAAGACTCAACATACAGCAATGAAACTTGGTATACAGCAAGAACATTATATGTAGATGTGCATATTCACAGGGATTTTTGATTCTCAAATTTTTATGGGAGTTATGCCTCTTTGAACTTAGAAATTGTGTGCATCTTATACTAATAGCTTGTCTCCGCTACTCCTCCTAAAAGACTCAACATACAGCAATGAAACTTGGTATACAGCAAGAACATTATATGTAGATGTGCATATTCACAGGGATTTTTGATTCTCAAATTTTTATGGGAGTTATGGCTCTTTGAACTTAGAAATTCCCCTATTCCCAATTTGTGACTACAAGCAGTGTACATTATGTACAAATATCATATTTCTTTTGATTACTGTATCTCATCTATTGAAGGGGTGCTTTTTGGAGACTTTTAGCAGTGAGTAGCTAACATATGCATTTATCTATCTATGGTAGTTATGCCTCTTTGAACTGAGGAATATTTTGCCTCCTATACTAATAGCTTGTCTCTGCTACTCCTCTTAAACTACTCAACATACAGCAATGTAACTTGGTTTATAACAAGAACTTCATATACGTATATATGTAGATGTGCATATTAACAGGCATTATTCCTGAGTGCAACTACGTGTGATGTGGTGAGGTAGTGAGACAAGAACTCGCGGGTTTGGCAACATATTTTAATGGTAGTTGGTTTAATTCTACAATATTCTAGGTAAAGTGAGAGATGCCTCACAGTAAACAAAGTTAAGTTCATTTCTGAGTTGTTTTACACGTACATGATGTATACATTTACTTCTACGCTTAATTGATCTACAGACTACTGTCATAATCGAGCTTATTCAGGCAGAGGAGAGAGGAGGGAAGCGGAGTGAGGGTGACTGGATAAGAGGGTGGAGCGGGTGGGAAAGAAATCACGTGTGTGCTCTGTGAAATCGGCTGAACGAGTGGGGAGAGAAGGCGAGGCTGGGCAAAAGTGAGGGGCCTGGATTTTACGCGGGCGCGGGCGGCCGGCGGGAAGAGAGGGCCCAGACGACCTTGGGAAGATCCAGGGCGCCGGATGTGACCGTTGCGGGGCCGAGGGAGGCGGGCCGGCGCCAGGGGAAGAGACCTTCACCTGGGGTGACTTGGTGCGACTGGATTGTGTTCAGACAGGCGGCGGCGGCGGGCCGAGGTCATTGCCGGGTGTCGGCTTATGAGAGGAGTGACCTGGATTTGACCTAGGGGCAGTGGGAGATGTGAAAAATAAGACAGGGTCGCGATGGCCGTGACCTGAGGTTAGCGAGTGCACCAAGAATAATGCCAACAAATTGCACGTATGAATTTAAAACAGATGTTATATTCATATAACATTCCTGTTACACGCGACGCAGGTCCAGACATCGATAGGTCTCGCTTGTTTCAATTAGTATCTGTTATCAAGAGTAAGAGTTTAGTTTATTTTTAATCCTTTTAAAACATAGCACTAGAATTCAAATTTTATGCTTTATATTTCAACATTATTCATATTGTCATACTAGATGTGTTGCTGTGTAAGTTTTATATTTCATGTTTATTTATTCATGTTTTTTTGTTTTGTTTTTTTGTTCTTTTAGTTTATTGGCGCTAGCCATAGCAGCCAGAGAATACAACTTAGTTTGTCCTGAGATGACAGCAAACAATGTCATGGAGATCAAGGCTGGCAGGTACACTACAGGTTTTCAACTGTATGCTTCAAAATCACAAAAAGCTACCCAAGCTATATTTATTTGATGGTCTCATAATAAAAGTTTGATGTGGACTCAAAGCTAGGAAATGTTTTATTTATTAAAAAAACTGACAGAAAAGTTTATGTATGATGTGTGATTAGAATGTTTTCTCTATTTTCTCCTTTAACTGTGGTCATAAGCCATTCCTAATTTGATCTTTCTGTAGGCATCCAATTCAGGAGCACTTGTCAAGTCCTTTTGTGCCAAACGATTTCACTAGTGGAGAAGGTCATAGTTGTGTGAAATTGTTGACGGGACCAAATGCCAGTGGCAAAAGCGTTTATTTAAAACAGGTTAATAATCAAATTTCACGTTACTTCTGATAAATTGGTGAGAGAAATGAACTAATTTGATCATGACATCATTTTTCTTACCTCAATTTATTTGACTTTATTATTCGTCATTTTATATTTTCCAGGTGGCACTCATTGTGTACATGGCTCATATAGGCAGTTACGTACCAGCAAAATCTGCTCGCATCAGTCTCACAGATCGAATATTTACTCGTGTTAGTTCAAGGGAAAGTGTTACAACTGGCTTGTCAACATTTATGATCGATCTTAATCAGGTGTCTACTGCCGTGAGATGTAGCACAGAGCGTTCGTTGATTATTTTGGATGAATTTGGCAAAGGCACTGAAACTGTGAGTGTATAATGTGTAACCATATCAATCATCTATGGTAGTGTCCTCATTCATTTTAAGTTCATGTAGTAACTTGGGAATCGCGTTCTGCCTTCTCTGCACTATAAAAATGAAAATATTGAAGAGGCTAATTAATAGATATATGCAGTAATATATTATATTTGTTGTCATTATTCATTACAACTATGTACCTCTTAGTAATATTGAAAGACTGAAGAGTATTTTTCGTAGTCCAATCAACACAGTAATGATTGCGCTGCATAAAGAACAATTGTGCTTGTAGGTGGATGGCATGTCTCTGCTCATCGCCACCATCCGACACTGGCTCAACCTGAATGAGCGATGTCCTCACTGTGTTGTGTCCACTCACTTTCATAGTGTCGTGCAAGAGAATCATTTACCCCGAACACCACTTCTTGAATATCAGGTTATAACCAGTTTCATTTTATGTAGTTGATAGAATCATTGTATTATCACAGTAAGACCTCTAATGTTGACTGGTCTGGTAAGATCGCTAAGCGCACAGAACCAGTGGTCTGTTGAAACATTTCCCATATATGTTTACACTGTGTTCATGAGTTGATGGATGTTCATTTGCTTAGGCATTTAAACTTATGCATCATTTTTACACTGTTCACAGTGACAATGAAAAAGAGGCTTGAGGATAGCAGTAAAGACCATTAATAGTATGGTCCTTCCTGCAAAGCAAAGGGGCAATGTCACTAGCATGCAAGATCACAAAGTGCATTTAATAACCTTCAGTTTTTGGAATTTGGCTCTCAATTCTGGCACCAATTTTAATAAAAGGACTAAAATAATTGCTATGCCGAGTTACTATCACACGTATGGTTGCTTTGTTACAGACGATGGATGCCATGCTGGAGGAGGGGGGCGAGGAGCTGGTGTTCCTGTACCAGCTGGTGAGCGGCAGTGCCAGCCACAGCTACGCCTGCCACGTGGCCGCCACCGCAGGGCTGCCAGCCGAGGTCCTCACCAGGGGGCGCGAGGTGCGTACACGCATAGGGCATACGTTAGGTTTGTCAATGTCATTTTAGTGGGTGCGATTTTTACCGGTACATATGTTTGTTACTTGGCAGCTATCGCAGGGTTGGCAATTAAAGTCCTCGCCAGAGGTTGATATGCGGCGGAATAGCCATACAATCTGTATTGCGAGCATTCAAATCTATGTTCAGTGTTGGCTTATTAGTTTTAGCTCAATAAGTGTCAATTTAGAGTGGTCTTTTATTTAAGTGTACTAAATGATTGTGGGCTTAAAATATAGGTAACAAGAAAAAGAGCAGTGAGTAAACACTAGTTAACCATATTTGAAACCATGAGCTGTCAGGCTATCAATTCAACATAGTGTTTGTTTTGACCTAAGTGGACATCGTCACCACCAGTTGGTTGCTCATTCAAGTGTTCTAAACGTCGTAAATAATACAATCTAATGTGTCAATGTACAAACAAGCTTACTATGTGGTTGCTATTGCAGGGATGCTCAGTTGCACTGCCCACTGAAGATTTTACGACTTTATTAATATCGGTAATAAATTTAAGATTTTGTGTCTGTAGGTCTCAGATCTGTTGCGAAGGGAGCAGCCTGTTCACAGAGTTGATACGCCAAGTACAGAAACGCAATTTGCCAGGTAACTACATGTAATTAAACAAAAAATGATAACTAGGAGTCTACTCATTAGAGCACAAATTACTCCCAATAGGTTAATTTATTTCTCTCTGATTTTCAGTGAATTACCAACAATTATGGTGATTATGGCCTTTATATGCATGAATGCCAGACTACACTATAAATGCAAAAGGAATCATATGTATAAGATTTTAATTTGCAGATAGTATTTAAAGAAATTATTATGGCGACATAAAACAGAAATAGGTACATGTATTCACATACTAGAGTTGGTGCAAACAAGATAAATGCAAACTGAGGGTGCTCTGTAAATAGTCATGGATCATAAATGGGAATGAATAGTAGGAAATCAAAGCTTATGAAAATATTTATTTATAGTAGTGATGTGAATAAAACCAAAACCAATACTTTGGTCCTTTGTATTTGTTTAATGATTTTTTTTTATATTTATAGATGCAAGAACATTGTGGATAAGTTTCTTCAGCTAGATTTACGTTCAGACAACATTGAGGACTTCTTGCAGGACTATGTTCTTCGAATAATTGATGGCAATGGGACTTAATTTGTGAAAAGTTAATTTGAAGTTGCTCTCTATTGGATATAATCCTTGTTGAGTGTCCAGAGGAATGAAGTATAGAATTTATTTATAGGCTATTTAATACCATACAATACTATGATTTTATTATTAATATGGATTTTTAAATATTTATACATTTATACATTATAAAAAGTAAATTGAAAGTACATGTATATTGATATGTAAACAAAACAATCAACAATAAAATTTAGTATTACAAGTTTATTCTGTGTATAGAACACTGCATAAAAATGCTTTTAAAATGCTTTGTAATTTAAGGCTCCAAATTAATACTGATATACTAAAATCACGATGGAAGGGATTCAGATTCTTACATATCAACACAACATTTTAAGGTAATGGACAAATGATTTGACAAATGAAAAATCTGAATACCTACACTAGCACCTATGAACACAATTTTTAAAACCGATACATAAAGATATTGATTCAGGCACTTCACACTAGTATAAAATAAATATCTAATTTGACTTGTCACTGGGATCCTTTATTAAAATACGGGCCCAAAAAATGTCCATCCAGATTGACAATAATCGTCTTTAAGATTTAGATCACAGTAGCTTCATTTTTTCGTTTCATTTGCAGTAACATCCTTTAGCAAACTCAGAGATCTTTAAACTGTTTAAGAACACTAAAAACGTGTTGCTCCCTTTTGGCCAGTGCCTCTTTTTCTTTTAGCATTTCTTCCTGTTTTTCGACCAAATATTCCTACAAAAAAAAACAATATGAAAATCATTAATTCTATATTTTCAGTGAAATACAGGATGCTTTTTCTTCTCTCAACTAAACTTAAGGTTCTTGAGAACATCCATGTGGTGCCCTCTAGTGGCAAGCAATGGCAAGCAATAAAACTACTGCCACTCAGTGCTGCCACCTGTTAGCTTATTGATCATAACAGTGACATAATGCTGCCACCTGCTGGCTAAACATTGCATAAGTAGTAAAATTGTCACAAATATTTTTTTATAATAAAATCTAGCCAAAAGATGTGTGTTAATATTATTTTTTTCCATTATTATAAATTATTATCTATCAGTGAGCAAAGTTTTGTGATGATTCACAAAACTTTTTTTTTACTAGAAACACATCTATGGATAACACTTGGATTGATGCTCTTTCTTAGTAATTTTATTCTACAGCACTTTATTTATGCATTTGATACCTAATTATAGTTTTATTATCTTACTAAAGTCACTGATTTAATATTCAAATAACCATAACCAATATTTATTCTGGCATTATAAACATATGTTGTGTTTAAATCAAAGTGCATATACTTATTTACTGTAATATCACACGTTGAGGATATTAGATACCTTTCTTTAAATAATTATATCTCAAAAACTAGCCTGAAGAGGTATCATTATTTTTCTATTTTTTGATAGTATATAGTTTAAGCTTGAAGGGAAAATTAGTTTTACAGCAATTCACATGAAAGTTTTTTAGAAATTGCAGATTGAATTGCGACAGGTCAGCCATTCCTTTCATTCGCATTGTAATATATCACAAAAATATTGAAACAAACATTTTTTTATAATAAAATCTAGCCTGAAGATGTGTGTTAATATTATTTTTTTACCATTATTATAAATTATTATCTATTAGTGAGCTTTTTTTTTTACTAGACGTTCTCATCAACCTTAACAGTGAACTCACGGATAACTTTGCAAGTTGCTCCCTATCCTTGTCATTTTCCTGTTTACGAGATAGCAACCATGCCTCTGTTACTTCCTGATGCTTAGCAAGAGTCAGTTCCAATTCCTAAAATAAGTTATTGTAAAATACTAAATACACAATAGGGGATTTTTGTAAAATAATTACTGTAAATATTAGAGACATATATTATGTAAGTACTTTTGATTTATTCAGAATCATTTTTCATTATTTTAGTTGATAAGACACATTCTTTGAATAATTACCACAAAGATTATGTCTATTTATAATTTGAAATGCACTAATCGTTCATGAAAAAACAAGTTATAAAACTGCTGTGACATTTTTTAACATAAAAAGTCTACCCGTTGCTGTTTAAGATACATTTGTTGGTAAGCTTCTTCCTTTTGTTGTAATAATTTCCTCGATTCTTCCAACTCTGCTTTCTCACTAATTTCAAAATAGTATTTGAGAAGATACATGTACATGTACAACTAAATTACTTATAGATCATAAGAAAAATATATGTGTCAATAAACAAAGAAATATATGTGATGAAATAGTGTATTATTAACAGAATGAGTGTAAAAGCCAAAATTGCACGCACCTATCAAGTTTTGCATATTCCAATTTCAAACCTTCTATTGCATCATCTATAGACTTTGTAGTCAATTTTTTAATGTAACTTAGGTCCCTGAAAGGCTAAAAATATAAAAATAATATGTTCAATGGTATAGGTGAAAAATCATCTATTAAAAGGTAAAGTCAGTATTTGTAGTGATCTTTCAGTTTACTCTCAAATGTATCATAAATAGCAAGATTTCACCATACATACTGTGGGTTCTGAGTTCCTGTCATCTGTGCTTTGCTCAGGTGTAGAATATAGTACAGTTGGAATTCCATAATGGAGTTTGGGTATTTTCGTTGGATTATAGAAGAATCCTCCTGCTATAGCTCCTTGGGCAACAGGCTTGAGAACTTTTGAGAACAATTAATGATACTGCTGTTACAATGTTACTACATGTACTTGTATTTGATAAAGACAAGGGTCAAAATGCCCATTCTCGTGATTTTTTCATGAGATTATAATTGTGGTATATATTGGATACACAGACAATTCTATGCATGTTGCATAGTCCATTCGAACTATATTTGACGCTACATTATCTTTCATTGCTATACCTTTCACATATAATGACGAACAAAAATGGTAAGAAGTTGACATCTCAATATTGAATGAGGTGAGCAATTATATTCCATACATGAGTTTGAAAAAAAATCATTAAAAAAATGTTAAATATCACTTGATATACTGGTAGTATAATTTTATCACTGTGCTAAAGCAGAGGGGTAAATGTTTGACAAAACATTGACTACCATAAATGGGTGGTATGGTTGATAATAGTTTTAAGTTACTAGTTAAAGACTTGGTACAATATGAAAAATCAGTGTTTCAACAGTCTGGAAGTCATTGAAATTCATATTTTTTTAAGATCCTAGAAAAGTCATTGAATTATGTGAGGAGTCATTGAATTTATTGGGTTAAATTGGTAAAGTTGAACCTCTCGATTTAGACCACATGTGGGACTGACCTCAAGCAGGAAAACTAATCATATTACAGACATGGTCTGAATATAGAGGTGATCTCGATTGGAAGTTCTACTCACTATACAGTACAACCTCCAATTAAGACCACCTCTATAATAAGACCACTTTTCACAATCCCAAACCTTCACAAGCTATTAAAATGAATCTCTCTATTAAGACCACCTAACACTTGTCACAAAGGTGGTCCTGATAGAGAGGTTCTACTGTAATTTAAATGCTGTTGGACCAGAGATTAAATATTTTGTTATATTCGGCACCTTGATATCTTCCAAAAATCTTATTTTTGCGCGTTTCGTGTGAGACCCACACACACCATAATTTGGTAATATGTATTTGTAGATGTGTGCAAAAGAATAGAAATCTATCATATATATAGACCCTAAAATAAATGAAGCTAGGTACATTTATCTCGAAAAATTCTTGAAAAAATTAAAATCTTTTGAAAAATCATTGAGAAGTCTTTGAATTTTAACATACTACATTTGTGGAAACCCTGAAAATTTGAATATCTGCCTTCACGAAGCAAGATGGATGCTTCACTTCAAAAATAGTTGGCATCATAACCAGTACACAAGTGTATCACAACAATTTTTGTGTGACAAATGCATATACATTCAAAATCATCAGTAGAAAAAAAAGTAGAAAATATTTGTCAGTTATAAGTGAATGTCTTAATAAAGGTAGATTTCTGTTGAATGTTTGCAAAATCCAGATGCATGACATAACCTGCAATTGATGCCACTTTTATAAAGAGACCATCTAAGAAAACAACATTTTTGCAGTTCCAAACCCTCATAAAGATACCCAGGGACGGATTCAGAAATTTGAGACCGGGGGGCTAATTTTCAAATTTTCAGAGCGGGGGGCGGGCGGATTTGTCCGTGCGTGGGGGCAGATCCAGGTTTTTGGAAAAGGGACGTAAGGAAAACATAAGGAAAGGGGGGGCTCACTTACGGGATTTCATGAAAAACTATGAAAATGAAGTATGTTGGTGGGAAAAAGGGGGGGGGGGCGTGGGGGCTAAATTGTAGGGCGGGGGGCTTTAAGGCTAATATGGCAGGCGGGGGGGGGGGGGGGGGGCCCCGCCCCCCCCGCCGCTGGATCCATCCCTGATACCACTAGAAACCTCCTATAAAGAGACCACCTCTCCACTGAGACCACATTGGGCCATGTTCTGAGTGGTCTGTTCAGAGGTTATACTGTTATTTTAGTACCTGCCTCTGCTTTAGGATAATATTTGTGCTTGTTTATGGCTGTTTTGACTATAATTAGATTGTTACCTGGCTGTCTGTCTGATGGGTTTATGAGAGCTAAGACATTAACGTCATTCAATTCTCCATCAAGTCCTAATCCGCCAATAATAAAGAGCTGTATAACAAAGAAAAGACTGCTATTTTTTCATGCATAATTTTCATTTGCTTTGACAATAACTGAATTTTTGACATTTCCTGGTCGCAATGGTTTTTCAATTCTACATAATCATTTATCTTATTGAATATTTATAAAAACATTTTTAACATATACAATCACATTAAAAAAATATTGCAAAAATAGTTTTCTTGTACGTGTAGTATTTTGTGTATTACATACCTTGCTGTGAAGAATAGCTGCAGCATGGCCCTGCCTCTTTGAAGGGACTATCCCGGAGTAGATTGCCTTTTTCCATTTTTGTGAAGCTATGACAAAGGCAATAGAAAATAACCAATTTACGTACATTCAACATACAATTCTTTATGTATATAATAGTAACCATATATTTGCAAAACTGACTCCCTGTTCAATGCTATACATGTATGGATATTAATCAAAACTTACATAAACTGAATTTGTATAAATCATCGTAAGCTACAACTCCACCGGACTTCCATCCATTTTCTCCACCAAAAACATAGATATCTTTGTCTCTGTGAGCTGTAAAAGTGTGCATTGAACGATTTGGAGGAGGATGTCCTTTGACATTTATCTGAATCCAACTTAAGGAAGTTGTGTCAAAGCAATGGATATCATTGAGCCATTTGTTTTCTCCACCACAACCTCCAAAATAGTATATCTTATCATCTACTGTTGATGCAGCATGGTCACATCTAAACAGTGAAAGATTTCTCTGTTTTAAATATGCATGAGTCCAAAATACAACATTAAACATGTAGGGTGTTACAAGATATTTTGACCCGTTGAATAGCTATGTACATACTTCCATGGAGTTCATCTTCATAATGTTAGACATTTTACATGAACTCTGTTTTTATTATCACATGGTATTGTGGGAGTGCTCAAAATGAGAAAAAATAAATTTTCTTTCAAAATAATCGTCATAGGTATAAAATCCAAATATATATAACCTTTCTTGGGGTGGTTGCCCTTTGGTCTTAATGGGTGTCCAGTCTGCAGATTTAATGTGATATTGATACATTGCATTGGAAGCTTTGCTATTTTCTATTCCACCGAATAAAAATAATGATCGATTCACATATGTCATTGTACAGCCTAATAGACGTGGTGCCAATACTTGATCTCTGTTTTCTGAATACCAGCGATTTTCATCTGTAAGAAAAATCAATACAGTCATACATGTAGCTATGATGATTTTTTTTTTTTTACATGCTTATAGATGATCATGATGATAGCCTACCAATTTTAAATGAATAAGTTCCTGTAAGGCATTGCTGGGCATACAGATCATTTTTCCCACCATGAAGAAATATGTGTCCATCGGCATAGCTGAAATGCAAAGATACAGTATTATTCAATGTAAAACAAGCTAGCGGCAAGAGTACTTGTGTCAGCATATTATAGCAATGACAGTAATAAATACCCAGAATAAATATTCACAGAATTTGGCAAAGAAACTTTTATCATAGTTAGAAGTTAGTGAACTCCTGTATGCTGATGACTTTGTCATCCTGGTTAAATCGGATCGAGGTGTATAAGCTTGGGTATAACCAAATGTCCGATCTGCCCAAGTCGCACTTCGACAAACTGCGTAAAAAACTCTTCATATTACAATGGAACCTTCTATTCGGGAGAAGTGAAAAGTGTCCACATAAGACATGTTTTGACAGTGTGCCTAGGGATAATATTTTTTATTATCAATTAAAGTAATTTACCTTTAACTTATTATATTATATGTGAATGTTTTATTGTCTATGATCAACTGACTAATTTACAGTGTAGCATGGTTATTTATATACATATACATTTACATTTATTTACATATACACATGGATTTGTGAGAAGAATGTCTGTGTATTAATTAGCAGTGATCCAAAGCAATGCTACCACGTGACACAAGTAGCAATTTCCTAATTAATATTTTACGCAAATTTCTACTTGTGTCACATTTTAAATACTTTCACTGCAAAAAGGTTTATGACCATGCAGCAACTAGTAATAATGTACATGTATTAATTACTGTGTACTCCATCACATGCTATGCAAACATTAGCACAGTGCTTGACCACTTGGCTTAAATCTCAAGCAAACATAGCATAGTCAGGGTGCAGCCCAACTTAACCGCGCCTCGGTCGATAAAGTTTTTTTTACAATTGATTTTACCTCCTTGGGACCTCACTATTGCATATCTGGCGGATATCAAGTGTGTGTCCTTGAGGCTGTTGAGAAATTCAAGATGGCGTCCAAGATGGCTACCACGCAATTAGAAATCATAACTTTTGAACTATTTAACACAGAATGGCATGTAATACCACTTTTTCAATAGTTTTTTACATCAGCAGTTCATTTCTGGTGTTGTTTTTAGGATCTGAGGTCACAGATCAAAGATGGCCGCCACTCAATAAGAAATCATTACTTTGAACCATTTGATGTAGAATAGCAAAAAATAACACTTTTTCTATAATTTGTTACATCAGCAGTTCCTGTCTGATGTGTTTATGATCTGAGATTACAGATCCAAGATGGCCACCATTTAATGAGAAGTCATAACTTTGAACTTTTTGACGTAGAATAGCAAATAATACCACTTTTTTCCTATAGTTTGTTACACCAGCAATCAATTTCTGACGTTGATTTTATGATCTGAGGTTACAGATCCAAGATGGCCACCAAGATGGCCGGCACGCAATGAGAAATCATTACTTTTGAATTATTTAACACAGAATAACTAGTAATACCACTTTTTCCATAGTTTTTTCAATCAGCAGTTAATTCATCGCAATATCAGAGCTACAGGGCAGTGCCTGATAAGGCCCCGGTGCATACCCTGCCATCGGACCTCTTCGGGTCACAGAGATATACTTTAACAAACACCTCATTCAAAAAGATGTGGAGGAATTCTTGAAGACACACCCGGTCCTTGGACTGGACAGCCTACAGGTCCCTCAATTGGATAGTGACCTCCTTAAACAGGTGCGCCCCAGGCATATATCATATCATATAGTTAGAAGCCTCCTGCCTCATTTGGACTCCACCATGAAATGAGTGCAAACCAAGATAGTGCAGTTGGCCACCTTGTGGATGGCCATCGACGCTGCCTGGTGGGAGCTGAGGCATTTTGAAGCGCAGTTAACTCTTATTGAAATAGCCATAACCATGGTGGGCCAGGCCTCACAGACCATCAGCTATGCGAGATGTGGTGAGGTGAGTCTTTGTCCTTTGGGTTGAAGGATGAAGCCACAGATGCTTTAGCAGACCACCAGCAACCCCTCCCTAAGGGTGGTGAAGTTGTTTTTGAGCAAGACTCTCAGGACCTCATGCAGTAGGAAGTATCGAGTGTGGACGGTATTGCCCAACTCATAGAGCATAGAAGCACAGAATCATGCTCCCCCACCCCCTACCAGAGGCGGAGGCCAGAAGAAGGAGCCCTTTCAAAAAGCCAAGTGCCAGTGTGGAGTCAGTCCATCATGAGTCAGTCCATCATGGCACCTTTAATGTTTTAGAATGCTGATGTACAAAAAATATTTAGAAAGTTGTATTACTTGATATTCCACATCAAATAAAATTACTAAGATTAATCATTTGGTCGTAGGTGGTTCTTATGTTGTTGTTATTTTTTTTCCAATTTAATTGAAATTCAAAAATTCAAAAAGTTCAGCTAAACTTAGTTTTTTCTCCTGAAGAGGTCTTGATATAAAACAAAAAAATATTTGAAACACAGTTTAGCTTAACTTCTGAATTTTGAATTCCAATTAAATGGTGGAAAAGATGGTAGCAGCAGTACTACATCAAATAGTTCAAAAGTAACAAATTCTCATTGAGAGGCAGCCATCTTGGTGGCCATCTTGGATCTGTGACCTCAAATCATGAAAACATAATTGGAATGAACTGCTGGTCTAAAAACTCTTTGAGAAAATGGTGTTACTTGCTATTTTACGTTAAATAGTTCAGAAGTGATGATTTCTCAGTGAATGGCGGCGATCTTAGTGGCCATTTTGGATCTGTGACCTCTGATCATAAAAACAACATCAGTAATGAACTGCTGATGTAAAAGACTATTGAAAAAGTGGTATTACTTGCTAATCTGTGTCTAATAGTTGAAACATTATGATTTCTAATTGTGTGGCAGCCATCTTGGACGCCATCTAAGATGATCTTGAATTTCTCAAAATCCTCAAGGAAAAGCCTCAAGGTGGGTGTTGAGCAAACTCATCCCTAAATAGTTGCACACTGCTCCGTGGCACTTTCACGTTAATTAGGTGTGTCTAATTGAGTCGTGTGAGTGCCTGTATGAGTGATTAGCATGGTGCGCTGAATGTGTTGCCGATTCAATTATATGCACCCTGAATATCAAGGGCTCAATAGCTATATCGCTTTTCAAACTTGCATTGTGTCCCACCAGCCGATATGATATATAGAGTGATTATATGAGAAATGATCAATTGCTGATCATTGAGTGATCATTGAGTGTGCCAATGACCTGGTGTAAAATGTAAAGTCGTAAGAGCAAATTAGAATCACCACTATAAACCACCACATTCATATCTGTGGACGCTCACAAGACCAGACGTTGTTTTCTGTGTTCAACTTTAAGCCTATATAAACTGACGTTCATAACAGGTCTTCTAAACGTCCTTTAAGATTGAATATTTCCAGACGCCTGCCAAACATGTGGAGAACGTTTAGATGACGTGTTCTTGCCAAATTTTCTGTACGCCGGCAAAAACTACACCCACAAGGTCCCACTCTGACGTGAGAAAGACGCTTGGGAGACGCCTTCCGAGGACAAAGACGCTTATAATGCTTTCATACCAAGACGCATTCTGTGCGTGCAGAAGACCAAACATTGCATTTACTGGGTAGAATCACGTCCATAACACGCCTTCCAAACGTCCTTCAAAGATGTACCATTTCCAGACGCCTGCTAAATGTATGGAAAACGCTTAGATGACGTGTTTTTTCTGTATCGGGAGCAAAACCCCATAGTGGTGTTGAAGTGTGTTTGTTGGGTCTCTTGGGACGCTTGAACAGAACTGATTGATCCTGGGAAGCAGGTGGCTCTGGCCAGGGCAAACGCGGCTCAGTGAGGATGCAAGACACTAGAATGTCTGCGTTATTGCTTCAGTGCTGATGAGAGTGAACAAGTCTTTTGAGTTTTTGAGCCTATATACACTGACGTCCATAACACTTCTTCAAAACGTCCTTCAAAGATAAGCATTTCCAGACGTCTGCAAACCGTCTTACAAACGTCTTGGGAGTTGGACCCTGACCAGAAGTTCTTGAGTTCGATTCCCGGGTCGGGTCGGGTGGGTGGGTGCAAGCTCATCCGTAAATAGGTGCACACTGCTCCGTTACACCTACACGTTATTTAGGTACAGGTCATTCAGTTGAAAGAGTGTGTGATCATTGAGTGTGCCAATGACCTGGCGTAAAATGTAAAGTCATGAGAGCACATTAGAATCATCACTATAAACCACCACATTTTTACATTCATGGACGTTCACAAGACCAGATGTTGGCGTTCACTACGCTCAACTTTGAGCCTATATACACTGACATCCATATCAGGTTTTCAACACCTCACTCAAAGATGGAACATTTCAAGACGCCTGCAAAAACATGTGGGGAAAGTTTAGATGGTGTATTTCAACAAGTTTTCTACACGTGAGCAGAAACCACACCCATACGGGTAGTTGGTTATCGTACCCATATATAGCTGAGCGCATAATGTCTACAAATGTTTTGAAATGTGTAAGTTTACTGCTACATTACTGCTACATTAGTTTGGGTTGTGTATGAGTAAAATATTGGCAACAACTCTGTAGAATGTGAAGATTCTACACATGGAGAGATCTTGTTTTGACCTTATGGTACACTGTGGTTAAATGTAGTGCATTTGTGGTTTGCAGGCAGGTGGTTTGCAGTTAGACACAGAAATTATTTCTGAAGCCGTGAGACAGGTTCATATAAAACAATATCACAGAATATGATTCCTGGCTTGTGTCATTTTCCTCCTATGGTGAGATGCCTGGCACACTCTATGCAATGAACGATGAACTGTGTTTTATTCCAGACGCCTGCCAAACATCTTACAAACGCAATGTAGCTGAACTTTGAGCCTATATGCACTGACGCCCATAACACGCCTTCAAACCATCCTTCAAAGATGAACATTCCCCATCATCTGCAAAGTATTTTACAAACGTTGTGAGTATTTAGCTGAATTTTGAGCCAAAAGTGCACAGACGTCCACAAGACGTCTTCAAAATGTCCTTCAAATATGGACCATTTCCAGACGCCTGCCCAACATCTTACAAACGTTGTGATTTTTTTAACCCATATGCACTGACGTCCATAACATGCCGAACAAACGCCCTTCAAAGATGGAAAAATGTCAACATCCTTCAAACGTATGGAGAACATTTCCAAAGACGACTGCCAAACGTTTTCTGCACGTTTAAAAACCACACGCATGTTCTTAACGGTGGACACGTCTTCCTGGGACAAGGATTTAAAAACATAAAACGTTTTTTCATACCAAGACGTATTCCAGATGTCATAAAGCCACCTGACGTTCATGCCAACAAAGGTACTGACAGCAAGATGATTCTGATAAATCTAAAAGGACTGAAAGTTCTGTAATCTTACAAAATAACAGTCAATTGTTGTTTTGCAAACTCACTCCCATAGCTTCTAGCTCTCAGTGGTGTGCTTGGATGTAAAACAAGATGTTTAGCCTTGGTAGGAACTTTTACTAATGACCATCTAAAATGAACTTCTACAGTATGCAAGGTTTAAAATAAATAATAATATAGTACTTATAATATAGGTGTTTTTAAGTCAGCAACTATTACATCGCTACATCTCCCTGTTTTAAAACAAGCAATCTCATAATATTGGCCGTGACAATGTAGTTGTCATATACATATTTACAATTAGGTCAATAATGATAAAATATATCAGTCTTTCTGATTGCTTTAAAAGTTCTTTGATCATAACGCTCTGGCTTTATCACTTTCCTTCCTTGAACGCAGTTACTGTGTGTGCTCTGACGGTAGTGTTTGTTTTTCGGTGTGGGTTGTCAGCTTTGTACTGGTTCTTTTTGTGGATGCAGTCAGCACTGACAGTGGCCCTTTTTTAGTCTGAATAGGGCGCTGTCTCTTGTGCTGTGTCAGGGGCTGCTGGACTCCTTGTTGCTGTTGTTGAGGTGAGGGGGGAAGCTGGTTTTGTTTCCCCCTTTTTTAACCCCCGCGAATTTTTCCCAAAATTTT
>CM032664.1:18973457-19070645 GCA_019095985.1 Streblospio benedicti | reverse complement strand
AGTATTCTCAATCACTCCAGACATCAGTTTCAATTGAATTTACATGGGAGTTTATTGATTTGGACGTGTACATCTAAGTTAAGAGAGGTATATTTTTCAGGATACCCGTCCTATGGACAAGTATGATTTTCCTCCAATTCTTGGCCCTTTAAAACCTGTCGGATTTTTGTATAAACGTCTGTCAAATTTAGGGGCGAGCTTTTACAAGTGTTTATTTACATTCAATTCTATTCTTTTCATTTTCTCTGTTTTCTATGCAAAGCAAGTTCCTACCACTGTATTGACATAGCTGAAGACAGGTTTTACAACCCTAAGCGCCCATATTCGCTACATCAAGTGGCCCTCACGGGACTTGAACTCACGACCTCAAGGTTGTGAGACCAGAATGATTTTTAGTATCATTCCAAAGGAGCAGGCTGTTCTAATCCTGTCAGGATCACTTGATGTATCGGGTAGTTAAAATGGAAGCTTAGGGTTGTAAAAGCTGCGACAATACAGTGGGAGGACTTCCTTTTGTATACAGAGAGAGAGAGAGAGAGAGAGAGAGAGAGGCAGACAGGAATTGAATTGAAAAGCAAGACCGCAAAAAAAACACACACCTCACTGGAATCTATTTACATATACACCTCAGTAGCATTGATATTTGATACCAGCTATTTTAGGGGATGGCCTATATGTGAGACAGGGTCAGGATTAGCCACTCGTCTGCTCGTATTGACTAGTAAAAACTTGTGGAGGACAAGTAGAATGTTTTACCAACTGGTGCTTTTGACGAGTAGCAATTCTGGTCGATTTGACATACAAATATAGAGCTTTGTGCAAGGAGGACGAGTACATTTTTTTGCAGGACGAGTAGATACTTGAGGGTTACTCGTCCTGCTGGCGAATAGCACTTTTCAACCAAATCCTGACCCTGTAAGGGCATGGGCCCGCAGGGTGTTGATTAGGCACGCCACTCGCCCCTGGCTAGTGTAAATTTCTGTTGGCTAGTGTAAATTCAAAGTCACTCGCCACAGTTGGTGAGTATGATTACTTGATTCCAACACTTTAATAACTAAGGATGTCTGGTTTGGATTGAACATGGCGAGTGTAAATTGAGAGTCATTCGCCACAGAAGGCAAGTGTTCTACTGAACGAGTCACATTCCTGGCCCCTTTTGTGGCTGGTGTTTGTGGACTCTGACCTGCTGTAGTCGCGGCTGCTGGGGCTGTGTGGACGGCTGGCTGGCCGTGGACATGGACAGCCGGGCCGCTGCCGCCACCGCCGCGCTCCCCCCGCTGCCACCCACACTGCCCCCGCCGTACGGGTTGTACTGTAAACGCAAACACACGTGAGAGTCACACTCATGCCTCAAACTCAAAACATGCTCGCTCTCAAACGCAATACACACTCGTTCCTTAAACACAAAACAAATATTCTTGAGTGTGTTCATTGTGTGGGTATAAAATGTATTTGGTTCATATTTCTTTTTTCACAACGCTATATGTTTACCTTCATTGACAGTTTCGCCAAACACCTGTTGGATCATCAAAATGTTCTTCTCGCTCTCAAACACAAAACACAGTCTCACCATGAAGACTATTATTAGTAGGACTATCCATAGAGCTTAAACTAAACTATGCTACTTCTCACTAATTCAACAAATACTGACGTTGCGACTTCCATCACGGAGCCTTTGACCTTAAGTGAAGTGGTGACGTCACATTGGCGCGAATTTGATTTCCGCCAGGTGGGAGTTCCTTGTTGCAATCTATTTGTTGGTACATTTGCTTTCTGCCAGGAACTGGCGGAAATCAAATTTGCGCCAATGTGACGTCACCACACCAGATTTGTCACTTTGGTCAAAGGCTCCGTGATGGAAGCCACAATGTCAGTGTTTGTTGAATTAGTGAGTAGTAGCTGAGCATAGTTTAGTTTAACCTCTACAGTCTCACCAGGTGCGCTGCTGACTGCGGCCGGAAAGCATTGGTCATTCCCGTGGACGTGGTTGAGTTGAGCTCGGCTGTGGGGGTGTAGTGACCCGCGGCCGAGGGGGTGAAGCGGGCGAGTGCCCCCGGGGGGTGCAGGCCGCCCCCAGCCCCCGCCAGCTGCTGCTCCGTGACCTGCTTGTTCAGCCACGTGATCACTGAAACAAACAAATCCAGATCATCAAATATCGAGTTTATATGGTACACTGCATGTGGTCTCATGTTAATTAATATGTATAGTCTTTCTTATCCATGCAATAAACGAAAAAATCCTAAAGTTTAAAAAAAAATCTCTATTTGAAACCTGGTTTCAAGGCAACAGCCTCCTTTTCAATCTGTTCAACAATCACTGTTGTTCAATTTATATTATTTTATATTTACATTATTTATATTCTAGTACAATATATATTACCATCCTTACAATGCAACAAACACAAAATTAAACAAATGGAATTCAATTACCTTTACCAGATCAACAAATGTATGTTTGTAATGGGTTCCATCATTCAAAATTACTACAGTTCACGGGTATATAACAGAATGTGACATGATTGAAGACAGTGAATAAACCAACAACTCAAGAGACTTCCTGGCGTTGTTCTTTCTATATGTCATATTGGCAGAAGCTGACATGACACATCAAATAAATAGAGACTTTTGCTCTTCTCTCAAGAGCTTCGCCGCCACCATGATAGTCATGTGACCAACTGAGAGGATTTAGGATCATTAGATCTGACGAAGCTTTTGAGAGAAGAGCGAAAGTCTCGCCTGAGACAAAGGTATCTATATATTTGATCATAAACAAATTCCTGAGTTTATTTAGACAGGCCCTAACTTGATGGCTAAACATGTAGTGAATATCAAAATGAAAATGATAAGAATGATACGCTATTTTTTGACAGACCTACATTGTAATTTTTCAATATTTTGATTGACTTACATCATAGTAAACCATTTAGATGAAAGCCTTTGTTATCCTTGCCAGAGACAGTCAGACATTTTAATCAACAATCCTAAATTGGGGCTTAAGTCCCATGATTAGAACAGCAAAGTTTGTTTATATTTTTTATTTGTACACACATTACTGTATCACTTGAGTCTGGCCATGTGCATGCAAATTATACATATAAAGAAACTTTGCTGCTCTAAGGTTTGCGCACAATCACGTACCGTTTTCATTTGTTTTTAAAAGTTGTCGACTTTCCTCAAGTTTTGACATCGTCATTTCCAACGACTCATTGAGCTTCTTGTTCTGTAAAAAAATCCAATTATTGATATGTAAATAACAAATTGTCAGCTTCAACAGTTTTGCTTCCAAGTATCTAAATTGTTAATTTGAGAACATCAGGTTCCATTTCAACCGTCCCCTCCAAGCATTTCAGTCATTAGGATCTGTAAGAACCATGACCAGACGTACTCTATCTTTCTGCACAGAGCACATATACTTCTAATGTTTTTATCTTATAAGCTTGTATTTGAAAAGGACTGTGAATTCGAAAAAAAAACCATTCAAATCTGAGGATTCTTTATAGTAATCTTAGGATATATCAAGATGGTAAAATGAGATACTAATAGCTACTGCTTCATCAAGATTGTATTACGTTAGTTATACAGGTGTCTGCAGCTTTTTACAGAACCAAAATCAGACCTTTTAATACCTTCCCCCGAAGCAAAATAAGTCCTTTCACTAAAATCAAACGACACAACTTCAAGTGCAAGCATGTTGCCTCATTTTTTATCAAAGGCAATACAAACGTGGAAAAAAAAGAAAAAATTACAATGACTATGAAAAATCAAAAATAAAGAAAAATAAATTAAGACCTTTTAAGAATACTTCAAGCAAAATAAGACTTTTTAAATAGCTAGAGCGACGCACAAACATCCCATGCGTTTTTTAGTGCACACTGAGCCCATGAATGGCATATACAATTCTATTTTATTGATAAGAAAACAGTTGAATATGAAATATTCAAACCAAACATTATCAATGGTGACAATGGGTGTTGAAAAATACGTTTAGAGGAGGAGATTGTTTACTAGATATTGTTTATTTTCATTTTTAAAAAATGGGATTCACGGGATGCGTGTGTTCACGGGCTCACTGTGTGCCCCTCTATCATTTTCCTAAAAATAAAATAAGCCATTTTAAGACTTTTTAAGGATCCGCCGACACCCTGCACCAGTTCTCTCACCTCGTCGTCCTTGGCGCGCAGTCTGGTTGTCGTCTGCTCGAGCTCTCTCCGCACCGTCTCCATCTCCCGATTCTTCTCCGTCAGCAGCTTCTCCTGCTCAGTCGTCACCTGGTTACGCAGCTTCAACTGCGCCAAGGAGAAACAGAGATTTCTTTTTTGTTTCTAATTACATGTATGTCCAAATAATACATGTATGTGCTAATGCATGTATGTCCAAACATAAACTATCAAAAGAAAATTATTTTATTTTATTTATATTTCGACCACAAATACTCCTTATCAAAGATCCAATTTTTGGATCTTTGATAAGGAGTATTTGTGGTCGAAATTTAAATAAAATAAAGTAATTTGCTTTTGATAATTTATGTTTGGACATATTAGCAATAAATTAGAAAGAAAAGGAAATGAAACCATATGCTATGTACCTAATCAATAGAACATTGAGAAACAGAAAGATGAGTTACTCGATGGATTAATATAGAAAATTAGTTCATAATCCGTCCAGTTGATTCTTAAGTGGTATACAGCAGTGGGTCTCATGATTCAATTATTCTAATGTCTTTACCTGTTTTTCTTTAAAAAAAAAAATAACACTCAAATTCAAATTTCAAACATAATATTAATCGATTTCGAACTCCTTTTCAAAAATAAACAACCTGTATATACTGGTGTTTATTTTTGAAAAGGAAGCTGCAGTTCAAAATCGATTAAAATTATGTTTGAAATTTGAATTTGTGTGTTATTTTTTGACAGAAAAACAGGTAAAGACATTGGAATAATTGAATCATGAGTTTATAATCTATTTCTTCTATTTTCGGTGGCCCAAAAATGTGTGTAATAGATTAGATACATAGTCTTTGTTTTCGTGATTGAATATTTTAGAAATCAAAAAGACCAAGCAATTTTTATCATGGGAATTTTGACAAAACAATGGAAGAGATTCCGTTTTGGTCATTAATTGTACAAACCTTTGTATGGTATGCTCTGATTTCTCCCTGTAGTTTTTTGATGATTTCGTTGCCTTTGACTAGTTCTTCTGACATTGTTTTAATCGACACCTCTAATTTTCCAACATGACGCTTCTTTCTCTCAAGGTCTTCCTCAATCTTTTTTCTAAAAATAAATACACAGAAACTATTATGAAATACAATTCTGGGAGACAACAAACAAGTGGTTTATATTTTGCCAGCAGCTATGACAGGTGCACAAATCAGTCTGTTCATTCTTTTTTTTTTACATACACACTTGGAGGCAAACAAAATTGAGTGACTCAAGAGAGAGAGAGAGAGAAAAAGAATTTATTTTCTAAATAACCTATAACCAAAATAATAGGAATATACTCTACAAAGAAAACGTTTTAAAGTTTTATCAACTGAAATTTAAAATCCCTTGTTCAGGTTGCTTTCGATTACAAATATATCTACCGGTACAAACATCAAATATTTACAAAAATTCCTTTTACATATCTGCTGCACCTGAAAGTGGTTTATATTTTGCCAGCAACTGTGACCTATTTGCACAGAGCAGACGTCTTTCTGTCGTACCTTCTGTTCCTTCTCGGTGGTGAGCAGGTCGGCCGTGGTCTGGAGCACCTGCTGTTTGTCCTTCACTTCCTGTTCCGTGACCGCCACTCGCGTCCGTAGCTGCTGCAATTGCTGCAAGCACAGTATTTATTATATGTGTGTTTCCCAGTGCTTGCGGATACATTTTCAAACTTCTCTCTTCAGCTATATCTTTCGTTGGTAGAAATATGCTTGCTAAAAAGACATGTGAGAGAGAGAAGTTTGAAAACAGTATTCATTGTTTTATGCTGGCCACATCATCATATCTTACGGACATATTCGCAGTATATTATCTAATCTCCTATTGGACAATTGATACATCTAGAAGTGTTATTTATATGACTATTACTATTCTCGCTTGATTAGCTAGAATGGTGTATTAATGTTGTGTTAACACTTGTATATTTATCCTTTTTACTTATCAAAATCTATGTATAAAAATTTTTAGGATATTTTTCTCACTCCAATACAGCCGTGATTCAATGTTCCTTATATTTGTCAGAGCAGGTGAAAAAATCCAACCAATCACAAGCCTTGCTGCAGAAATGTTCAGTGACATTGAGCTCAATAATAACAGTTAAACAGCATGATTTTGATTTCTTGGCACTGCTGCCAAGTTGTTCCACAATAATGCATTGGTTTAACCTATGGCTATGGCTTGATCATGAACATGGACTGTTATATAAGGCTGTTGAAATGATAAAGCCGTGAAACCAACGATGTGCTGGCCATGGATGTCAGCATTATATGTAATTAAGTCATTACACCTATAACTCAAGTCAGGTTCGGACTATATGGGTGTGAGAGGATTGTTCTACAAGTGGACTGTCACCAATTGACACCGATCATTGGTTTAAAAACATACTGGGTGATTCCAAGGGAAAGAAGGTTAATTACACAAAACATGCAAGATAACAATTAATCTTAACACACACCCTCAGATGTCACCCGGCGAATATATCACCACAGCTAGAACATGACATAGAGTTACCTTTTCAGAAAATCAAATATCAATTCTGTTATAGCCATCTATTACTGTTCTATTTAATGTTTTATCTATCAATATTCTTCATTGGTGTGTTTATTTATTCATTGCTATGATTATCATATATCTATGAGATATAGATATACATTTGACAAGATCCCAATCATCACATATGTGAAATTGTCGTTAAATAAATGACTACCAGTATTAAATCAATCTCCCCACAGCTTTGCAACAGAACACACTACATAGTGTTTTTTAATACCCACCTTCTCCTGTTCGTGATACTCGTTGTCGAGACTGGAGTTGTTCTTGCGGATCGCCTGCAGATCCTGCTTACACCTCATATTCTCCTCCTCCAGTGAGGACACCTTGTTGCGCAGCTCTCGCAGCGACGACTCAGACTTGTACTTGGTGTCAGTCAGTTCCTGAAACAGCCGGAAAATTCAAACTTCAAGTAAATGGTTTGAAAATATCTAATATCACGTTTATATGGTAAACTGCATGTGGTCTCACGTTAATATAGTCTTTCTTCTTACCATGCAATACAAGAAAAATTATAAAGATTGTAAAATGTTTTATTCTCTATTTGAAACCAATTTCAAGACAACAGCCTCCTTTTCAATCTGATTAAATCACTCAATCATATTGAAGTATTTCTATGATTACCTTGTTACTCTGTTCTAGATCTGCGAGTCTAGCCTCCAGCTGGCGAACGACCTTGGCGTGACTTTGCTCCTGCTCTCGTTTCTCCTGTTCAAACTTTGCGTGCGCCAGCGACTGGTTCTGGAACAAACACATTTATCATATAACATAACCTAAGAGAAAGTATCGTAATTTTATTTGTAAGTAAAAAAATTAACATAATTTCAAACCATAAGCGTGTGATGCACAAAGTGAATATTTTGTAATATCAATAGTTCTACAAAGACCAGTGTGACATATGGATGCTTCACAAAGTGGTCCTCAGTAGCTCAGTGGTTAGAGCGTACGACTTGAAAACAGGAGGTGTTTGTGTCGTAAAGTTCGTAAGATTTCATGGCAGACACAGTGTCAAAAACCATTACATCGCACGCCTGTCACTGAGTTGCTGATTTCACCAGCGCATCGCCACCGCATAGTGTTACTAGACGGTAGCGAAGTCGGAGGTTCGAACCCTCTTTAAAGGCGTGTCCCTGAGTTCTGCATAAAAAGAACTCGCCTAGTTTGAAAACTATAGCTAGTGTGATCTCTCCATTACCCTTGGCTCAGTTGGTTACCTAACCTGCCAAACAAACAAGGACCACATTGGAAATAAGCATTACATATATATGTACGCTTTCATGTGCTATCCTAGGAACATTAGTTCCTGAAGAATATCAAATCAAATCAGCTAAAATTTTGTTTTTCTTCCCAGAGAGCACAGTGCACGTAATTCTAAAACCTATGTTGCCCAACCGGATGACGAAATTTAAAACGTAGGTCGGCTGGGTGAGATTCTGAGTCTTCCCCCAGAAAAAATTATCTTGTTTTTAAAGTTAAATTTTCACCAGTTATTGATGTTTAAAGAATCCAATGTTAATATGCAAGATGTACGCTGATATGAAAAAAAATACTAGCTGGCAAAAAATTACTTATTACAAGATTTTGAACTAGCAAAAAAGCATGACATGCCATTAACCTCTTCAAACAAGTCAACTTGAAGAAGTCTGAGTCACCCTGACAAAACGCAGGTCATCTCTGACGACCAAACCACCAATCACTACCCTGCCTGTTTCCTGTGACCCACCTTGAGCGCCTTCTCTCTCTCCTCGGTGACTTCCTGTCGGTGCTGTATGGAGATGTCGGACAGCCTCGACGCCCACTCTGCCTTGAGGTTGTCTAGCTCGACGGTGCGCGCTGACAAAGCCTCGCGCGCGGCGCGCAGCTGACCCGAGAGGTCGCCCTCCGTCGACTGAAGCCGACCCAGCAGGCTCGCATTCTGATCCTGGAGAGAATTTTTGATTGATTGAATTTATTTATTATAGTGACAAGTATTTTACATTTTCAAATACATGTATGAAATAACCGAATACAACTTAAGAAATATAGACATAATATGAAGACAATAAGAAAACGATACCAAGACTACTACTATAGTCTGTCTCATGGAGAACTGGCACCTCCCCACAGACACGCATTGTGATACTGCAAAATTTACATGAAATGCACACTATTTTTTGCGGCAGCAAGTGTTGTAAAAGCTGCTCCTCATTGTAAAGTGGACTTGAGCTCATAGAATCACACATTCAAATACTGTGAATGTCTTCAACAACAGAAGAGTGAACAACAGAAACTTTTCTCACGCGTTACCTATTAATAATGTAAGTAAATTATGGAGTAAACAGTGGAAATCCTCTACAAAGGAAGGATTTGTCACTGCAAATTGGGTTCCGTTGTGGAAGACATTCACTGTATACAAACACAAACACTGATGCGAGCCTACCTTTAGTGTTTTCAAGCAGTCGGCCAGGTATTTTTTGATGTCTGAGTCGGTGCCGGGCAAGAACTTGAGGGACAGGTGGGTGAGGTGCTTGAACGGGTTGGTCTCGATCAGGTTCATGTTGGCCGTGCAGGCGCCAGACGCACCGTTCGACACAAGGTCT
Organism: Streblospio benedicti; assembly: GCA_019095985.1. Classification (NCBI taxonomy): domain Eukaryota; kingdom Metazoa; phylum Annelida; class Polychaeta; order Spionida; family Spionidae; genus Streblospio; species Streblospio benedicti. Next base: position 19,061,315 of record CM032664.1, on the reverse strand, counting down.
ATGATGAATCTGCGGGTGGAAATCGTGATTGGGTAATAATTGTAAAGTATCTCCATCCATGAGAAATTCATCTCATAAGCAATATATGCATATGATTAAGTGATATCCTCTGTACTTTAAAACATTGACAATGACAGAATTCATTGTATTAAAGTATTCTTTATCGATCTATAACTAATGACGTTATTTCACAGCCTCTGCTCCATACCCAAGACGACTACTGTAATTTCAAAGACTTAACATGTCAATTAAAAATCTAACTAAGCTTACCAAATTGCAATAAACAATGAAATGAATGGTGCTTACTTTGGTACATCTTTGTGCTCTTCTTGTATGCATAATTCTAGCAGATCTACAAACTTCTGTGGAAAGGCCCCAAAATCTACCAGAAGACCTTGCTGCACTTTCAAACTGAGGAACAATTTGCTCACACTCTTTAGTACATTCAGGGTGGTCGATGATAAATGATAAATCAATGATTTGAATTTGTTAAAAATTAGTGAATCAAATCGAAAAGTTGTCAACATACCTCTGAAAATCTTCCTCATTAAGACGTAGCGTGTACAAGAAAAATAAGTCTGCTTCATCTGTCAAACGAACCACTAGCTCCTGTAAGGGTTAAAATTCATAAAATGCAAACTAACATGACATATAGAGCACTCACAGAAATATATTTCAGAAGTCAAATTATTATTATTACATCAGTGACTTACCTTTCGATGAATTGGTGCTGTGCTTGTGTGTAATTCGATGGATACATGAATGCTACATTTTCTGCAATGATGTATTTATTTTGATTAATACATTTCCTTGAGTCATATTAAAATTACTTATCAATTGATCCATAAAAAATCCTAATCCATTATTAACTAGCATGAATGTATGATACTAAACAAATCAAACTCATGGAAATATATTACAATAGTTTTGAATGATGCTTCATTTTAAGGTGATGAACTATGAAATCAATAATATAGATGGAATTCATTGAAGATGTACAATAAAGTGATCACAAACCTGTTTTCCCTCTCTGGGCTTTTTAATGTAACAGGAAGCCGCTTAGTAAATAATTCATCAACGCTTCCGGCCATTATTCATTATTAGAGACCTAAAGCATAAAAAGTGAGTGTAATGTTAGACTAATGGTGTGAAAAGCAGGGATCAATGTTGCTATGTTCAAAAATATTTTTAAAAGTGAGTGATTGCTGTGATTCATATCTGATAGCACAGTGGTGGTAAACTAGATCAAGCTCTTCGGTATGGGAGTGGGGGTTCTGCAGACATAGCATTGTACAAACTAGGGATGACAATATAGATTTAAAAAAACTCCTGGATGTTGGATTAGAAGTCAATCCCAAGTTATAGGGCACCAAACATACGTCTATCTCCAAGGTAGTACTAGTACTTAACTTTCAGTTTTACAGATGAAGTAGATACGTGTAAATGTAATTGAAGATCTAAGTATCAAATGTCGAAAGATATGACCGTTTGTTTACATAGTTATCACACAATATCAAGTTCTGTGTATTTGAAATGTGGCCTTTTTTAGACAAATCAAACCTTTAATAAATGGGAAAGTTCATTAAACACCCTTAACTATCTTTGTTCTATACCTGTGATTTTAATAATTGTGAATACTTGCCTACTTCTGAATCTAAAAGGGGTTGTATAATTATTTTTTATGATTTTGTTTAAAGAAAGCGGTGTTATTTGCTGGGAAATCCCTTTCAAGATTGGACAGTTTCTTCACGTGACGCATGTGTTTAGACTTGACAAGGTTAGCCTTAATCTTCTCGCTAAATTTCGAATGTTTTAAGCTTTTACCGGGTGGTCAAAATAGGTGATAAAGAATAGAACTAGTCGGGGATTCCCGACCAGCAGGTGCTCTACTGTGGTGCTCTACTTTGAGCTGTCTTTCTTTAACCTCCCAAACAAAAATATTCCAAAAGCAGCTAGTTGAACCACTATTTTTGTCATATTAAAGCACAAATACGTCAGCAAACTTCTTGCTTTTATAGAAATCATATCTATTGAAGATGTCATCCGGAAAAATTCAAACAGGTGAGACAATATTTATTGTTGTGTTCTACATCTCTGCTCTAGATCTGTCAAGTCCAGCTAAAAATATGACCCCCAAATATTTTAAGGAAAAAACAACTTACAGATACTGGACATGTTTTTCAATTATAGATTTGAACCCTGTTAAAGAAGATACTTCTGACAATTAAACACCAAAAGGGTACAAATGGGCCAAATCCTTTTCTTTCTTTTCTTTTCTTTCTTTTTTTATTGTGAAAGAGACAACAGTATTTTAAAATTATCTTAATAATTTTGTAGTCTTGGGTTTGATTGACCCTAAAGACTTGGGTCGTACAATGACCCACGAGCACCTGTCTCTTGAGTTTGATGTCGCGTTCATCCCGCCCCAGGGCAACCAGGCCGGAAACGAGAACCTTGACTTCTCCATGAGGAACCTGGGATGGATCCGACAAAACCCGTAAGCTGACCAGTAAAAATGTAATGCTGTCTCATGAGCAGGTTCATTTGGAGGATCCTAAGTTTGGTTGGTTACTGTAAAAATGTATGTTCTCATTAATTTAGATTCATATTTAATTTTAGATTTGTTTCTATATAGAGGCATCAAATTTATTTATTTTCCTTGCTTGTTAATGTGTTGGATTTTTGGTTTTGGTTTTTTTAGACTAAGCCATAAAAGTAACCTCCTTATTAAAGCAAATGAGGAGTATGACACCATTTTTGAAGAAATGCAAATATTCAAGGTAAAACTTTTGCCCATGTAGCATCATTCTGTTAAAGTAAAATGCAGTATTTTATCAAAACAAGTCAATATAGCACAATAGAATAGCAGTTCAAAACAATCATTCGAGCATTGGTAGAAGAATGGCTTTTAAAACTTCTAGGAAAATGGTGGCGGTGCAATCGTTGATAACACAACAACAGGAATAAGTAGACAACCAGAATTTCTAAAGAAACTATCTCAAGAGACTGGAGTGAACATCGTAGCTGGAGCAGGATTCTATGTTGATGCCTCACATCCTGCAGACATGGGATCCCGCTCCGTGGAAAGTCTGGCAGATCAGATCCGGAATGAGGTGGAGGTGAGCAGGTTGGGGTCAGTTACTTTGAAAAGTAATTGATTGAATTGTAATTATTTTGCAACATATAATCCTCTAAATACTCTAAAAGAGGAGTATTTAGATCACGTGCTTGAATATATAATTAAATAGATTATAATTACTTTACAAAAGTCTGTTATGTGTACTTAAATCATTGCTATTTTTAATAAACCAAACATACTTGTACTTCGAAAGTAATGACTAAGTCATTTATTGCTTTCAACTTACAGGTAGGAGCTGATGGCACCAACATTAAGTGCGGAGTAATTGGGGAGATCGGCTGCTCATGGCCACTCACAGGTAGGTTTATGAGAGATAATGATATCTCAGTAGTGTGACATCATCATAGGTTTCTGCATTGGTCTCATGATATCATGGTATCATTTATGTTACATATATGTGAGATAGAAGGTTGAAAATGCAATCTTATGACACGCGTCATAAATATTTTTGAATATTTTGTAACGTTAGCTACTGCTGTTATTAGTATATTGGTACATGTTTGTTTGAATGCTGTGATTAAACATTTAATAACATCAACTTCAGCCAATGAGAAGAAAGTGCTGCAAGCGACAGCGGCTGCCCAGACGGCCACGGGGTGTCCGGTCATCATCCACCCCGGCAGGAACGAAGAGGCGCCATTTGAGGTCAGTGTCTGGAGGGAGAGGGTGGGTATGGGACTCCAGAGGGGCAGGGTCGTTACGCCTACAGGCTAACATATAGCATTGATTTCTTAGCCACTAGATTCATCATATGTAGACAAGGAACAAACCTACTTAGATGCTCCTATCTGTCTTGTGTGTGAGTAAGTTGGTGAGACCAGAAGGAACCTTGGCACAAGACTGACAGATTACTTCGATAAGAATAACACTGAGTGGGCAGAACAGAGATAAACCAGCAAAACTGGACATGTGATCCCTAAGAAAGAGGTGAAGATTATTGGAAGAGGAGAACTGGAACCTGAGGAAGACATTGGAGGCCATAAAGATCGCCTTATGCAGACCTGCGCTCAACCTAAACCAAGGTAAGGCAGTAACCCCTGTTTTGACAAAACTTCTATACGCAACTGGGAATTCCAACCATCATGTAACTCAACACAAAGCAAGGTGCGCAACAACATCCATCACAATTTGCCGTCGAACCTTGAAGCAGGTTGAAGGTTCACCGTTCGTCGCTTGATAAAACCCAGCCAAGAGCATCTGAGTAGGTGTGCTCCTTCTCCACATTGTAGAATAACCATGTAAGACATTGACTGGGGATTGTAGAATAAAAATCATAGAAATCATATAAATCGCAAATTTTTCTACGTTGTGTCTAACATTGTGCTTCAGATCATCCGTGTTCTGCAGGAGGCTGGAGGAGACGTCAGCAGGACAGTCATGTCACATCTGGACAGTCAGTGAACACTTTGTTCATTTACTTTTATATCATCTATACAGTGAATTCAGTTTTTAATGTAAGTCCACCATCATGAGATTAACATTTTGTCCTTGCCCGATGATCATTTAGTCCGTGAAATTTGGGTGTCCTCTACATATTGGTTCAATTCATTTAGTTTATATATATTGATGGAATATACTGTGTTGACGTCGTCACTTGGTCTTAACCCATCAATCATAATTGATGCAATTGGTCAATTTTTGTGTAAAAAGGTCAGTTACATTTTGGCTATCACTGTAACCATTAATAGATGTCCAGTGAATGTGAACATCAATTCTTTATTGGATTTATTGAATTTTGTTCATTTCTTTCTGGTAGAACGTGAATTTGCTAAGTACCAAAATATCATCTTGCCACAGCTAGCATATTATATATCATTCATTACATTCCGATATATTGTTCTGACCGGAACGACTGAATTGGTGAAAATACCAAAACCTTGAGACCAAAACATTAACTCTGAACATGCCATATTTTAACAGGAACACTTTCCACCAAGGAATATCTGACAGAATTCGCCGCCCTGGGTTCGTATTGTGAATGGGATTTGTTTGGAATGGAAGTGTCTCACTATGGACCAAACCTCAAGGTGGCCATTGACAATATTACTTTTTTATTAACAAACAGTAGCTGGAACTCCCATGAAAGAGTTTGCATTGTACGCTGCCTGGTCACCTAGTGTAACAATATAACAGTATTTACCGGTACATCACCATAGTGACATTTCAAACTTTGTATATGTCAACTATATATTTTAATGTTGTGTATCCATTTCCCACTAGGTTGACATGCCGAGTGATGCTCAGAGGATCCAGATGATTCGATGGCTGATCGAGGATGGACGACTTGACAAGGTGGTGGTCGGGCACGACATACACACAAAACATCGCCTGGTAAATGCTGCTTGAACCATGTTTATTTTTTCTTCATTTTTTTTATCTCGGACAACACTGAATAGCATTTTGTCAAGGTTTTTAAAGAAAAAATCTAATTGTCAAATTATTTTATTTCTAGATGCATGATTATTTTTCATATTAGTTACTTGGAAATCTCATTTTATTTATGACTATTATTACATGAACAATAACAGACAGAGTTCACCATATTTATTTGTTTTTGTTTTGTGCAACAGCTTTTAAGATAGGTCACTTTGTTGCAGTTGAAGTACGGTGGTCACGGTTTTTCTCATATCCTCGAGAATGTCGTCCCCAAGATGCTGGATCGAGGCTACAGTCAGGAGGAAGTGGATACAATCCTCATCCACAATCCATGTGCCTGGCTCACCTTCAAATGAGGGAATGATGGACCAAACACTCGCACGTGCTTTTATTGGGCTATACACTCGAAAACATTTAAAGATAATGCTCAGCCCAAAAAATATTTGTTATGTAAAATCCAGTATATCAATAAACAATGCTTTATTCCATTGCAAGTGTAAGGAAAATAAGATTTATATTTTCCATGCTTAATAATTATTACATGTTTAAATATACCATGCTGTCTTCTTACTAAATCACAAGGTCACGTAAAGTTGCATAATCGAATAACATAACATAGATTTTTAATGGCAGATGTGATACTTAGCATTGGGAAGATAGGCCACTTCTCATGTGTAATGTGCAAGTGACGAAAATCATTCGGTTCACATTTTGCTGCTTCACGTATTTTGATGGAGTTATGGCTGGCTTGTTAGTGCAGGGTATTTAAATTGCTCTAGATATTTTAATACACTGCTTAAATGAACGAAACTTTCAAAATGCACAGAACACATCATATTGGTTCTCTGAAAGCATACTTGAGCATAACCTCACTGAGCATAACCTTTACACTGGTGCAAGCTTGATATTGATGCTTCTTATATTTATTTACAAATCATGTCTTGATAAAGATACAATCAGCGGAACTGGCTGAAAATATATTGCCACTTCCAATGGGCATTTGTGATTGTGGAACAACATTCACTTGGCATGTCTCTCCGACCCTCCACAAATGGTTTACATTGTGAAAATGTTTTGCCTTCACAATTAAACAGAGGAAACTTATTGACAAATGACAACATGCTGTTTAAAAAAATATATGTTGAAAATAATTTAATGAATTAAACTATTTATTATAAAACAAAATTAATGACTGGTTTTAGACATTTGTCTAATTATTGGACGTTGCATATTATCTTCTCATATACCTATATATATATATCCGGTGACTGTTAATGTTCTTTCCAGTGAGTATTTTTGATATTTTTTGTAGTTTGTGTTAAAAGGATGTTTTACAAATTCTTAGCTTCATAGTTGCCATCAATATATATTTCAAAGAGTATAAAATGTTACATATATTTGAAAAAATAATCAAAAATCATGTAAGTGTTTAAAGCTTTATTTTATACCTGTATTTAAAATGAATACCTTTGTATTTTTGTTATATTTTTGTGTGCTTATAAATTATAAAGTTGAAAACCAATAAGTAAATATGTATTTAAAATATATACATTGTAGTTAGTTGCACTGCCGTGTAAGTAAATAGTTTTCATATTGACAATCATTGAAAAAATGTTTATAAATTGTAAAGTATATTTTTATTTTATTTTAACAGTACAAATTATTCTTGTCATTGTTTGGAATTTTATACCAAATAAATTAAAGATCATGATTTTCATGTTATATCAAAATCATCTTTCAAAAATTGATCACAACTCTATACATATTCAATTTATCACATTTGTGTATTTTATAAGGAAAGTTGGTTGATAATGAAAAAAACATACTCTTTATTTCAAAAAATATATTTTACTACTTTCTCACCCAAATTCATTATTTGCAAAATCAATGAAATGCTATGAAATTTTTTTAGACAAGAATTTATACCTACACATACTTTTTCAATTTTTTACCTGCTGTTTTAATGAAATCATCCGAAAAATTTACAAAATTAATAATGTAATAATTTTTATGTTTCAACAACAAATTTCCTCTTCAGAAACCAAATTCTAACTATTCTTTGAAATTAGTAAACAAACTATTTATAAACTTTTTAGTGCTCCTTAATTATTTATTGCAGTGCACATGTATTTTTTTGTCTTCTATATAAATGTGTTTTTTGTACTATACATGTGATCAATAAAATATTTTCAATTCAAACAGATCCAGCAAATCTGTACCCTGATTGTGGAGATCCCTGGAAACGGGTGGTCTTGATAGATAGGTTCTGCTGTATTCACAATCCCTACAGATTTGTCACGTGACTTGTAAAACATAGCCTTTATTAGTGTTGCTGCTCTTCGTATTTTGTCTGTTTTTATGAGATTTCAAAACTGGTGATAAAGAAAACTGGGGATTCCCAATCAGCAGGTGCTCTGCTGTGGTGCCCTACTTTGAGCTGTCATTTTCTGTAACTGGCAAACAATAATCCTCCAATAGCAGCTAGTTGAACTACTGTTTTTGTTGGATTAAAGTACAAATAAGTCTGAAAACGTTTTACTTTTGCAAAAATCCTACCAACTTAAGATGTCATCTGGAAAAGTACAAACAGGTAGAGTCAATTTAATTGCTGTATACTAGATCAGCCCCAAACTTGAACATACAGTAGAACCTCCAATTAAGACCATCTCTTTATATACACCACCTCTGTAATAGGGCCATTTTTTATGCTCCCAAATATTCATAAAGTGACCAAAATTAACCTCCTTATAATGACCACCTCCCAAGACCACTTGAGGTCAGTCCCACCGGCGATCTTAATAGATAGGTTCTACTGTATTTGGTATAGACTTCACTATGCTAATACGACTTGACCATGATTGTAGCTCTCTGCCCGGCCCTTGTCTGGGTTGTTTATCATTTGTAATTTTTAATCTTGTTAAAGAGGATGCTCGCATTAATTATGTCTGTGATGCTGTTTCCATAAAGGAGAACACATCAATTTTTTTTATTTTTTTTTTAAATCTATTTTTGTAGAAGAGACCAACAGTTTCACATGATATGGTACTATTTCCACAGTATTTCAAAATTATAATAATTTTGTAGTCTTGGGTTTAATTGACCCCAAAGACCTGGGTCGGACAATGACCCACGAGCATCTGTCTATTGAGTTTGACGTTGGATTCATCCCGCCCCAGGGCAACCAGGCCGGAAACGAAAATCTCGACTACTCTATGAGGAACCTGGGATGGATCCGACAACACCCGTAAGTCGGGTTGCATAAGAAAATGTAATGCTGTTTCATGAGCAGATCAGTTTGGAGGTTCAAGTAGGTGTGGAGCCTTCAATGGTTACTTACTGGAAAAATGCATGCTCTCATTATTTTAGATTCATATTCAATGTTTGTTTTTGTTTGTATGTAATGATGCATTTAACATTTTTATTTATATTACTTGTTTATTTTCTATTTTTAGACTAAGCCATAAAAGTAACCTCATTGTAAAAGCTAATGAGGAGTACGATGCAATCTATGAAGAATTGGAAATATTCAAGGTATTAAAACCTTTTACCGATGTACTATTATTCTGTCTGTATAATTGTGTTTAAGTACAATACAGTAGAAAATTATTGAATATTTAATTTTAAAACAAAATTTCATTTTATCACGAATACAGCCGAAAATGAAAACTACAGTATTGATCATAAAAAATTCAATACAACATAATAGAATAGCAGTGCGTAACAGTCATTCAAAATAGAATTGGTAGGAAAATGACATGGCACATTAAAATGACACATTCAGTTTGAAGTTTAAAATTTCTAGGAAAATGGTGGCGGCACAATCGTTGATAACACAACAACAGGAATAAGCAGACAACCGGAATACCTGAAGAAACTATCCCAAGAGACCGGAGTGAACATCGTAGCCGGAGCAGGATTCTATATTGGTGCCTCACATCCTGCAGACATGGGATCCCGCTCCGTGGAAAGTCTGGCAGATCAGATCCGGAATGAGGTGGAGGTGAGCAGGTTGGGGTCAGTTACTTTGAAGAGTAATTGATTGAATTGCAACTACTTTGCAATATATAATTCATTAACGAGGAGGATGTTGATCAATTGCTTGACAATATGATTAAATAGATTACAATTACTTTACAAAAGACAGGTACCCAAATTGCTATTTTTGATTAACCTAACACAGATTTGCGCTCAATTACTTGTACTTTTAAAGTAATGAATTTGATTGAATTACATAGTACTTAATAAAATATAATTGATTATTCATTGCTCTCAACTTGCAGGTGGGAGCAGACAGCACCAACATTAAGTGCGGAGTGATTGGGGAGATCGGCTGCTCATGGCCACTCACAGGTAGGTTTTGTGACAGATAACATTATCTCAGTAGTGCAACATCATCATAGATTCCTGGAGGCTTCATGCATCATTGGTCTCATGATGTCATGGTATCATTTATACACCCAAAAATATATTAATATTTGTTTACATTAGCTACTGCTGTTAAATACTGTATGACTTTAGTATATAAGAACATGTTTATATGTCTACTAAAAACATCAACTGAAGTCTGTTACAAATTTAATTTCTGACTTGTTAACCAATGGTAGATGAGAAGTGCATAGGTGATTCCTTCCCTAAAACCGTCTGTAAAAAGGAATGTGGCAAGTTAAACAACAACAACAACAACAACAACAACAGCAATTCTAAGGTTGATTTGGTGACAATAATTGGAAATGTCTGAGCCTAACATAAGTACTTCTCCACTTCAGCCAATGAGAAAAAAGTGTTGCAAGCGACGGCGGCTGCCCAGACAGCCACGGGGTGTCCGGTCATCATCCACCCTGGCAAGAACGAAGAGGCGCCATTCGAGGTCAGTGTCTGGAGGGAGAGGGTGGATATGGGACTCTAGGGTGCAGGGGCGTAAGGTCTACGGGGGCCACAATACCTTCAGCTGCAGGGAGCACAAGGGAGCACAAGGCCCCAAAAATATATTGCAGAGTGTTTTTAATTGGAGGAGCGAGGGGGGTTCATTGGGCTTCATATATAAGAACATCTTGCCACATCAAAGTATATATGAAGTATCATAAAGGGTTTTTTGTCTAAAAAGTGTTAGATGTATGAAATGGAAGTCTTGCATTATTCATACTTTTGCGAGGGGGGCTTCATATATAAGATAGTATCGTAAAGTTTTTTTTGTCTAAAAAAAGTTAGGGTGTATAAAATGGAGGTCTTGCATTATTTTTAATTTTTATACTCTAAACAGGAATCTATTTACCTGTTAGACATATCCACATCATTGTAGAATAAACAAATAAAAACTCAAGTGGGCATATTGTAGGATAAAAATCATAGAAATCATATAAATCGCAAGTTTCCAATGTTGTGTTTCAACATTTTGCTTCAGATCATCCGTGTTCTGCAGGAGGCTGGAGGAGACGTCAGCAGGACAGTCATGTCACATCTGGACAGTCAGTGAACACTTTGTTCATTTCATGGATACCAGCATCATGGGAGGTTGTGTGTGGTATGTATACTATTATGATTTACAAAAACCGTACCATAGACATTACTACTGTTATATAGATCCTTCTATATAATAGTCATATTGTAAATGTGTATGGTATAGCGTTTGTAAATCATACTACTCTACATACCACACACACCCTCCCATGATGCAGGGGCCCATGATTCATTTACAACAGTGAATTAATTGAAACATATTTTATTGCAATAAGTATATAAAAATGTGTATTATATTAGTGGAATTATTTCTAGTCAAATATATTTTCCAAAAGATTTAATGAAATAATTAAAGAAATAAAAAAAAATGTTTTAACCACTTTTGACATCTGTCCTCTTCAGAAAATAACTTATTACATTTGCAATTGTAAATTGTGTGATATAAGGCCATCTTCATGAGATGAACATAATTTGTCCTTGCCCATGTCTTTGAAAATTGGGTGTCCTCTGCACACGGTTGTTTGCTCAGTTTGCATTTGTTATTAGAATATAAGTTGTGTTGATATTGTCACTTTTTATGCCTTAAATTGGTGCAGTTGGGCATTTTGTTTTGTGTTTAAAAACTTCATTACATTTTGGCTATCAATCAATATGTTACCATTCATAGATGTCACATTGATAGATGTCCAGTGAATATGAACATCAGTTCTTTATTGCATTTATTTAGTTCTATTAATTTCTTTCTAGTAGAACATGCGAATTTGCTATGTACCAAAGCATTAACTTTGAATATGCCATATTTTAACAGGAACACTTGCCACCAAGGAATATCTGACAGAATTCGCCGCCCTGGGTTCGTATTGTGAATGGGATTTGTTTGGAATGGAAGTATCTCACTACGGAGGAAACCTCAAGGTGGCCATTCACAACAGTGTTGTTTCTTTATTGACAAACAGTAGCTGGAACTCACATGAGAGAATTTGCATTGTCCGCTGCCTGGAGTGTTGAGAAACAACACGTCTCCTATTAGAGATTCAATATTAATGATATAATGTTATTTGAAAACATCTAACAAGGAGACTGAAAATATGGAATACCATGCGCGTCCGAAAATGTCCTATTTGTATATAGGGAAAGCAAAGTCATGTCCGACGAGTCCGACAGGACATGCCAAATGAAAATAATTTCCATAAAACTTGCGATGTAGGAAAAGAGTTAATCATACATGTATACGACAAACTAAAGTCAGAGATGTGTGTCTCACATGCGAGGCTGTGTCTAGGTGTATAAGATTCGTGGAAACCTGCAAAAGATTAAACAGATACCAAGTCTGCATGTAGTTAGTTGAGAACATACCTGATACAAATTTCAGGTTATCAGGTAGTTATGGAGCTTGATAACCAATGAAATTACATGTCAATGTGAAAATAACTATAGTATATATTTTAATGTTGTGTATCCATTTCCCGACCAGTTTGACATGCCGAGTGATGCTCAGAGGATCCAGATGATGCGATGGGTGATCGAGGATGGACGACTAGACAGAGTGGTGATGGCACAGGACATCTCCTTCAAACATCGTCTGGTAAAGGCTGCACATTGAAAATACTTGTACCATGTTTCTTTTTTTTCTCTATGATAACACTGAATAGTATTTTGCAAGTTTAAAAAAATTCTTGTCATATTATTCTGTTTCATATTCATGATTATTTTTCATATTCGTAACTTGGAAAACTCATTTAGGTATGCAAATGTAATATTAAAGCTACATTCTGCTGGGAACTGTTCAGATGTTATTTTATGACATGAACAACGATGGAATCCTACATGTTTATTTCCAATTCATTTTTGTGTAATAACTTTTTTCCAGATTCCTGATTATTTTTCATATTAGTTACTTTACTTGGAAATCTCATTTACGCAAATGTAATATAAAGCTACATTTTGCTGGGAACTGTTCAGACAATTTTCGTTTCATGAATAATAACGGAATTCACCATATTTATTTTCCATGATAACTTCTAAGATAGGTTACTTTGTTACAGTTGAAGTACGGTGGTCATGGTTTTTCTCACATCCTCGTGAACATCGTCCCCAAGATGCTGGATCGAGGCTACAGTCAGGAGGAAGTGGATACAATCCTCATCCACAATCCACGTGCCTGGCTCACCTTTAAATGAGGGAACGATGGACCGAACACTCGCACGTCCATTTAGTCGAATAAAGACATTTAACCTGGTGCAACATTGATAATTATACTTCTTTTATTTATTCACAAATCATGTCTTGACAGATACTAAACTGGCTCAACATATTTTGCCACTTTTCAATAGTCTATTGTGATGGTGGAACAACATTCAAGTGGTATGTCGGTCGGGGGGGATATTCTTAGGGGGTATGTCTCCCCAATCCTCCACAAGTGGTTTACATTGTGAAAATGTTCTACAGTCACAATGCACCTGAGGAGAGCTAATTGATAAATGACAAAATGCTGTGATTTTTTTTTTAATCTAAAATAATTTGATGAATTAAAATATTTATCATGAAGCAAAAAGTTAATGACTGGTTTTACACATTCGTCTAATTATTGGTCATTGCACATTATATTCTCATATTTATACATATTCAGTGACTTTTAATATTTTTCCCGGTGATTGTTTTTAATACATGTATAACGTTTAATATTTCTGTTAATATAATGGTTTTTAACTTCTTAATTTCATAGTTTTCCATAAATATATATTTCAAAGAATATAACCTTTGTATTTTTGTGATATTTCTTGTTCTTTTATAAATTATGATATTGAAAAGTAAATATGTTTAAAACAAGTAATTGCTTGCACTGCCATGTAGGTAAATAGGTTTTCAAATTGACAAGTATGTTCATTAAAAATATGTTTATGAAGTATATCTATAAATTTTGTATATTGTAAAAGTAAAACTTATTCTTGATTGTTTGGAATTTTATATCAAATAAATTCAAGATAATGATTTTCATGTCATATCAACATCATCTGTGAATAATTGATCACAGCTGTATACATTTTCAAAGCATCACATTTGGGTATTTTATAGGGAAAGTTGTTTGGTAAAAAAAAAATCTTGCAAATATTTTACTGCTTTCTCACTCAAATTCATTAATTGGAAAATTGCAAAATCACCATCGATTCTAAAAATAAATTTTCAAAACAAAATTAAGTAATACATTTTTATTGATAGATCCCAAGTCCATTTTTACAACAGTTAAAAAATAGAGATCAATGAACGAGTCATACAAAAAGGAATATTCTTAGACACTAAGCAACAAACATCATAAAATTTGCATGATGAAGCAAGCACATTATTAAGTAACATCTTCAGTATATCTGACTAGTCGAGATATGTTGTTAAACTAAATACCTATAAAAATTGTCAATAAAATGAAGAAAAACTGAGCATACAAAATGGAATGTTCAGAGAAGTATCAGATCTATGGTTTCATATCACGTCCTATATGGAATGCATCATTTTATGCAAGAAATAATAGTATATAAAACAAGCAATCAAATTGATCTAGATACATCTGAGCCATCCAAATCCTACTTTGAGAACCGAAGATGTTTAACAGGATTTGATTGATTGATGTATAAAACAAGATCTCAACAAAATGAATAACCTACTAAAATATACTAGAATGTTGTATAAATGGCTGCCCTAATTGGCAAGTTTTCATGTGCATCACAATTGGCACTCATCTAGTCAATGTTACGTCACTGATATGTACATTGTAAAGTCTTACCCTTCGACATTCTCATTCAATATTTTCATTGTTATCACAAAGTGCTACATAGTAAATATTCCTGTATTAAACTTATTATGCCTAGCTGCCACACAGTTTTAATATCTATGCTCAAAGTTTACATCAATTTACAATACCTGAGCTTAAAATGAGAAACACAAAAAAATAAATCATTTCCAGTATTGATTATATCCAACAAATATCATGGATATTAAAATTTCATACTTATGAACAGATGGTGTGAGAAAGAAGTTGTATTTTCACCTTAAGAATAAATGCGAAGCTGTTAATAAAATATTGTATGATAGCTGAAACCCATTACTCATTAGAGGAGCTAGGAGTTCCTGATGATATGTATATTGCTACAACCATGACCATAAAGTTTCAGATCTTTTATAACAACGCCAATAAAAACATAAAGGCCCAGTGTTCACTTCAACCTCTGACTGAGTACTCACAATGGCTGAAGGCCAGTCACACGGAATTGAGAATCTACTGAGAATGATTATAACAATGTAATTTTACTAGGGATTCTGGTAATCATTGTGATCCGTAAAAGACACTAATACTGGCAAAATACTTGTAATCATGGAATTACGAATTACATTTATTATGCAGTTAGAATGTAATGAAAAAGTCATGTCATTATACGCAACTCACTCTCAACAAATTCTCATCACATCGTGATTCCACCTTTAATATGAGCTACAGATCCAATAACGTGCAGAAAGCAATAATTTATTCCTCCTAATATCAGTTCACAAAATCCACCAGTTCAGTGCTTGTGCAGTACGCTCCACAGTATTACTTCAGTACTAATGGCATACGTAAAAAATCAATATTATGGTTCAGTACTGGAGGATGATGTTAAAATTGACTGTTCTGCTTCAGTACTTGGTTCAGTACTGGTGGAGCATGTTGCGCTTGGTATAGTACGGTACGAGGAAGTCGAACATGGCCTTAGCAAGTCCTTCGATGTCGCGCTCGTGCTTCCACCCCCAGTGCTCCCGCGCGCCGCTGTCATCAAACACTTGTGGCCAACTCTCAGCTAGAAAAATATATACATTCAATTCTGATTCAATACAATACAATAGAATTTTTTATAGCGCGAATTCAAAGAAATGTTCACGTGCGTTTGTAGGTCTCCTTCAACAAAAGGTGTTTTAATTGGGATTTTAAAATGGCATGTCTTGGATTTGTCGTATGAACAGAAGCAGTTCATTCCATAATTTAAGTGCTCCTTTCTTAAAGGCTATATCACCATTTGAGGCTTGGTTCTTGATTTAAATTTCTTGAGCAATATGTTATTTGATGAACGCAGTAATCTAGTTTGTGATTTATAAAAAACATGATTACAAGTTGTTGGGTCTTGGGATACTAGAAAATTTAAATCAAACAGCTACGCACAGTTCTCTAACACTAGCTAGGAAAAAAAATAAAAATTCTTAAAAGAAATCACTGATATAATTGTCAATATCTTCAAACATAACCCAATCAAGACCATGAGGAAAACGGTATATGTTTTGGAGTGAAGTACACTTTCAGAAATTATTTTAACATACATGTACATAAATAGAATTGACAAAGATTGGAAACATACGGAATCTCATATGATTGTCCAAGTTTCCTCTTTCATTAAAACATTTCCCACATAAACTACACTCACTGGGTTTTATCTCTAGTGTGGATACATTCATGGCTGGTCAATCTGCTACAGCGACTAAAACACTTCCCACACTCATTGCACTTGTAAGGTTTCTCCCCAGTGTGGATTCTCATGTGGTAGGTCAAGCTGCTACTTTGACTAAAGTACTTGCCACATTCACTACACTCATGAGGTTTCTCTCCAGTGTGGGATCTCATGTGAACAGTCAAGTTGAAACTCTGACGAAAACACTTCCCACATACAGTACATATATGATGTTTTTCTCCACCATGGGTTCTCACGTGTCTGGTCAAATTACCCTGTGTGGTAAAACACTTCCCACACTCATTACATTTGTAAGGTTTTTCACCAGTGTGAAATGTTGTGTGTTGGATCAAGTTGCTATGTGTAGTAAAACACTTCCCGCATTCACTGCACTGTAAAGTTTTTTCCCTGTGTGAATTCTCAAATGCCTTTTCAGAGCTCCACTCTGAGTGAATAGTTTCTTGCACACTATGCACTGAAGTTTGTTTACACTCTCCATTTCTTATTAAACTCGAATCCAAGTTACTTTCAAAGACAATCTTATCAATTCACCTGCTTTCACTATTTTTCATAACATTTGTAATTCTCATTCCTATATGTTTTCATCACTGAGTTAAGTGATTTCTAGAATATAATACAGAATCACAAGTAAAAAAAGGTTAGCATTAATTTTCTTCTTATTCTACTATTCCCCAATTTAGTGAAATAAATAACCAACATGCCAGGAGAGTTTATTTTTCCAATATAAATATGTATTTTTTTACTAAGTTTGCTGCTTAGCTTAGCTTAGAAAGTTCAAAGAGCATATTTCAAGATTTTAGTTTTGGTCACAATGACCTCAGATATGGCTGATTGAGGAAGGTTTGTAAGCGTGGTAACAAACTTTATTACTAACGCTCATAAGTTCGTCAAAAGTAGGCCGAAGTACAAACAAAAATTTTTGAGACATACTTTTTTCCTCAAACAAAACATATTCAATTTGCAAAGCAATCGCTCAAATAGTCTTCGCGTTATGAGCTTGTTTATTTCGGACGGACATACATACCCGGACAGAAACAAAGCTAGAAATCTAACTCCGGACTTTGTCCGGGGAGATTTAATTAACAATCTAAAAAAATCTCCATATTACCTAAAAATATCTTACATAAAAATAGCCAATAATGAATAATTAAGTGTATTAATATCTCCTTGCAAGGTAAAAAAAAAACGTAAAAATATTAGAAATACCAGTTCATCAGAAAGGTTAAGATAAATCATATAGCAAAAGATTTGTTTTGTACCCACCAATTCTCTGTCTGCCGTCCGGTCTGTAGTGAATCTTGAACTTGGGGTAATATTTCTTCACCACGTCAGCCAGTTCTTCAGGTGTGAAGCTCATAGCCGTCACATTGTACGTTCGGTACTTCAACTGTTCTGAGGGAACATTTAGCACAGTCTGCAAAAAAATACAATGGATTATCCAAAACTAAACTGTGCAATTTTATCCTAAAGTACTTTTTATTCCACCAAGTTCCATTTAGAAAGTCCAAATATCAATTTAAAATAAAATGAAATATTCATAAAATAATTGTGCTCAAAAAATAAAAGTAGTCACTTAATGCTTATTTTTTATATATTATGTAAGTGTACGAGTGTAACCAAAAATGCTCACACTTAACAGAGATTGGTGAACAGAAATACACGAATAAATGTGATTTTCATGTATGTGATTCTAAACATTTTGCAATCAAATATCACAGAAATGTTATCAAAATATAATGTCATAAATAACATTATAGACATTCAATATATCATCGATGGTTCAGTATGAAATGTTTAAAAGCACATTTTTGAAAATAAAGTTCACTATCGGATTTTGTTGCCTACTCTAACTATATAATTGAGATGTCAACGTAAAACCAGCTCACCTAAACATCTCCTAAATTCAGGAAGGTCCCAACTGAAAGCCCTGGCAATTTAGACTAGTGCACACCCTTCCCATATTATATGTATGCATCAATCATCCCGCATGCCTTTATTTAAGAAAAAACATCCAAACAAGTACCATATAATATTACTATCATAAAAACAATTGTTTTCCCGGTGTCAAAGTGTCAAAAGAAAATTTCTAGTAAGATCTAATGTATACTAATTATTGCCATATACGGGCTCACTGTGCATAACTAAATGCAGCCTAGATCATGTAATTTTAATGAATCACCCAAATTCTGTTTATTTACAAAAAATGTAAGTAAGTAGCTTTATTTTGAAACCTCCAACTGTATTGTTGGTTCATTAATAACTGTGCTAAAATGGTTTAAACATAAAAATATACGGGATAGGTGTGCACTGCTCTTGGTAAGCGTTTGTTGAGGTTACCTGTATTGCGCGGAGGCAGTCGTCGATGTACATCATCGGGAGTCGAGTGTCGGGTTTCAGCGGACAGACGTGTTCGCCACGCGTCAAAGCGTCGTGGAAAATCTCCACCGCATAGTCTGAAACACCAGACGAGACTCAATCAAATCAAATGCTACGTCTAAGTAAACAGGCCCTAATTATTCGTCGTTCTGAGGATGTGCCTCGCTGTGCAGTGTACAGATGATTCCGATCTTTGTTATTGTAATTAGTTATAAGAAATACAAGTTTTTAATATTTTATATTCATTAATGTACCCTAACTGTATAGGTTCTTTAAAACATTTTTAAAGAATAACAAACAAATAAACTAGTTGAAGCATTGACCTGCTATTGCAATAATCTAGAATGAGAAACAACATGAATTAGGCCAACAAATATTGTTTAAATACAACGTATTACAAAAAAACAAAGAATTTTTTTTCAACTGCTATTATAGGAAAAGACTCACTTAATCTGATAGGCATTGATTTAAAAGTCACAATCTCAAACACACAGTGTGAAAACGTACATATTCATTCACCCGGCCTCAATAAAAGACAATCATGCCCATAAAAAAGACGCTGAAAAACCTTTGACAAACAGACGAAGTCTCATGTAGATAAACAGAAAAAAGAAGGACAATGTTTGCGTCTAGATTTACAGTAAAACCTCCGATTGAGGCCACCTATATAATGAGATAACTTCCGCCCATACATTTTTTTTACATATTTTCAACATTTCCGCCATGGGAAGATGTCAAGAATGACATGACATGCCCAGAGATTCTGACGACCGCCACAGCTAGTAGATGAAACTGTCAATAAGTCACACAAACTATTAGGAAGACTATATTATTTGATATAAACAACTTGCACAGACGTTTCATGCAGCATCCACCATGTTTCTTCAGAATGTCCTCAACAAGTTTATTTTGTGATGCGTGAAGAAAAATGTTGAGATTAATGATTCCAATACGAACTCATTGAAGGAAACCCGAGTCCTCACACCACCTCTTCAATAAACATCATCATTAACCTCTCAAAAGAGTGCATCACAAATTTACATGACGAGACCACCTGTTTATAGATGACTTGAAGCCAATCTGTGGCTGGTTTAAATAGAGAAGTTCTACTGTATTCACATTGTCATATTCTTTTCTGTGTTTTTTTTTTGCGTCGTCTATTGATTTTATCCACTTCAACTTGTCTCGACTCAGACTCAGATATATAATGAAGTTGGCGCGGTAGGAAAACTTATTGGTAGTTTTATGGTCTAGTCATAATTATAATTCATGGTCTGGATGCCAAACACCATTTTTTAGCCTAACCCTGTTTTGTTTGATATAGTTTTTTTCTCTCCAGATATTATTACTATCAGGAAATATTATCGTAAGTATTGGGAAAAGTAAGACTGTAAAATTGTCAGTGTAATTTGAAATTCTCGGCCATTCTCTTGCAACAACCATGGAACTTTCATATGAATGAATACTGGACAGGTATTTCGTGAAGTTTTTAGTTGTTGCCAGAAGATTTGGCAAGCCAATTGACAACGAAAATTCAATACCTTGGGAAATAATTGCCATTTGGATTATGACTGGAATGTGAAAACATCGATACCACTCGAATGAAATTCCAATACGTGGTATAATGTTCAACTGGCCTAGTTTCTGTTATGACATCAATGAACAACACTTGGTCACTTTATAACAACTGGTCAATGCTGATCAATAAAACTATTCAAACTCATCCACTATTCTGTATGGTGAATACATAATAGAACAGAGGTTTGTAACCATGAGTCTATTCAAACAACACTCTCTAGACGTTTATATAATAATTTTCGTAATGTTTTATAATAGACTTGTTGGCAGCATTAAACATTTTAAGCTATCATTTTACGACACCATTATATGGACTGTGCCAAAAGGTCACTAGAGTGCATCTATATATTTTGAGTAAGACACAAACGCTTCTTGTATTAAAGGTGCCCCAAAATGGACTGTGTCCCTCTCAAAGTGTTTTCAAAATGTTTGCTAGTCACGTTTTAGCATGACGTGTAACAATTCAATTGTGAGTATTTTTATCGTCACTTCCACATTGCACACAGAATCTTTCACACCAAATCTATTACCACGCTCGTCTTCCAAATTCAATTCGCCGAGAAATATACCAATCAGGATAAAGAAAATAATGGCTGTTATTGAAATATTTCTGGATGAAACGTCTCAGCAAGAAATTTCAATTCAGTCCCCAGGCTAAAATATACCCAATCCATTCCTGTTTATTGTTGTTTTTAGTCGATGATAATCCAATAATGGCATTCAGTGTGGGAGAAATATTTCTGGATTGAAACGGAAAAACAACAATATTTTATACAACCACAGAATATTTTTCAACTTAAATTCAATTCAGAACCTTTTGGAATAAATCGGGCCACCAGGAAGAAAGGTCATTGGCCCAAATTACTGAAAGGTGGAGATCAGAAAAATTAAGAAGATTACGTTATTTGCCTGTGATAACACATATTAAAGCCTATCATTTTTGGTTTTTGCAGGGGGTTTGACAATGATCATGTTTGTATTGGGTTGCTATGAAAAATTCTATTTTTATTCACACTGAAACAAGTTTTTCAATTAATTCTGTTCAGTGTTCACTCCTTGGACAAGGTATTTCATACAAACATATATTTTCAATATTTTTTTTCTGATAACAAACATCTAAATTTCAGTTTTTTAAAGTATCTGTCTGTTGAAAACTTAACATGAAAATGATTTTGAAAACTCGTATAGAAGATATTTCAGGTGTTCATGGACCAATCATTTAAAACTATAAATTTGAGATTTGGATAAAACCTATCCTTAATCATACTCCCAAATGGCAGTCTACCCATTGGCATTGAATTTTTGAAACTAGCCGCTCCAGGCTAAAATAGCCGTCACCAAGCCACCAGAAGGCCCTATTTGTTACCCTGTTTACAATCTTCTTGCCAGATGTGATTTGTTGTTTTTAGTTACACATGGCAGTAGCTCACTAGCGGCCCATATCAGTGTGGGAAACTTCTCCAAAATAGGTACTAGACACCAGGGCTGGTAAGTTGAAAAACTTACAGGCCCTAGTGAAATCTTACCAGCCTTGGCAATGACTGCCACTCAATATCTAGGGGGTCTGGGGTCATTCCACCACGGAAATGTTTTCATCTCGAGATTTTCATACATATTTTCAAAAGGAGCCATTTGGAAGACTTTGAGATTATATTTGATGCTATGACAAAATTATGTTAAAATACAAGGTCATAAAGCTGCCAGACCACCGGGCAGGTAAGTCTGAACACCTGCAGGCTCAATAGTAAACTTGCCAGCCTTGGGCCACAGGGAAGGCAGCCATTTCCCACACTGCCCTTATGGTACTGACCGGTGGTTCCGCCTCCAGGCGCCGTGTCGGCAGAGATCACGCCGGGGAAGCGCAGGCTGCGGAAGTCCAGACCAAACTTGTAGTGATAGTACTGAAATCAGGAACACATCAAAGCCTATTTAACATTTTGGTTTCACAATGCAGGGGTCGGACAATAATCATATTTGTATTGGGTTGCTAGAAGCAAGAAGTAAAGTTCCTGTCATTCTACAGTTAGCTTTTATTCACATGTAATGTAAGTGATTTCGCCTCATGGCATAGCTGATTTTTTTGTTCAATCAGCGGAAAAATTGCATGTTGCTTGACGAGAACTCCTTCGTTTTGTCCATCACAAGAAAAACCGCTAGAGATGGCGTCAAAATCTCCATTAATGCAAATACAAACATCAACTTGTCATACAAACATCAATTTTGATCATCGCTCGTCCGACAAAAGCTGCCTACGCATTACCACAGGCCATAAGTCATTTTATTACATGCACTAAAAAGCATATAAATAGTTGTCTATAATTGGTATGGCAAAAAAAAACTAACATTAATGCTTAATGCTTACGTCTGTCTGTTGTGAGTCGTGAAAGCTTCGAGGGCATTGCAAATTTCCGAGTGACAGATAAGTAAATTTCTTACCAAGTTACATAGCAATATTATACTATCTTTTACATTCTAAACTGTGCAGTCTGTGATTTTATATCATGGTTTTCACTAATGCGAAAAAAACTTATACAATACTATAATATAAGACCGGGATCCGTGTGAGATAAGAATATCAGTCACGGCTCTGAACTAATGAGAACCGAGCATGGGCCTCAGCATCATGGGAGGGGGTATAAGGTATATAATGGTCTACTACTCATATTATACTGTATACTGTATGGTATAGTGTTTGTAAACCGTAGTAGTAGACCATTATGTACCCCCCTACCCCCTCCCATGATGCTGAGGCCCATGCAACTCACCTCTCCCATGAGCTCAGCATGCACTTTGGAGACGCCGTAGATGGTTCGCGGTCGCTGGATCGTCAGGTCAGGAGTCGGGTTCCGCGGAGAGTCAGGACCAAACGCACCTGTACACAGAATAAACATTGCACAGTAATTCTCCGTTCATGTGCTTTTTCCAAACTGGTCAAGATACGAGCTTCCCATATGGAAAATTCACTCAAACGGACCTTCCCAGTCGTACTTTATGATACATACCAGATGAAAGCTTGATCTTCTAAAAAAGTTCAGCGTTCGTGACTGGGAGTGTCCATTTCAGTGAATTTACCATTTAGGAAGCTCGTATTTTCGAATTCAGACAAAACACACAAACGTACCATAACAACTCGCTAACAGGGAAAAATGTGCCCACGACTGAGGTCTTCCTGTTAGTAGAGAAAGGTCAAGAACATTGCATAGCAATGGGAGAATGAAGTGTGTCCCTTATTGCCACTGCCAATCATGGTGGTGTCCGTTTTAGTAAAATGTCCTCATGATGAGGTTTTACTGTACAAGTTATTTTATTACATGCACTAAAAAGCACCAAAACGTGTTAAAGATTGTCTATAGTTGGTATGAAAAATAAAATTCTATTTTTGCTATTTAAAACTTTTTCATGGAAAACGTATCTTTGTAGCAATTAATTCTGGTGCCTTAAAGTGTTTAGAGTCAAATGATATTCTTTTACCTTATCAAATTGTCCACTATGAGAATGAAAGGTACAAGAATTATCGTTGTTATTATGTCATTATGTTAGACAATAAAATCAAAACAACACTACTTTCAAATCAGGTTTAGTATATGGGGAAACTATCATGTGATTTCTTTGAATGAGTTCATTGTGTTGGTTACATATGGTGTTGAAACATGTTGATCTATTATGTTATTGTTCTTACACAAATTATTATTACAATGTACTGGGTACATGTACTTGAATTCCTATTACTTTGAAGAGTCAATTAGTTCCTCTATAGGATACATGAAAGATCCACAATGACGCTGGATCTAAATCATTTTACAATGAAAATAATACAAAGATATAATTATTGGTTATTTGATAACTGAATAACAGTTCCAACTTTTTTTATTTTTTTTTCAAGTAATATCAAGAATTAGGCTTCATTGCAAATCTTATTTATTATCATCCACACGTCTCTCCCAATAATCTATGCTTCAACAAGTAGAACATATAATTTCTGCAGCAGACTGTGAAACTTTGTTTGCCCATAGCACGCAATAAACCCATTGCTACTTATTAAAGCACTAAAAAAGACTTGTCCCAAATAATGGGTCCAAGTTTGACAGGTTGATGAGAAACAGGCGGGTCAACATTCGGCAGGTTTTGTATCGTAGGTGTTTAAGTTAATAGTATAGAAAAAAAGTGGTGTTTGACGACAAATATCATGTAATGCTATGTGGAGATAACAGATGGGAGCACCAAAGATTCTTACACATATCTTTAGACCAGTACACACGTATGTCTTGATGAGTTAATCTCAAATCACATGTCTTAAAAGCGAATAACCACTATTTCTACATTTATTACCTTGTCACTGCAATTTAGCATTTTCATAATTCTGCCATGTCATATACCAAAGTTCTTTAATTACTGCTCTTGAAAAAAAAACATTTTTGCGCGCGACACAAGTGTCCCATATTTAGTCACTAGTCCGCCCCTGCCGAGCAGTAGAAATTGGAGAGGACTGAATTCAATTCACTCGCCCTGCATACAAGTAGCTGCTGAGCCAAAACACGTCTGGCAACGTGTCAGGACAACTAACTTTGGGGGAGGACTAGTACGTTTTTAAAGTTACGCATCCTGCTGAAGCGTAGCTATTGAGACCTTAATTGGGAGACTGGACACTCACCGATGGTGCTGGGTACGAAGAGGCGCAGGTGGTACTGCTTGGAGAGCTCGAGGACATTGTGGAGACCCTCGATGTTGACACGCATCGCCAGCGGGATGTTAGCCTCGCCCACCGCACTCAGCAGCGCGCTGGAAACACAATGATAAAGCTGAGGGGGAAATATACCTATTTTGAGATGTGAGAATGGCCCTTAATTTTTTATGAGAAATGAGAATGGGGGTCAATTTTTTAGGAGAATTGGGAGAAATTGTGAAACTGTGAAATTGTGAAATGAGAATAGTTTGAAAATTTGTGAGAATAACATGGATTTTTGCTGAGACTTGAGAATGGGGTAGGGTATATTCCTCCCTTAAAGCTGCTTCATCTTTAGACGGTGGTGAATTTCAATTATTGCAGTTGCACCTGCTTAACTCGAACACAAGTGGATTTGATAATTTATTTGAGTTATATGAAGTTTTGAGGTATTAGAGGAATCAATTATGCAAATTATTATGAACGGAAATGGTGATTTGCTGAAGTTATCCAAACTTTAATAGAGTTCGAGATAATTTGACAGGTCTATCTGTATGTGGTGGAAAAGTATACTGTCGTGACTTTAACCAAGATAATTGCAGCAGAGCAGACTACAGCCTCGAGACTACAGCACTGTGCAGAAGCAGCAATTGATCATTATTTTCAGTCTAAAATAGGCTCAAAAAGACTAAAACAAACTTTCTTTGATTATTAATTACATATATTGTCACTATTATTGTTGTGTTGATTTGAAAAAACCCAAAACAACAGTATACGTAAAAAGTTTGTGCATGGCCTTTCATGAGGGCATATGTACTTTACATTGAGCTTGCACTTCACATTTGAATTGACCCACTAGACTGTAAACAATAGATCCTTACACAAACACTCCACCAACTCACCTAAAGTGGACGATGCAGTCGATGTGGTGTGTCACCACAATTTCTTGCAAGTTTTTAAAGTCGAGAATATCTGCATAAATGTAGGGACCTGCAAAGAAAACATTGTTATTAAACAAGCAAGCATTGCTGTGAGGCTGTTAAGAGTAGATGAGACTACGATTACTTAAAAAGTGAATGTTTCCTGATTTAAGTACAACAATCTTATGGTCTATGGAGTTTTGGATTATCTTGTTTTATGTAATTGTATAACGTAATCTGTTTCTTGGTGTCTATTTGTCCTAAAGGTTCAGTCCTTTGATCTTTTGAAAACATTTGTTATGATTCATATTTCATTGAATTTGGTATGTAGCAGGTTAAGATTTGTAGGAGGAAGGACAATTTGCACTGACTACACGGCAAAGTAATTAACACTTGGAAATCCACATTCTGTCTGTCAGTGTGACGTCTGCCTTGTAAGGTTCATGTGTTTACACAATAACTCACAATTTGTACTTAGGTAAACTAGGTCGATCAGATCTTTCAAAGTTTGAATGAAACTGTGTTAATTACATATTTTATTTAGGTTGAGTGCCTGTAAAGCTTCTTCGTATATATTTCTATCAGCGTCTGAACAACCAATACCCATTTGATTTTGCAAGCGTTATAAGAAAAAACGCACTCTAATAAAACATTCAACTACTATTATTCATCGATCATAAAATTTGTCTATCTAGTATGTCATTCTTTGGTCTCTGTCTATTACTTTAAACTATTTCGTTTTTTATATTAAAATGTCAATTTTCGTGCTTCAAACGAAATTCTTTTCGAAAACTGATCTTTTTGAATATTTGTGAAAGCCAACAGAATGTATTCTTTTACATCAAATATTCTGTTAGTTCAATAACCCTCTTTGATAAATACATTGATTTTAGTTGCTAGTAATATATTGCAATGTTTGGTTTAAAAAAATTCTATTAAGAATTCGACTTGCTCTTTTGAGAAGTCAAATATTGAATTTCTTTTTCATGCACATTCTGTTTCTCACGTGAGAAACATTAACCATTGATTATATACCCTGGATGGATATTACGTAGTATAATAAATATATTAGTAGTTTAAGGTAGTTAAAGACTGCAATAAACGGTGTATGTGAGGAGTATGAAGGCAACCATTTAAATTCGATAAAAAGTGCTCATAATAATTTCACATTGTTTTATTTTAGCATTAATTACATGTCTTGGTTGTCGAAATTAGTTTGAGCAACTGCTTTGGACCACCCAAATTTCACCAACCTGACTTTAGTTGTAAAGGTCTCAGACCAACAGGTCAAGGCCTAAGCACTGGTTAGAACAAATATACGGGTACCTAGGGTGATTAGCATATTATTGGTTGGAAATAAACAGTACCATAATGAAAATAATATTTATGGGTATAAAAATCCACACATTGTTTTACATGAAGTACTTTTTAATTCATTTACCTGACTTGAGGAGTTCTTTAGGTGCTTTAATGATGTCTGACATCAGAACATTTGATTTCCCATAAGCTTTCCTGAAAAGTTACCATTTATTTATTATTAACTAGGTTTATCACATTTAAACCAATATTACAAGAAGTAGGGGTAAAACAAATGATAGCCACTATTAAAAAATAAGCCTTGGTACTTGTACAATGACACCAGTGCCAGACATAGTGCAGCAAGAGTGACTTTAGATTTTGGATGTATATCCGAAATAATTTATCATTTTCCTGAGAAGCAAATTCCAGCATCCTATATCGTACCTGAGTTCTCTTGCCAAACCAGTCCCCAACTGACCAAGGCTACCTGAAAAAGTGATTTTAAAGAGTTATTTAATGAACATTAATATCATAAAAGTGATGTATTGGTATTAGTATCAACATCAATATCAATAAATTAATAAAGCACCACCGTCCACATAAATGATCTTTGTTTATTTTTTAGCAAAAAGAAAAAATATATATATATGATACATACTCATATTTACTTAATATTCATATATTTAAATTGAAGTTCTGACTAAACAATCATGCCAATATACCTATGAGACATTTCTTGAGGCTTTACTGTAATTGACCTTCTTAGGCATGCATGAATGGTGCCTCACTTTTTTATTTGATTGTCACATGATTTACAGACTACACAGATTACAATGACATGTGTAAAATACAGTTGCTTTTTGATCAAATCGTTCAAAAGTTTCACATTGACTTGTATTGGATCAAGATTATAACTTCAATAATATGACTTCTTATCTTTGATTGTTCCATAAATATTGTAAGCCAAAAAAAGATTCGAGCATTTATCAAAGCACAAGTCTTAATGATGCATATTATTTCACCTCCTTGAAGACAAAAATATTACAATAAAATGTAATTGTGAAATAGTTTTAAAACAAGCATGTTACAAAGTCATTAAATTTAATTGTATTAAGTATTAAAACACATGAAATATCTATCTTTAAAAAAATTAGGTCACTAGTGGAAGCCACTAGTGACGACCCATATGGCACACCGATCAGAGACAACAGTCACAAAGCAGACACATTCACAAACCGTTTATATGCTAACATTTAGATGAATGATAATAAAAAGAATTCTCTCTCTAAACTTGTTATCAAATGATTCTTCATGTCTTTATCATCCAATTCATAAGGACGACAGCGATCTTTTAATCTAAAATGGCATTAAAATAGACAGGCCCCGTTTAAATATCAATGGCCTTTCTTCACCCCTTTTCTATAGGTCACTGCTGTCATGCACCTTATACCAGCAGAAACTGGACCAAATGGTCAATCAATAGTAACCAACTGATCGTCATTCCCTGATAATTAAAGGTCCACCATGGAAATAAGTTGCTAGATGTTTTTTAATATCTTCAATTTTCGGTGCTAACCATGTTTTATCATAAGGCATAAATATCACAATCTATCATTTTTTGCTTTTGTTTTAAGTATGTGTTTAAATGATTCTAAATAATTTGTTATTTTGTAACTTGCCAAATAATGATAATGAATATAAAATCAATCTCATTCTAAGTGTATCAGCAGTGATAAATTTATAGAAAAATAACTGAGTATGATTTTTACATTTTCATTCATATGAAAAATATTTTCTTTCAGTAGTCACATTAATAATGAAAACATATTTTCTAGGGCAAACTGAATATTAAGGCAAGATTAGAGTTCAAATAATAATGAAGATATTGTACACTATTTATTATTAGATGAAAATCTATAAAGTACCAATGAACGGGATTCAGAACTGCAGTGGAGGACCAGCGACTTAGACAACAGAACGTTGACAAAGAATACTACAAAAGCTTGTTACCTGTGATGAGAAACTTTGGTGCATTTTCCTCCACATCTTCTTTCCCAACCTCCTGAGCTGCTCCTCCCAAAACATTATGAGTAGACACAGAACAGGTTGGTACGTGGGTTTTAATCCTCGGCAACAAAGTCAAACACCTTTTCACTACAGACTGCATTTTCACGCGATAGCCTTGGTCGGTTTACCCTATAGACCTTAAAAAATAAACAAATAAAGCTCAATTAGCACCACAGTTCACTACAGAGACTATGTCACATGTGTCTCTATATTAGACCAGACAGACCGACAGAAAGCAGAATCGGGCAGATCAATGAACATGCCGCGCTCTGATTGGTCAATACGGAGGTGTGTTCAGGAGGCTTGGCTGATTTACATGTCAAAAGATTCTCACAGGTTCATCGAGTTGGTCTGAACAGGTGGTACAGTAGGGCATGGTTTTTCAGCAAACACTTTTTTCTTTAGTATAAAAATGAAATGTCCAGTTGAGTGTGTCCCATAAATTGAGATTTTGTAAAACATAACATGTTATGTTCTTTATTTTGATATCCACATTAGTTATTACATTTTCATACTTAAATTACTATCAATCATGTCAATCATATACTTTAATATATAAACTCGAATAGTATTACAATATATAGGTCACATATAAATGATCACATTAAGTCCAACGAAATGAACTCAATCTTGAAACAAAGTGATCAATTTAGATGGCCACAGGCAAGTATGCAAATCCGTCAAGCATAGCACTGGAGATTCTGAAGTCTCAGGGTGACAGGGAAAAGGTGATGTTCTCATCAGAGGAATTACACAGGGCATTATTTGGCCAGTCAATCAAAGTGCTGCAGGAGTGCGATGGAAAACATCAGGAAAAAGTGACTTAGCAATACCATGGCATGCATGTTGGTTTTATGCCTCGGGCTTACAGGTGCAATATTTATAGTCTGACAGATGTAAGATAAACACCTCGTCCTTTGCTTTGTAGTCTGTGAAAAATGTTTGATTGTGTCCAGAAGGTGTGAATCCTGTAGACCATGTGCCATCAGGGTAGTGAAGAATGAATTCTGGGATCTGTAGGACCCATGAAGGAGGAGGTTTGGGATTCTGGGCAGGACTGGAATATAGTGGTGACTTCAACGTGAATGTGGGAATGAATCAAGCTCCTAGTGATCTTCTTTTCATCACTGGGTTTGAGCACAGGACCGCGTTGATGTATTTGGTATGCTGATTGGAAATCGGCAGTACAGTGGCAGACGCACGACGTAACTTTTTGGCGCCACGAAGTCTGCCAAGGCCGGGGCGCGAACTTACGACACAGGAAGCTCCTGTTTGTCGGTCGTACGCGCTAACCACTGTACTAACGAGAGCAAAGATGATCAAAGATGGTGTCTGCATTTCGTCTGGACCTTTTGAACTGATGAACAAAGAGCAGGTTGTACACAGACTCTCAATCAACTAGAGTGTTGAACAGAAATGCAATGCAATTTTCATGAATGTGGTTCTAACCATTTTGCATCAAAATTTAATCATAATGTAATGCATTTATTATAAATGTGAGCCTAGACATATAGTAAAATATGATTTTTTTAAACAACACTCTTAAAAATAAAGTTCATATCGGCACTTATCAATAGGCAGTTCTTGGAATTGCTGTATAGTAAACTAGGTTCAGTGTGATGATGCATGGTTTTAAAAGGCATGAAAACGGACATTGTTTATCTCAAAATTCATACTACATGTGCGCAAAAGAAATGTAAAGTTTTACCAGACATTGATTTCTTTAGCTGCAAAACATTAGCATAAACTTTTGCAAAGAGTCAGGCAGATATTCAGCATGAAAATTTGAATAACCTTTAAGAGAAAATTGGTTGCGGCCAATGTGACAAAGGCAAAACATAATGTACTCAGCAAATTATAAAGTCCAAAAAGTTTGACATGTTTGGATCATCTGATATTCAGGGTGTGGTTAGGGTGGTGTTTATTCTCAGTGTTTATTTTGAAAAACATTTTTTTCAGTATCTGGCAAATTACTAAAATAAGAATGTTTGTCAATTGAAAATTATAAAAAATGTTTGCATCGCAGATTATCTTTAGAATGGGGTATCTCTAAGTAATAAAAAAAAACTAAGACCCTCCTGACCCGGCCTCCTGAACACCTAATGAAAGCGCCCCTAATCGTGACGATTTGCCTACACATATTACCTAGGACTAAGAATAAATTCAATTATTAGTCCTAGGTATTACTAACCAAAATTATTTTGTCACGAGGGGATTTTTCGTAACTACATGTACGTCACTGCACATCCGACTAAAATCTACCAGTCGAATGTGGCTAATGTTTGGTTTAATTATAACAGCACACCTGGTTCAATCTTAACCAGTTCGATCTAAGTATATGAATTTAAAAAGCGCCACCAAAACCAAATAAAAGTTTTTGTGCAAATTCTCACCTCTACTGTAGTGATTCACAGTAGACTGTTGGTACGATTTATGGTTTATTGGCTTATGAAATGTCAAATGTAAAAGACAAGTTTTTGGTCACCAGTCCAATGCCTTAACCACTCACCCACGGCTGCACTAGTTCCAAACTTACTAGACCTTTATAAAAATTACTATAGACCTAGATCTAGATCTAGACTACATTCTCAGAAAATTCTATGTATTTTAATCAATATATATTAAAGGATTTATGGTTGCGATAAGATTTTAGCGTGTACTAAAAGCACAATATATTAGTCTTCAATAAATGAAAGCATTATTAACTGACACTTTCTACAAATTGTTAATTTACTGGTATATTTTAAATATTTTGCCAAGTGACTAAACATGAAAACGTGACTAGTGGAATAGGGAACTAGATTAATAATACCCTGACCTAATTATTAAATTATTCTTCATTTTATAAACAAATGAATAATTTACAACAAAAAAATACTAATCCACTTTATCAACAGTTATAGATTAAGTATTTCTCAATGTTTGAATACCTACAAGCAAATTAATGTCAATAGTGTTTCCAAATTCCCTAATTATATATGTTGAATGCAACGGGTACACTCGCCAACTTTTACTAGGTGAATGGGAAAAAGATGGCCGCCAAAGTGAAACTTCCTCGCACAAGGCGGTCATATTATAGGAAATATCAAAATATTGCAGCAGTATCAAAAAATGCGGTTGGTGTAGAATTAACGTATAGAAATAGTTCTAGTAGTAAGCTAGTATTTGGAAAGAACAATGGAACATGCACTGAGAAAAATGGATTTGCACGTCAAATATCCAGAAACTATGAAAATGACGGCTGTCAAAACTGTGATGAAGGGGGCGGGGTTGGGTCATTAGAGGAATTAGGGCATGAAATATGTGCAAACAGCAGGGCTTCAAAATCTGAAGACAATTTGTTACTAAAGAATGATGGATTAAACAGGGTAGTTAACTCGGAAATTCACTGCAGTAAACTGGACACTGGATCAGATTCCCCCCTTGCTCAAAGTTTAGCTTCACACAGACGACTATTGGAAGATAGTGAAGATGAGAAGAAAAATT
The DNA here is from genome assembly GCA_019095985.1 of Streblospio benedicti. Lineage (NCBI taxonomy): Eukaryota > Metazoa > Annelida > Polychaeta > Spionida > Spionidae > Streblospio > Streblospio benedicti. Next base: position 19,028,465 of record CM032664.1, on the reverse strand, counting down.
GTGTTTCTAGACAAAGTTCTCATGGAGACGGTGACCATATAGCAGAAGATGTTGTGGATCACATGCCAGCTGATCTGAAATTCACATGGCTCGATGTACTGGTTTATTTCATTTCCATTGGAAGTTATATAGCTGATGTAGGAAGTGATTTGTGGGTTTCATATTTATATTTCACGGAAAAACGATGGTGGTGGTTTGGATTAACATTAGGTTTTATCATTGTTCCTTCACTAATAACAACAACGTTTAGTCTAACATGGTATATTCAAGATCATAAATATCATAAAAAAACTAATGCCCCTGGCGGTGTGGGTGCTTGCAGATGGGTGTCTAGGCTCATATTCCATATACTGCAGCTTGGCCCTGTTCTTAGGTTTGTCACTATTCATTTCTTTGATATCTAACAATAGCATTTAGCTGTACATATTTTTAGAGCCAGTTGATCATCAACCAGACAGGTGTTTGAAAAACGTGTTCATCGTAATCAAAACGTTCGATGGATTTTTTATATTTATGTTACCAATCACTTTTTTTCATTTTACCATGTATAACTTATGGGGCTAGATAAATTTGTGTCGTAGAGTTCTTTAAAATTCTAAACTATGTGTAACACTGAAAACAATCTGCCAATCAGCAAAACTTGCCAATAAAATCTCTTAATGAATTTTAGGTACTTTGATACCCTGGTGTATGGTTGGAAAACGAGAAATTTAGATCCTCATAAAGACGGAATACAACGAAAACACTGGTATGAATTGATGTTGTATGAAGACACAGACTCTGCGCTGCTGAGACTTATAGAGTGTTTCATGGAGGCAGCTCCACAACTCACCTTACAGCTTTATATAATGTGCGAATATGGACCCACTGGAGAAACAACGATATTAGGTACACATTTAAAAAATTTCTATGTAAGAATACAATGCTAAAGAAAATGTGCTTCAGTCAATTCTAATTGTCAATAGTAAATAGGTGACAGGAGTTTCTAATAAATATTGATTTAGATTGCATTATTGCTAAAAATGATATATCAAGAGATATTCTTCAGTTTACTTGCAGGGTTTGACATAAATGGTAGCCTGGTAGCCTCTGCTGGAAAGAGGGTGGGGCATTGATTTGTGCCTGTAGGAAACCTGATGGGCTATCAGTTTTTGCCTGCTGCACTGTTGCAAATTTGTCAATTTTTTTAAAATTATGTACATCTACCATTCTCTAGTCTTTGTGACATTTAAATCGTGCTCAAATCATCTCTAGATATCCCTTATGCTACCATTTTCGCTATGGTAAAAATTTACCAACAAAAAATATTCCAGAATCAGCTTCTGTGCCTCGAATGTTGAGCTGTGTAATTTTGACCCGCGCTACCTTATCTTCAAACTTAGTAGTCCTGATGTCCACTGGCTTATCAATCCTTATGTCAAACCCTGACCTATGTCTGCTTTGAAACATAATTCACAATTTCTCATGAACTTGAACTGTGCTGAAACAATAACATGATATTCACATTAACATTCTTCATTTGAACCTAAAAGTTAAGTCTCTCGTGTTTACATTTAACATTAGCAAGATGTACTAATATATAAATTGCTTGTATTCGTTACTGAATCGGTTACTAACATTTTGCGCCCTATGTTCATCTGCTTCAAAGGTTATGTAGAGGACAGTAAGTACAGGTTTCTTTGCATGGTGTAGTAGTCACAGTGGTGTCATGTACTCGGCTTGTCACTATCCCAACATTACTATAATCATTTTGTTGTGATGGTTCATAGTTTCAAATAATTTGTGTTAGATATTATTATATTTTAGTTGAGGCACCATGCGTCTATCATTATTGTTAGCACTTTACACAACTCCATTTTGATATACCATTTCATAGTATTAGGCTCTTTATTTTCTTTTGATAACTCATTGGCCGTCTTTCTTTAAGTGCCTGGATTACACTTATACCTTTCATTAATTTCAATGTTAACACTTCAAAAGACCGATTTCCTTTCGATATGGTGCCAATTAATTTTTATTTACCAACTCACCTATATAAGGATTTTTATACAAATAAAAAAACATGATAAAAATGCAATACCCCTCAAGTACCCTCTACTGATATTGTTATATTTAATACAGACACATTGAAGAAAGATGCCTTGCTGCAATATCTCCCTCTCTTTATGCTAACGCTGCTTTGGTTTCTTTTCAGTGATTGGTCAGGGCATCGCGTGTGTGACGTCCTTGGCGTCTCTAGCATTTGCTTTGACGTCATATCACCGCGCTCTGCGCTTCTCATTGGAAGACAAAGCCAACCTCGGCTACATGGGCATGTTCATGCAGTTCCTTTGGCGCTTCTTTACCATTGGCGCACGCGTCCTCGCTATGGCTCTGTTTGCCACCAAGTTCACGTACTGGGTGTTTGTGCTGGCCGGCTGCCACTGGGGCATCATGCTGGTGTGGGTGCTCACCCAGCGCACTAACTTCTGCTACACCAAATGGCAGGAGTTTCTCTTCAACGTCGTGGCGGCGGCAATCTACATCTTCTGCTACCTTAACCTGGTGGAGGGCCACACGCGGCTGCGCTATCTGTGCTACTACTGTCTGGTGTACGGACAGAACCTGCTCATGATTCTGGGCTGGTGGACGTACGCCAATACGATCACGGTGTGGTACCGCCATCCGTCCATTGCCATGGTCTGCGGAGGCTTCTTTGTCGGCGTCATATTCCAGGTGGTTTACTATCTGCGGTTCCATCCCAACAACTACCCACCGTTCAGCCAAACGAAAAAGATCAAAGTCTGTCTCACTTGGCAGGAAATGAGAAACAAGCCGCAGAACACGCGCCGCTTGTACCTCAGTCATCAGGCGCATAGCGAGAATATCGACATAGGAAACGGCGATTCCGAAGTCGTAGAGGTCATGATTGGACAGAAACCAGTCAAAGTGAACAAGGACTGTGCTCATGGAGAATTCGTGTAGGTCTCCGTGTTTCATTGGTAAGAATTATTGCGCTTGGTCCTTTGAGTTTTTTACATGCTTTCCCTCACACAGTGTTATATGAACCTGTTTAAGGTAGTGTGTAACAGTAGGAATAGAGTAATTGAAATATTATTGGTAGGATTTTAATAGATGAAATCGTAGTGTACGCTCAGTATTATAGTGTAACAAATAATCAAAATAGTCAATCATCCATGTCACAAATTTTGCTTAGTTTATACAGGGACTATTATTATAGCTACCTTATACTTACAATTGTTGGCATAGTCACCCTGTTCCATAGTTCAAGTTATTTGATTTTATCTTTTAAGATAAATATTATAAAACTAAAGACATTTTATAGTTATTTGTTGATCTAGTCATTATATATTATGTTTTAAAGATTGATATTTTTTGTTGATTGATATATTACATCTTGCCACAGCAAGGTATCATCTATCAAATTATATTATAGATAGATGTGTACCTTGCCATATTACAAACTTTTGTTCGCTTATCTTTGTTATTGGTCAAAAGCACCACTTATTTTATGTTATGATTACTAGTTACTAAAGCATTTAATTTGTTATTCATTTTTATTTGCTATGTTTTTGTTTTGAAACTTGAACTATGGTGCTTAGATATTTACCTTCATTGAACATTTGTAATCATCTCTTTATTTTGTATTTTAGAACCTCTGGACTCCATATTTTGTAGCTTTGACTTACACTTTTGACTTTTTATAATATCAAAAAAGCATGCAATTCAGGGCCTTGTATCAAATAGGGAAAAAAGATGAAGATGAAAATTAGCCAAATGAAAATCGTATATATCCATTTAATAAGTTTTTTTGTATTGATAGCTCTAGAATTAGAACTCTTTGCTCACTTTTGGAAAGTACAGTATGTATACAAGGCTATGTTATGGTTTGCGTGGTCTATTGGTGATGCCTCTACCTACATTAAACACTAAATGTACCGATTTTTTTTAAAAGTTGCATGAAGCAATTTTTCATGATTTGTATCTTTTGTAGTAAAGTAAGTTTATGGTTGCTTGCACAAAATGTGTACATATACTTCACATTTACTCTATTAGGAAAGGTTAGAATATATGATATAGTGGCTCTCTTAATTGTAGGTTTTATTAGAGTCTGGATGACCAAAAGTATGCCATATCAGATCACGCTCTGAGATTTCTAACTTGTAGAAAATTATCCAACTTTTCCATTCCATTTTTTTTAGCGTTAAGATTATCAGTATCATCAAATGGAATTAGACAATGACTTCTAATTCACAAGCCTCTACCAATATAAGTTTAGCATGAGACGTACATGAAATTATGCTAATGTCCTGCTGACACTAATTCCACAGAGTGATACTTTCTATTATTAGAACTGGAAAAAGTTCCCGAATAACGAAATTATATAGTGAAATGATCATCTAAGCTGTGGTCACACAGTTAGGAATCTCCCACGAGTGGTGATCAGGGAATCGTACCATTTGCGCAGATAGTCGCTGTTGCCTGGTTTGTAGGTTTATCAGGGATTTTAACCGTGTATCATTGTGATAGTGAGTGTTGGTCCGTGTGTTGTTCATACTGTCATTTGCAGGCATCAACTGAGTCCCTGACACCAGTTATTATCTCCCAATTATTTGATTAAACGATGATTGAGTATCAAGTTGAAATAATACCCCATAAATCAGAGCTCATTATGAACCTGCAAATGACACTACTTTGTGCCTCGTGATTCGCCTGCTCACATATTATAGTGTAGATGTGATACTGTCAACACTTTTTAGAATCATGTCCCTTCATATATAGTATTTTCAACATTAATCATGTCAATCATTTTTTTAATGCAGTTTTAAAAGATATTTTATGCTTGCTCAAATCACACATCTGTTCGTCAGAATCAGTGCATTTCAGCAAATATTTCACAGTTGATGTGAATTGCTTATTTTTTGGTACGGAGAATAGAATAAGCAGAAGGACTCTGGAGAATAAATGTTCGTTTTCACTAAATTACCTCCTGTTTACCTATTAGGAATTTACTTCCATCTGATTCAATTATTCTTTTCCATATTCTATACCTAGCTATATATGTATTATACTGAGAGTAGATTGGCAGTGCCAAATCCAATATTTATAATTTGTCCCATTCACTAGTGTTATTGTGGCCTATTTACAAAGCGGCTCATTCATCTGCATTAAATGTCGTTTAAAAATGCATGGATCTGCACTTTACTCATCTGCACTTGCAGCTGAAAGTCCATACATCATCCTAGTTACATATGGCAAATTCATCAGAAATGTTGATACCCATGGTATGAAAACATGACTCATTTTGGAAAGCTTCAATTTGGCAGATAAAAATGAATATTTGTATTTTGAAACACAATAGCTGTTGTGTTGTAAGTTGGGCATTTTTGCCCATGGTAATCTTGCGTAGCAATTAGATATTAAAGATGTTAAGAAAGTACAATTATTATATTATATAGATCATGTACCGGTAATTAGTGTTTATTTAGCTACGTGCAATTATATTTGATTACTGTAGTTTACTGCCATGTAAGGCAGGCAAGTATTCTGTGGAATACAAACTGTAGAATTAGGTTAATTATTGAAAGTAATGCACATTGCATTTATATTTATTCATTTTTATTTCTTAATCAGTAAGAATGTTACCAACTTCATTTGTTCTCCAATTTCAAACAGTAATTTAGCTAGATTGCTGCATGTGTAGATGCACTTTGACGATTTTTCTTAGATATTAAGATTAGTACTACAGAGGGAATAATTGAGGTTAAATATTTGTTGGCGTTTTGCATTATGATATTTAAATAACCAGCTCATTTTCAGAGAAACTTACGAATTTTGTCTCCCTGAGTATAGCCCGGGTCTGTTTTAATATATTTGAATTCATTGAAAAATGAGCTGCTTTTAAGTATGAATATAGAAATATATAATCCATATTAAAACCTTATGTGTAATGGAACACAAAAGCTAAGTCAAATTGGTTGGCATTTATGTTTTACATTTTTACTAATGTTATCTGTAAACAATGAGTTAAAATTGAATTCTTTGTTATGTTACAGATTTTATAAATCTTTGTAATTCTTTAAGATTAAGTTGCATTAACATTTTCATAACAGTTGTCCAACTTTTAGCTATTACTGGGTCAACACTCGATAGTTAGTAGCAAATTTTCAATATTTGTGCATCTTTTTATGTGTTTTGCAGGAACTTCTATTCTTTTACACGTGAAATATGGATGTTTTGATATATATCTGAAATCTGCATTAACAAGATCAAACTTTTTAAGTATTTATATATGCTCCCAAGTAGTGTAGAGCGTGCTACATAAATTGTATGATTTCCATTGCTAATAACATTTTGCACTTTTGATGTGTTTGATCCTATAGTAAGTATTTGCTATATTAATGTAAGCTTCGTATGTACTCAAAACTTCATAATGTTCACCCAGCAATACTATAACACAATGTATTTGATAATTTTAAATGCCTAAAATCCCTCCGTCTCTGGGGCGGATGGTTTGTGTAAAGATTTGAAAAAATTATCGTAACAATTTGCTCAAGTTCGTAGTTGATTTGACAACATGACATATATGATAGATCTATATATCAACACTTTAATTGTATGTAAAATTAGTGCATCTTTAAGTGATCTAAGTAACGTAACATTGCACATTTTTTGCTTAACTTATTTTTCTGCCATATGTATTTAAATAGGTGAAATTTTCAGTATTACTGCAAGTCCATTCATAAAGGTAAAACAAATGTCCTATATGTTTTATTGAAGATTTATGATGGATTTGTCAAATTCAAAGCCAAAGCAGAGTACTATTACCAATAACTGTTCATCAGTTTTTTAAAGTTCGAAATTTGTACAATGTTTGGCTTTCTTCCATGTCTTTGTTATGTAGCTAGATCTAAAATGATTTCTTTGGTCCAAACAAACAGCGTATTCTTGTTTTATGAATAGATCTTCTTGATTGAGGGTCGAGTCTTTAAATTATTAATGATTTTTTATTATTTACAGCAACTAGTGATTACTTTTAAGTACACTCAAATGTTTTAAAAGATGTTTATTGCTGATGCCATTTGTATTTGTTATTGTTATGATGTTAATCAGGTTCAAATAATTAGTTTTACGTTATATTTACCACTTTTTGAATTGTAAGCAATGACCTGAAATTTTACAATAAATATCACCTCCAAGTTTTGTATTTCTTGATCTTTTACTATTTTCAGTATATGAATTTTCGCTAATTATATTTTTTATTGTGGGATGACACTAAAAAACAAATTGCTTTTGATTACCATTTTTATACATACAAAGAAATTCACACCTTTTTTATATTTTTTCGTAAATATCTGATCCTGTAGATTGTGTGGTCTTCGTTAGTACAGTGGTTAGCCCGTACGAACCAACAAACAGGAGTTTCCTGCGTCGTAAGTTCGCGCCCCGGCCTTGGTAGACTTGGTGGCGCCAAAGAGTTATGTTGTGCGTCTGCCACTGTACTGCTGATTTCCATACAGCATGTCGCTGCTGTCGAGTATTTCATACAAGACGGTGGCGACACCAAGCCTGAGGTTTCGGAAGCCTTGTTAAAAGGCGTGTCCCGTGTAGAGGACAGTCACCCCTCTGCACGTAAAAGAACTCGCCTAGTTTGAAAACTATAGCTAGTGTGATCCCTCCATTACACCCTTGGCTCAGTTGGTTACCTAACCTGTCAAACAAACCCTCACATTCACAAACGAACCTTCCAAAGGAGGCCCTTCCAAAGAAGGGTTTGGGGATGAAATAAGTTCAGATACAAGCTACCTCTGCGTCCAGGGCTTTCCGAATGAACCTTCGAAAGGAGGCCCTTCCAAAAGAAGGGTTCGGGAACGAAATTAAGTTCGGATTGCTACCTGGGCGTCCAGGGCTACCTGGGCATCCAGGGCTTTCCGAATGAACCTTCGAAAGGAGGCCCTTCCAAAAGAAGGGTTTGGGGACGAAATAACGTTCGGATTGCTACCTGGGGCGTCCAGGGTTCTCCTGATAAAGGAGGAGGAATTTAAAAAAAGAAACAGATACATTGTCAAAATTTTTCCTTTTATCTGATAGCTGTGTAGAGGCCAGGAGAATTAAGAAAAAATACATTTATTTGTTTTTATCTGAAGATTTATAATTCCCAGCCACTCTCAATAATTTATTGCATGATTGGTTGAAAATAAATCACATAAAAAATTTGAAACGCCTTGAAGCTAGACCGAGTACCTGCTCAAACCTGCATCTTGCAAAATAATCTGTTTGAAGTCAAACTCGAATTCTCACGATTTTGTTTGATTAGAAGTTTAATTACCTGATATTTAAGCCATTTATGTACTATTTTCTACAATTTTATGAGGAAGATACAGTGTTTCTATAGTTTTATTTATTTTCATTTTTGTTTTGAAACAATTTTGAACAGGAATTCACCCAATATGTAATTATGGATGTGTTAATATGAGCGATATCATGTGAACTATGTCCTTGGTTTCATGTAAACAACTTGTTAAAAGTGTGTGCTTTATATTGTCAAATTCTTTATCTACAAAGGAAATTTGATTTAGATCCACAACAATGTCAGACAGGTACAATACTTATTTCATTTAGTCTTTTGTATATCCAATACATACTACAATGGTACTACTAGTATAGACTGATTATCTGTTTTAAATAATATGTTTCTGAGAGCTGGCTAATTTGTGAATTCAGGGTATTCAGTGGCTAATTTGTGAATTATCTATCCAGATCCAGAAAGAATTTTTTCAGATAGATCGATCTAGCTACTAAAAAAATATATATAGATCTAGAGGTTCTATTAGACAAACGAATGGAAAATCGTGAATGAACGTTAGAGCATCAACCACACTGTTCGGCCATACTTCGAGGGCCATACACACAATCTGTGAATCTTATGTATGACGCAGGGTATGACGTGAACTTCCTGTTGTAGAATGAAGTCACTAAATTTCACGTCATACGTAAAAGTCATGGTTTATGTGTATGGCCGGTTTTAGCTATTGGTGATCTATTCCGATAATGTGGTTTTAAACATTTCACATTAATACATTGAAGATATATTGAACATCTACGTTGATGTTGGTGTTAAATATATTAGTACATTATGTAAAGATTTTGATGCTGTTTGAATGATACAAGTGTTTAAAATCACATTATCGGAATTAACGTTCATTCACAGATTTCAGTTTGGCTGTCTAGATGCATGTATGTATGACTAGACTCTAACTTATGTAGACTCTGGCGACTGCATCTAGTACAGTACAGCAAACTGAGTACATTCTTGATCTAGAGTCTAGTCTTCTAGAATCTAGAGACAAGTATATCTAGATGTATCCACATGGGCGAGGGGCAATTTATAGACAAAAATAAGAAGTTTAGAGGGAGCTAAAAAGGGCCACGAATAGTAGAAAAATCATACTTGTCCATAGGATGGGTATCCTCAAAAATATATCCGTCCTAATTAAGATTTACAAGTCCAAACCAACAAACTCCATGTAAATTCAATTGAAACTGATGTCTAGGGTGACTGAGAATACTCGTCCATAGGACAAGTAACTAAAAAAATTTACCCGTCCCGACAATACAGATGCCCGTCTCGGACGATAGGACAGGTACTTATTTGTGGCCCTGGCTAAATAGATGACGTGTTCTGCGGAGGGCGTATCAGTTGCTGCTGAACTTTTTATTTTTGTCCATAAATTGCCCTTGTTGATATATCAATATACCTGAACTAGTATTCTAGACTGTCTACCCGACCAATGCTATGCAAATAAAAATGATTGGCCCATAATCTTAATATTTTTGATCTAGCACATTAAAAGAACGTATGAAAGCCCGGCGACAACGCATGCGAGATACGACAGACTCTGTTGATGCGGATCCTTCTCCAAGACGCACACCGCGCCAAACTTCTTGGGTATGTGCTTAATTCACCAAACTATAAATATACTTGAGTGTGTTTTATTTGTGCTTATAACTTGACGTTTTCTTAATCTGCATATTTGATGAAATAAAAAGAAATAGTTTTAAGAAATTGGCCTTTTGTCAGTAATCAAGTCAAAGTTATCTGATTTGGGCTTTAGAGTGCTTTATAAAAGATATTTTTGCTTGTTAATGCTAATGAATTTTGAAAATTCGTTGATCTTTACTTGATCTCATGTCAATTTGTGCTTCATGTGTGGATGTGTTTTTGTTTAATCCAATGGATATTTTTATTTTTATTGATTATTTCAATTTATGAATGATGTATTTTAAAATTAGGATGCTGAAATTGACGAGGATGATGTTGAAGCCAAGCAATCTGAAGACCTTGCCAGAAATCTTCAGAAGCGACACAAGCGGACCAAACGACAGGTAACCCCCCCATTACATACGTGCCGCACCCACCTTTTTGCCGGCGGCACCTAGGATTTGTTGATAAAAATAGCATTTTTTGTTTAACCATTGGTCCCCTGGGGGGCGCAACACCGCATTGAGGCCAACGGTAAGGACTGGCGCGAAAAAGTCATTATACCGGGGCCGCCGGTACAAATGGGGCACCACGGGTAATCGTCGGTGCCAAAAAGCCACGCCGCGGCCACTTTTTCTGCAACTTCTCCTAAAAGGTTGTAGGGTACTGTCGAAGCCCGTGCCGTCCGGTGGGGGTTATTCCCTTTGATCTTGCCGCCACCGCCAGGCTTCGTCGTCGGCTTTAAAGGGTTCGTTGTCGGCTTTAAAGGGTTCGGCGGCTGCTTTAAAGCACCGTGGGCGGGGTTCGTCGGCAGCTCCAATGCACTGTTGGCGACATCGCTACTAGTGTGTGGACGGTTCGAGGAAATTATGACCGGTTAATCGGCTCTATGTAACCGAACCGTAACCGATTAACCGTAGTACTATAGATCTAGATACGTAACAGCTAGTTTTTAGTATGATACTGCGACTGGATATATTGATTGGACACCTGGTAATAATTAGCGTTTGAAAAAAAATCGCGGTTTTATGCATTTCGTCTTTTACGTTCACCAGCTAGGCAATATTGAACTGCCAAAAATGTTAAATCAAGCAAAATTAATGAAATATATGGATACATATAGCTTGGGCATGAACATAATCATCAAAATCAATAACCGGTTTGTCAATGTAGGGACCGGTTATGCTTAGAAAATCGACCGTAGCCGGTTATCCGCACTCGTTGAAACTTATTCTAATTATTTTAAAAAACAAAGAAAAACAAAAGCTGTGCCGTCGGTATACCCCTGCGGTACACGTGTTGCCGGCACGTATGTAATGGGAGGGTAAATTGAAATATTTTAGCTTCTACAATGTTGAACAGGGTCTTGTACATTACTGTTTATATTAGATTAAAGAACACTTGAAAAACTTAATATTAAAGGAAAGCCCATGCGATAAATTGGTGGACAAATTGTTTGGCTAAATATTTGGAAACTGAATCCACTTGCCTGTGGGACAATGGTTATTTGAATCACTCACTCACTCATTTTTGTTTTTCTATCCCTTTGTAGCTTGAAAGCACCTTACAAACTATAGATGATGGAGAGGACGTCACTGAGGAGCTACAGGTCGCGAAACGCAGGACCAAGGAAAAGGTCGGTGCTCATCTCTCACTGCTCTCTTACATGTGTACTCATGGGTTAAAGTGACTATTTCAGCTGGAAAATTTTTGATGAGCTATACTTATGTTGTAAGCAAAATCAATACTTTTCCTTACTTTACCATGCTCAGATGCATGTCATAGGTGACTTAACCCAAATTTTCCTGATCTTCTAAGGTCTTGATAATACTTACAAAGAAAATAGGCTGTTCACACAAGTTTTTTTTCTTCAGTAACTTGCGAGAGGATGGTGGTTGATGGACCAATATAAATATATACATACACACTAAATTAATCAAAGCTAGGCATCAGATGCAAAAGACAGCGAAATAAAAACGATTCCAAGTCAAATGTAAATTTGTGTATGCCAGACAACACAGATGCCCGTCTTAGAATATAGGATGGGTACTTACCTGCCGCTTTGCACGTAAAATGCTTAAACTGAAACAATTTTATAAAGTACTATTGAGACCTGTATTTGATGTATTACAGATACAGGAAGAGGCGAGAAAAACCGATGATGATGACGACGATGAGGGAGAAGATTCAGAGGCACACAGTGAGAGGGATGAAACAGAGTATGTACGATTTGTGGCTACCTCAAAAGTTATGCTCAGTCGATGAATAGATAATGCGTAGAAACAATATGATATATTGTGTGCATTATGATAATCCTCGGTGGGTGAATAAGTAATGCTTAGAAACAATATCATGTGCTGTGCCTGTACGCATTATGATAATGCTCAGTCAATAGATAAGTATGCTTCGAAACAATATGATACGTTGTATGCATTATGATAGTTGCAAATTATTGTTTGGTACATGTAAAGAGGCTAAGTGTCCGAATAAGGCCATATGTAAAACCACGTGCATTATTACTTTGATTGATTGATTACTCTGTTTGACGTCAGGCCAATGGAGGGTGAGGATGGAAGTGCCATGGACACGACGATTGCATCAGGACGGTCTCTCTCCCCTCCGGAATCCGCTCGCAGTGTCACACGCGGGAGTAAGAACGTCTATGCATCATACGCACCATAGACATTAGTTACAACATCGCACTCACCATAGAATTTAGTAGCATCCTGTAGACATATTTACTTTTGACTGTGTAATTGGCACACTCAAGAATGCTTCCTGTACAAAATGCTTTCTTTTTTGATAAATTTGTTATGTAACGGAAAAGCTCTAAATTTAAATGTATAGGGCTTTAGCCTATGAGATAAATAACCAAATGAAAAGTCTGTCAGGGCTTTTTATTTGATTATTTCATTCAATATTTCATGGGAATAACAGCTGAACAAATATTCTATCCAAATATTTTACTTAAAGGAATTCAAAGATTCCCCAAAGTTATCCCTGTACTCAAAGAGGTTCAAGTACCTGTACAAAAGATGAAACCTCTGAGAATTTTGCATCAAAACTCTTTATTCAGCTTTGGGTACCATTTAGTGAATGGAATAACCAAATAAAACGTCCGCCATGATACATGACAATCTGTATTATTTTTTATTTTTTGTGCCTTTAGCACTTCATGAGACTTTGAAAAGCGGTAGCCAGTTTCAAAATCTGGTGAAATGCTGAAAAAATGAAAATATTCAGAGAAAAAAATAATGTAGCTTCTGTAAGAGACATTGTATTTGTTTTTAAACTTGACCTCTGATGTGACCTCTGCTTATAGCCACGCCCCGCACGGTCTCCTCCAACCTAGGACAGTCATACCGACAAAGACTGTTGCAGAAGCGCCAAGCTGCCAAGGTGAGTGAAACGGTCATGTTCCACGACTGAATAATGTAAATTCTATGTACCATAAAATGCTGTTGGATGATTTTTGGATACTCCTATGAGATGGCACTTAGTTTGGATACTCCTGTAAAATCATGTCGTTCAAAATTAATTATACCCGATGATCACCCAATGGATACAAGGCTGGCAGAAACTTCCTGCCACTATACTGATATAGCTGAAGATGGGTTTTACAACCCTAAGATTCCCTTTGACTACATCAAGTTGTCCTGACGTGACTCCATGACTCAAACTCACGACCCCAAAGTTATAAGACTAGAATGATACCATCATCCCAAATTAAATATAATTTGTACCTAAATCTATCGAATAGACGTGTTTCACTTACGTAATACTTTCTGAATGGGCCACGGGGCATATTTTCATTTACGATATATGTCTTGGCCCACAGAGTTTAAGTTCACATGTTCTTGAAACTGCTATTTTTAGCTTGTGAATAATAAAAAGACAGACTATTATTAACATGATTTGCGTTTCAGGACAAGGCGAAGGACGAGACGTACGGGACGCGACGTCTGGCCGGGATGCGCGGAATGCCGCGCGCCACACGCTTTGACGATCCAAACCAGGTAACCATGGCTATGGGTCCATAAGATTTTAAGTTACAATACTTATCTGTGACACATTACAATACTTGTGTGTGTTATGTTCTCAGAGGGTATGTTACATGAATGTGTATTCTAAAACTGTGCAATGTACGTTAGATGTTCATTGTATAGGAAACAGCTTCAATATTCTGATATTGTCAATGTTAAAAAAAATGTTATTATAGAATGCTTAGCTGAAATTTTGATTTATAAGCATGAAATAATTAAAATAATATCACTTTAAAGACATGGATGTTTTATATCGATATATATAGTCTGTAGATAAGAAATCGAAGTCGTAGTCTGTCAATTTTGTTTTAATATTTAATCTAAAATCAATGTTCCAATATAGAGTAGATTGTTAACTACGTAGTTGCAAAAATAGAATGAAGGACTTTGTCTATTTTTGTTAGTTCTCAGGTGCTGTCAAATCGGCTATGGTAAGGACGAATTGAAGATTTCCCACAATTTATTCTTAGTAAATTCATCAACCGTGACATCTTTTCTTGCACGGCTAAAAATCGTTCATTTCGTATCCATTTGAGCACATCCTCTAAAACCATTGTGAGCAATAGAAACGTATTTGACCCTCGCACTTCAATGTCTAATTTCATCTGTATTTTAATGTTGTGATTTTCATTTCAGTTCACCATTTCGTTTATTATGCAGCAATTATTCTATTCTAATTTGTGTACCCTCCTCCATGTTTAATTAATTATCTGTATCATTTGAAATCTTATTTGAATTTATTTTTCAATAGTTTATAGCGGATTGCTCAAAATGATTTTTAGTAAGATGGTGTTTTTTTGTTTTTGTTTATTTTTCTCTTGGGAATTTGAGCCAAGACCCGTAATGATTAAAGGATAAATTTCATCACTCTCACAACTATGGCAATGTCACAATAATAAAACTTATTATGACTTAAACCACAATGTGTTAAATAACGAGTCCATGTTATCCTGTGTGCTTGAATTTGGATGCTGATGAAATTCTTAGTGTGTGAGTGATATTGCTTTTCCTGTTCACAGAAATTCCCCTCAAGTTTGACTGTTTCAGACTAAATGAGAGCAGGGAACAATTTACATATCTATGTCATGTTCTAAATAACAGCATCAGGTCGTTAATATTTTTTATATTTTTGTTTATGTTAATGAAATTTTCTTAACATTAACTTAACAATATGATTAAGTGAATATTGTTTACCATATTATAGAAAAGCAATTTTTCCATTAGCTACGATTTGAAGAGGAAGAAGAAGATATAGAGAAAAAGATATCCCAAGTTTCTTGGAAAAGACTGCTTGACAAAGCCAAAGAGAAAGCAGTAGAAAAGCCTGTAAGTAACAATATTATGTCAGGCATTTTTTATGATTAATGAATTTGTGTTGTAGTAAGTGCGAAAGTCATACTTGCAAACAACAACTAAAAATCACTGGTCTGATTGTAAACGCCATTTCAAATTAATATTTTCTTTTACATTGTAATAATGATAACTTATTATAAATTATAAAGTACATTATATTGATTAACTTTGAAACACAACAATGACACGCGCTATGTTAAAACACAGCACTCTAACCACTCGTTCTTCATCACATTTCAGTCGTCGACTGGACTGCCAACCCAAGTGGAAGCATATGACTTTTTCACAAAGCAGTTCGAGCCGGAACCAGAACCGGAGCCGGAGCCACCAAAACCTACAGAAGAAGAGGAAGCTACGGAAGAGGCCCCCGCGGCAGCGGGGTCCCCAACAGAGGGAGGGGAAGGGGAGGACCAACCCCCCGCAGACACACAGGTCAGGAAGTGATCTATTAATGCAACGTAGTATTGTATCATTTTACAAAGACATGGTTACATATACTCAGCCCTAACTTATACGTTGCAATGTGACATGAATATATGAAGAAAAAGCAGTGTGTAACCAGTGTGTAACATGATATCACAACCATATATATTACATTGTTACACATTGTATTACAGTGTATGTAAATATATGTCTATATATAAAATTTATATAAGGTATAATCCTTGATTAGAAAAACAGCTAGTTCCTAGAGAAGTGCTCTATTTATGGAGGTTGTTGGATGTCTCATGCTGAGACCCAAACAGCGTTTTTATTTTTTTAATAAAGTTGGTCTCTTTATAGAAATATTTTGATTCAAATTTATACTGCACTCTTTCGTCATGCATTTATAGTTCAGTTTCCTAATATCATCTTTGAAATTAGCAGATAATTAAGTTCTGGGCTTTGATGATATATTTTTAAGTGTTTGTTGATATGTTTTTAAGACTTTGTTGTTTGTGTTTAGGAGGAAGAGAAAGAAGGTGAGGACACAGAGGGGGAAGACAGCAGGAAGAAGAAAAAAAAGAAGAAAGACTTAGACGAAGGTTTGTATCATGAAACAGTAAATCAGCAAGACGAATGCGTAAAACTTTGCTAAATTGCTTTCTTCTTTTAATTTGAAATATAAATACAATATTTTATACGATGGTAAGGAAGGTGATGTGATATTTGGTAGAGCTGCTTTCCCAGAGCTGGTGCTAAATACTTCAGCACCATTACAATTATATTTCATTGTTATCAATTGTACTTTAACTATATACAACTATGCCCATGCACCCCTATATAGAGGCCCATGAAACAAATTTGAACCATATAAAAATAGGCACCATAGAAATTCCAATGTAAATTCACAGTCATGATAAAGCCCATCCACACCAAGCTAAATTGATAATTTTTTAATCTAAAAGCCCATGTTCATTTGAACAGTCGTATAAGTTAAGTCAAATTCCATGTACGAAGTTGCAAATACAATACAGACGGAATTTGTTATCTCAAATCTGTTTTCATAACAGTAAAATACTCAAGATAAACTGTATACATAGTGCGGTTGAAAAGAAATAAACCTTTCCTTGTGACAACAGAAAATTGAACATAAGCAATATGGAGTTAATAAGCAAGTGTTTTTTTATAAGTTTGAAAAAAAGGAGACTTCAATCTCAAAAACAGTTAAAACGAATATTACATACTGGTATATTAAGACTTTGGTAATTACTTTGAGGCTAGAGTAGCAGAAAAGAACTACAAAATTATAAAGGAGATACCGAGTTTCTGCTGTACTCTAGTAGACTGCTGAACGGAAATCCATGAATGAACGTTATTCCAATAACATGGTTTTAAACGGTTCACATTGATATACTGAATACATATCGAATGCATACATTGATGTTGATATCAAATACATTATGTTGTCAAAATTTCGAAGATGTTTGAATGAAAAACTGTTTAAAACCAGACATGATCGGAATAACGTTCATTTACGGATTGCCGTTTGGCACTCTTGTCACTAGCCTGTATCAGCTGTTGCGCGGTGTTACAGAGGAAGAGCCACTGCTGGGCGACGACTTGGACATTGAGGCTGATGCATGGCGCTTCTACTCGATGGGGCACATTGAGTATCGGCCGTTCCGCGAGCGCCTTCAAGACGAGCAGAAGGTCCTCTTCTACCCGTCCATACGTGAAGGTGTGTTCCCCGCACGAAAGCTCATCTATCATTGTTTGGGTATTATGTGTGATGTTATGTGATAAATGCTACAATCCATATGAAAGGAAGTCGGGGAATCAGTCAGGGCTGGACTCCCAGCTGTAGGTAAGGTTCTTCTACCCGTCCATCCGCGAAGGTCTGTGTCCAGCTTGAAAGCACATGTCGTCATCAGTGATTGATCTAGATGTGAGTTCCGAGTCAAGGACTTATTTTTCAATAGAATGCAAAGAATTAGAAATATTGTGCATGCCACAGGATCCATCTGTATGTTGCAGCTAAGCTGGAGGATAAGATCTTCGGTGCGGAGGAGGCTCGGTACCTAGAGGAGGAGGGTTTCTACGTGGGCACGAGGCCCAACGTGCCGCAGAGCAACATCAGCAAGATGGAGAACAGGCTGCTCAAGCAGGGGACAGAGGTGAGCCGCGGCAAGAAGAGGTTAAACTGACGGCAACTGCATCAAGGGATTTGATCTCCATTTGAAAGGAGTTTAGAATGAAAGAAAGAAAGAATGAAGTCATTAATTCGTTCTTTCTCTCATTGTTAATTTTCTCAAAAGAAGATCAAATCCATTGTTGCGGTTGCCTTTGGGTTAAACGTTCCTAATAAGTTGGGTTTTTTGAAGAATGTATACTGAATTCAACTTGGGTTCCATTTTTCATGATTATGAGAAGAATATGTTTATGCCTATTGGCACCTATAACCATGGTGGGTTTTCATATGGCCCGATGAAGTTGATGAGTCGAGATATCAACAAAAGTCTCATCGACAATGTAGGCAACAGGTTCCTCTAGGTATCTAAAGATATCTTTCTCAAAATTGTGAGATAGAATGAAGATGGTCTGATCGATGTAGAAGTGGTTAAGAATTCCCATCTATCTAAGACAAGAAATGAATTCCCTGAAAATATTATTGTGGTTGATTCCAATAGATTCCCCTGTTGTTGCACTGTGTTCTATAGACTTGTTTTCGTATAACTAAGAATCATGAGAAACAAATAGACAAACAAACCAAGCACATGGCTGTTTCGCATATGCATGAAGCCTTTTCGCTGTCTCATATGAAATATTTAGGTACGATCATCAAAGGTGTCTCAAAATAGTTACAACAATTTTTACCCACTGGTGCAATCTCAATCAAGCAAAGCTCTGTGATGCTACGGCATGGTAGAAGGAAATAATAAAGACTGATACTGTTTGTCTATTTTTTTCCCAGAATGCAATTGTTTGTAGCCACCTGCTGGTTTTAGACAGGAACTACGATTAGAAAAAAATGTATGTGTGGTGGCGTGTTGTTGGCAGGGCGCCAAGAAGTGGTTCGGGGAGGACGGGCGTCTGATCGCTCTCCCGGACCCGCTGAAGGAGGTGCCTTCTCGCCCCTACATCGTGGAGGAAATCGAACCTGCACTGCAGACCGACTATCAGAAGGTAGGCAACTGTACCTGGTACCTTAACCAAACTTACTGTTTTTTCGCATAATTTCCTTTACTCAAAACGGATTTCTATGAAAGTGAAACCACTTTCCCCCAGGCCGAAGTGAAGGAGTTTGACGCGCGTTTCATATGAACCTCTGTATAGAGACCACCTCCCTATTGAGACCACCTAACACTGGTCCCAAAGGTGGTCCTAATGAAGAGGTTCTACTGCATATAACTTCTTTTCAGGCTGAAGTGAAAGAGTTTGACTCACATTCCTAATAGAGAGGTTCTATAGTATATCATTTCTTGTGATGAAAGCACCAAGCGACAACAACAACTTAAAAAAAAAAACACTTTCCCCAGGCTGAAGTGAAGGAGTTTGACGCACGTTTCATCGACGGCTCGTCGTCTGCGCGCGGTGGCGGCCGCTACCAGCTGGACGTGGACGTGAACACGGTGGCGTTCTCGCACCACCACCTGTTCTCCCGCGAGCACGTGCTCGCCGCGCGCCTCTCGCAGCTCTACGCGCAGTACGTGTCCCGCTCCACGCGCAAAACCGCAGACTACCTCACGGAAAAGGTGCGTACAGTGCTTGCTGTTGATTTATCATGTGCGTAGAGTGTTTATTCTTGATTTATCACTTGCGTAGAGTGGTCGATGTTGATTTATCACATGCGTAGAGTGTTCGTTAATGATTTATCACATGCGTAGAGTGTTTGTTGTTGATTTATCACATGCGTAGAGTGTTTGTTGTTGATTTATCACATGCGTAGAGTGTTCGTTGTTGATTTATCACGTGCGTAGTGTGGTCGTTATTGATTTATCAGAAATAGGGCAGAGTGCTACAACTATTAATTCTCCACCTTACAAGGATAGTATATAATGCAATATTGAGATGTGTATTGCTATTTTTCGAACAGTTGTAATTATGCTTATTCTTAGTCTTATTATATTTATGATATAAATTTCCACATTTTGTTTAAAATTAATTTATTTGTATGCGTTTTAGTCATCTACGTTATATGTTATTCATTAATATTGTATTGTGTAAACTGTTTTAGTATCAAGGAATGATAATAATAATGATAAATGAAAAATTGAAAAAAATATTTGTATAGTCAGACAACCTCACAGAAAAGGTATACATTGTATATAATAGTTGGTGTCACAACCATTTTTTTCTTCAAAGCCCTGTGGCTTTTTCCCCAGTTTTGTCTACTGTAAAACAAAAGTAATAATTCAAAGAGTGCATGTTCAAACTGGGTTCCAGTATCCACAGAGAATATTGCTGTCAGAATATTTTCAGTCCTATCATTGTTTTTATTAGTCCTTCGATAATAATCTTCTACATCAGGCCACCAAGCGATATATAACAAGTAAAAATACTACGTGTTGTTGCACATTTTGCTGTTGCGTGATGGTCGCCATGTGTTTGTTTCAGCTGCGAGCACTGAAGGGAGCGGCACAGCATGTGGAGGAGACCATCGCAACCATCAAGGTAAGGAAAACATTGTCGGATAACAACTCTATTATCTAACTCGTAGACATTCAGATCTGTATGCTCAAGAGTCAACATTAAAAGGTTTTGGTCAGTGACTGAACAAGTAAACTTTCATACATTGAAGCGGTTTGATTATTCTAGAAATGGCCAACTAAGGACTGACGTAATTTGAAACAATGGGTCTGAGGGCCAAAACAGTGAGTCCTGGCATACATAACCATACCAAAGTATACATATTTTGTGTCCTGTGGCATGCACAGTTTTCAATTCTTTGAATCCGATGCAAAATGTCCATGCATCTAGATTTATCACTGCTGTATATAACGATACCAAACTATAAGTATTTTATGGGTCCTGAGCGATGCACAGTTTTCAATCCTATGGAAAATGTCCACTCATCTAAATTTATCGCCGCTGTATTATGTAGGCAACGAAGCGTGGCAAGGTCGCGGACGTGAGCGATCAGGTGTCGCGGTTGGCCGAGTACCGTGATGAGATCCGGTCGACGCGGCGTCTGCGGGACGCGGAGCTGCACGCGGACCGCACGCTGATGCGGCACATCATCGACACGTGGAAGGACATGAAAGCACTGAGGGGCAGCCAGGGCTGCTCCAACACCAACCTCAAGCTACAGATACGCAAGTATGTACATGTACTTACATTTTATTTGGCTTTCACTCCACGATGTACTACAAAGTATGTGATATTAGCAAATGTAGTTTAAAATAGGTTACAGTAAAACCTCCAAATAAGACCACCTCTCTATTGAGACCATCTCTATAATAAGTCCGCTTTTCACCGGCCCAAACGTTCATAAAGCTACCAGAATGAACCTCTGTATAGAGAGCAGCTCTCTATTGAGACCAGGTAACACTGGTCCAAAAGGTGGTCCTAATAGAGAGGTTTTAGTATATTATATACACTCATAAATGCTGTACAAACGCTCTCCACTCGTACCAGGGAGCCGAGTGACAAGAAAGCGGACGAGGCAGCATGGGAGGAGGACGTTATGGACGAGGTGGCCGAGATGAAGGAATCGCTGGAGGCCGAGTACAACCGGGAACTGGAGCAGTACCGCGCCCAGCTAGAGAAGTGGAAACAGCAGAGGCTCGCCAAGGTCAGTGCATGAGAGATATTGAATTTGTCCATACTGCGCTCCTCAGCTAGGATATTGTCAATGCAGTGAATATCCTCAACACCGGAACCCAATTTGCCATCACAAATCTTTCCATTGTAGATGGTATTCTTTGTTTACCCCATAACTCACTTACATTATTGATAGGTATGAGAAAAGCTTCTGTTATTCAGTTTTTCTGTTGTACAGTCTTCCGTTAGTGAGGATATTCACCCTTTCCATTATGCGCTCCTTAGCTAAACTGGCTGAGGCTGGTTTCTGTTAGCATTTTTGTTTTGTTTGTAAAGCTTACAATGAGGGTGATTGAGACTGCTTAATAAACAGGAAGTATCGAATATAACAGGGAATGGGAGCAAAACCAGGCACAGCTGGAGTGAAGGAAGCAGCGGAGGCTGGCTAGGGTTGGATTAATCGAAGCACTATACCTCTTAATGGGTTCTCACAGTTGATTTGGAAACAGAGTCAGAGACGATGCAAGTGGAATATTCACCTGCGTGGAAAAGATGAATGAGTTATGTTATAAAAACTCTGATGTCTTATTTTACAGAAAGAGGCTCACAAGCGAGAAAAAGAGCGAGCAAAGAAGAAGAAGCGGCATCGGTCGCGGTCTCGGAGTTCACAGAATCCAGAGGAGGATGAGGATGAGGAGATGGTGCACGATGAAGGTGATGCAATGGGGCTCTTTTCACACACACCTTAGGGCTTATAGCCCAGGCCTTATATGTACCAGCACCTTGAAAAAAATCAGATCATATTCATTGGTATTTAATTTAACTATAGCCTCAAACTGCACACAGTCCCCTTTGGACTTTCCTAGACACAAGTTGTTTTTTTAACATTTTCTTTCTTCACCACAATCCTGACTATTTTAAAATCTTTAGGCACATTTGATGTTTAAAATGATAGGTTAAAAATGTAGGATAAAGGTGACACATGATCTCAGCAGATCTTTTGAAGTCTTTGCAGAAATGTTATAAAAACAACCGAATTTTGTGAATAGCTGATTGTGTGATCGGCTATTATATATACCTGACTTCTGTGTTCATTGCACAATGCATGAATCTAGTTGCTGTGTACAAACGGAGGCTATAATTCCATATTTTTGGTTCCAGAGGATGAGGAGCTGGCGATCAAGGATAGAGAGGTTATAGAAGAAGAGGACCTTGTCAAGCCAGAGAAACCCAAGTTTATCGAGGATACAGAGGCCAGGCAGAAAGTTGAACAAAAGTTTGCAGAAATTCGACGTAAACCAGGTAAACTTGTGTGACGTTCATTTGTTAATGCATGACTTTTGTGTGTTTGGTCAGTTGATAATCTGACCACAATAGTTCTATACCCCTTGTGTTTAATGATATTCAGTCTTACGTCTCTACACAGCTGTCTGTAATAATACAATCCAAATGATGTTCAAATAGAGCACAAAATACAACTAAATCCAAATCTATTTTGTAATTCTATTCATGTACCTGACGTACTCAATGTTTAAAAATGACCGGAATAGTCGAAAATATTCACAACTAAAATGAAACCTTTTACAAAATAATGCTGGTTTTTACCATATAATGTAAAAAATCCTATTAATGTAAAAGATTTTGTACACATTTGTTTTCTGATGAGGACATTGTGGAAAAGTTATAATGCCTATTAGAGCAGTTGTGCTGTGTGTTTAGGTGAACCGCTGCTGTTCCCAGTGTTGTCCAGTGATGCCCCCATCACCGCCATCAACCTATGCCCCGGGTGAGTCACACATACACATGCACAGATATATATATAATTTGGATATAATTTAGTGGAAAAAAAGTGACCCATGGCACGCCCACCAAATTTTCAAGGGCCACGTACAGAACTGATGATCTCGGAGGGGATTATGGTCTGTCCAATGATGTCAATGATGTCAATGGATTAGGGCGCCTGTATATGCATATATGATGGAGCTGTAGTGTACAGGTGATTGTGAGTTCGATTCCACGGCTATCCGAAGGTTTATGTGCCTTCACGATTATTTCACATAAGTTATAAAGACACCTTATATAAAGAGCAATGTCTGTTTGTTTGTTTGTTCGTTTGTATGCTCTTTATAGACTCCTAAACCAAACATCCAATCACCTTGAGATGTTTCATAAAATATGTCTTGTTTAATAAATCCAAATATAGACTGGGTAATGTAATACGCCATACGGGTCATGCTATGTCATATCATATTGGTCATAATAGCATTGTATGTATAACCACTATATATATTATATAAATTTTGATTACACTCTTTGATACATGTTTCCTTGAATTACCAATGGAAGGAAAGTTAAAAAAAAGTCAGGAATTTTATGTCATATAATGCCACTCCAAAATGTGGCTGGGCAAAGCTACTAAGTCACAAGGTACACTTGCTTCATGCAATCTTCAGAAAGTGACTTAAACACCATGCATTCCAGAATTGTGAATTGGGTTTGTTCGAATCATGTGGTAAAATGATGCAAATTTGAATGGGAAGTCAGTGGTACTCGATTCTCATTCACCAGATTGACTTTTCACAGCCTGAAACATTGCCTTTAACGTAGCTCTCAGCCTTACCTGTCTATTGAGCCAATCTGAACGCCCTGGAGTTCGATGGCCGTCTACGCTATTTTTCACTGCTGTTGTAGTGGCGAGAAATCTCGAAGGAATGACGTTAGCCGCTACAAAGTGTTCTGCAAGGTCCTATTCAACGGAAAAGAAGTGTCGCGGACGCCTGCAAAGTAAGTAAGAATGTGTCCTGGATAGCTACAAAGTACAATGCAAATAAGGAAACGTTGTGAAAGCCCACAAAGTAAGTAAAGAAGTGTCCTGCAAAGTAAGTAAAGAAGTGTCAAGAAAAGTATGTAGGGAAGTTTCCCACAAAGTAAGACTGTACAAACTGTTCACTGAATGTCTATAAGCTGGCTTCTAAATTATTTACTCAGTTCTCTTTATTCAGCATGTTCTCAAACTTCCTGCCATTCTATTGACAAAGTAGCAGATTATCTTTCATTTTACGAGTTTACGATTCTGCTGTTTCTGCCTGCAGGCCGCTGGGTCAGGACTTCAATGTGCGATTCGCGCAGATCTTCAATGTGGAAATCGTGCAGTGGCCCGAAAACATCAAGTTAGAGGTACAAACTCAAATATGTGATGTATATGTTTTGTGCAATGACAGCCCTTACTATCCTTGCAATATTTTGCAGTGTGACGCAGATAAAATCTTTCACTTTGTCTGAGTAGCGTGGCTAACTTTAAACTGCCATCATTTTGATAAAAACGCACATATTTTGATCATCTTTTCAACAGCATGGGAAGAAAACAGTTTGGTTTACCCCATTCCCAATTTCTCGAATGTTTTGAAACAAAGCATCACTTAACCAATGATAAAAACGAAGTCCTGTTTGGATCGCTGAGAATGTTGTGATTTGCTGAGAGACGATTCGTACCATTTCATGCAGGCAATAAGAAAATTATTTAAAATATAAAACATACGTTTTCGTTAAAGATTGAAATATCATGATAAAGTTGAATTTATTGGCTACACGAATATATGTATTTTATTTAAAATCAAACAACTATGACTATGTCTACAAGTCTGTTAAACATTGGGGTTTTCCCATTTCCTGCAATAAGCTTCGAAATGGCAATGGGTAAGCTGCAAATTAATCCTGGCAAATGAAACTTCTTTTTATTCTCTCGAAGTATTAAAGTAACATTGAAAAAAATTATCTACGATGATTCTTCATACAGTTTTTCACATAAAGCTATCTAGTTTTAATCACGATGACACCGCTGTTATACCCCAAACAAATCACTTGTATGACGAAGCTTTTGACACCCAAACAAGAGAAATCATCCGGTCGGTTTAGACCAATGTGAGGGAGATATATACATATACAGCCACAGGGCCGGTTGGGCCGGTTTGAGGGAAGGAGGGTTAAGGCCGAAACCCTAATATTCTTAATTCTCCCCACTTTACAGTTCATTCTTGACTCTTATTGGTTCAGAACCGAAGGAGGTCAATTTATCTCCCCACTTTGTTCGCTCATGCTCACTCGAGCAGGCTAAGACACCACTCGTATATAACTATTGCTCCACACTAAAAATGACCATTACCGTTATAGTATCACTAGGTGTCAACAAATGTGCTCATCACCACCATGTTACAGGGATGGGTATCCTGAAAAATATACCCGTCCTAACTAAGAATTACACGTCCAAATCAACAAACGCCATGTAAATGCAATTGAAACTGATGTCTGGTGTGATGGAGAATACATGTCCACAAGACAAGTTACTCAATATATTTACCCGTCCTGACGATACAGATACCCGTCTCGAACTATAGGACCGGTACTTATTCGTGGCCCTGTATTCTTAAGTATCACTAGGTGTCAATAAATGTGCCCACCACTGCCATGTGACTGATCCGTTGTAGATCTACGAGACGACTCCTCTGACCCCTCCCGTTGTGTTGTAGATCTACGAGACGACTCCTCTGACGACGTCACTGCTGTCGGAGGTGCACCTGCTCATCCCGGAGGCGAACGTGACGGCGGAGAACGTCACTCTGGACGAGATGGACTTCTCCAGCGAGCAGCGCGAGAGTCACGGCCACGAGGGCGTCGGCAGCGGTAAGGAGACAACTTCCTGGTTAACGAATGAGCAGACAAGTGAGCGAGTGAGCGAGTATTGGCGGAGTTTTCTAGTGAGCAGCGCAAGAGTCAGGGACATGAGGGCGTTGGCAGCGGAGGTGGATTAACGAAGAAATATCTACTTGTTTTGAGGGCACTATCGTGATATCACAGTCCGAATGTGTTGAGTAATGCCTGAGCTTGCGAGCTTCAGACCCAAAACATAGGAGGCCGTTTCCTCCCTTGTCTCATATGCAGCTACAGTCCTGACGAGTATAAGCTCTTTGTGAAAATAAAAATATTTTTTTCCTAGATCCAAATATGACGATTATAGCACTTGAATCATATGGTACAGTCGAACCCATTTTACTCAAGCTCTCATTTTAAAGTCGAGCATCCGCATAAGTACAACTCATTTTGATTTCCCTTCAAACTTACTATAGTACATGTATACAGGTTTTCCAGTCACCTGGAGAAACCAGGAAAAAGTTTTAATATACATATTTGCTCATAAACATTAGTAACTATAATTCATCCAAACTATTAAGTGGTGTTTTCAATAGGGGAGACATTTTATAGTATACACATCGGCACCTTTTGACCTGCCTATAACTAGAGCAATGTTTTAAACGTTAGACGAAAACAGGTGGAAACAATCACCAAAACAAAAATAAGAAATTATAGTACATATGTGATCTCATATCATGTATATATTTGTTAGGTTATGACCCGCTTAGTTGGTATCTCCTACTGGTGAATAGAAATATCCGTACACCACACTGTGGTGTATTGCCGACTTACTTTACGTTCATTTTTAACGCCATAGACAATTGAATAACGTACGTTAAAGGTACACACAATGTTTTGACGTATTATGCACTTCAAGAAATGCTATTCTCATACAGATTTCATCTGAAGCCAGAAAGCAGTATTTACTCTTATCTTATCTTCACATAACCTACTTTGAAGTTTACTATTTGATTGTTTATATTCTGATTCAAATGCAAATGGCCATTCACCTGTGTTGGAAAATATCAAAATAATTAAAAATCTATTAAAAGTGAATCCATGAACAGGACTAAAACTTGTTTAATGAGAGAGTGATATGGGATAAATATAAAACGCACCTCCTGGTTGATACTAGAAATTTTTATTGAACGAGTTTGACAGCCGTATCACCCGAGTGCACAGCACGAGGGGGATGCAGGCATAATGCAATGTAATCAATGGTACATTGTTTTATTTTTCCGATGTTGTCACTAATGTCGTCACTAGTATCATTACTACACACTGTGAAGAGAGTTGCTAAAGCATTGTAAGATTTTACCCACCTCTTACCAGGAATCCCATTCCCATCCTCTTTATATTGATTAAATCCTCTGCGGGGATTGAAAGTTTACACGGCAATGTTTGGTATATTAGCAAAGTACTCACTGTTCAATATTCGTTGGAATGCAGACTCGCGAATGCAGCTGTCTACTCGTCGACTTTGCGTGTTGTGTGCTAGCGATTGCCATTTCTAATTTATACCCCCATTTGGGTAATAGACATTATCTTTGCGAACATCAAACACATCCCATATAAAACAGACTGTAAAATGTGCACGTGAATGCCTACTTTGATAGTGTCATATCCTGGCAAGTTATTTCCCAATTATGTTGATAGTCAAAGATTTGACCTGAGATGAAATGCAATGTTTGTTACTAGGCACACACATTTGTTTCATAAATAACTTCTTAGACAATATAACTCATCAAAATCAAAACAATTTAAACGCATATTTCGCTGCGTTGTAACATGTATCACAATAACTGATAAATTTCTGAATTATGGTGATAGATTATCATTTACTATGAGATTAGATAAATGTAGATAAAAATTATGAAAAAAAAAAATTGTCTGATATCTCACACCAACTCTTATAATAGCCTATTAGTATCGATTGCGATAGTATTAGTATCGATTGTCTAAACTGTGCTAAAATACTTATAATGCAACGTAATCACTGGTACATTGTTTTATTTTTCCGTTTTTCAGTTTTGTCTATGAATGAAGCTAGTACTCTTTGTATTTTGTGAAATGATAGAATATAAATGAACAAGAATCATTTCATGACTCACAAAACTGTGTACCAGGCAATATAGGTGTAATAAAAACAGTTCGAATTGAAATACTACACATTTGTCATTGATTTTTCTTTACTTAGTACGCGAAAAGGAGGACGACTATCATTTTGGTAGGATTGTGTGTAACTAAGACACACATTTGTGGTTAGTTGAAACCAAGTTAATCACATTTTTATGAACATTCTTACTGTCCATTGACCATTCTAAACACAGAACAGTTTTATAAAATAGTCTTATTTAAATATAATCTTGGAATTCATTCTGTATAATTAGGATATTTTATTAATGTATTGATAGACAGACGACCTAATAGGTCCGTTAAAAAAAGCATTGTTGAATTTCAATAAAAAAATTAAATTTGTATCATGTTGCTTGACTTTAATTTTATTATATGATGTTTCATTTTGGGCTATTTCTGTTCTCAACAATCACTGGTACATCCTATAAAAAGACCCAAAACAGTATTAAATATTAAAGCATTAATAATAACGAAAAATCACAGGGAAAATGGGTGAAAAACCTGGGGAAAAACTGGGAAAAAACTTTGAATCTCATCAGGCAGAAAGGGTGGGAACCCTGAGTATAAGTAAAAAAGACCCACTGATTTCGAAACTTTTAACTCGATAAAAACAAAGATAGAGCTAAAGATAAGAAAAAGAGGGCTGTGACGTCACATGGCTGGGCTTGAAGGCCTTTAATGATGGTGCAGTTGCCCTGTCTATTCGTAGGCTATTCCATTAATCCAATAGCTATTCATAATAGCTATTTAATAGTCATAATTTATTGTTGTCTCCACCTATTGGGGCTGTTCATCATCATATCTGACGGCTATATATGCCGCATACAGGCATTATTCAAGGTCACAATATGCAACCAATCAAAAGCCTCACTGCAGAAATGTTCAGCGACTTTCTGGGCACCGCTGTCTAGTGCTGCTGTCTGTGCCATGGTAATCCGCTGCTTTAACTCACTGCTTGATAATAAAAATGAACTGTAAATTCACTGTGAATGACAAAGCCGTGAAACTGACGATGGCTGTTCGTTGCTGTTGTAGGTGTTTCGTTCACCACCGACGCGGCGGGGAACACCCTCACGCTGATGACAACGGGCACCATCTCCACGGCCGTGGGCTGGGGCCTCGACAGTCAGGGCACCGTCCTCGTCCCGCCCACCATCACCAACAAGAACCAGCTCTACAAGTGAGTGGCTGGCTGGCTGGCTGGCTGGCTGACTGGCTGGCTGAACTGGTTGGCTGGTTGTTCGTGACTTAGTCTCTTTGTATATCAGTGTATGCCTGTAGTTATGTGACTTATTGACTGTATGAATGACATGTTAGTGCAATGTTTCCTACTCTCTGTGCTACAGGTGTCAGATTTGGAGGTTCAACTTTCAACTGAACTCTAATGAATACTGATTGGATGATTGGATGAAAACAACCCCCAACACCCCTCCCCAAAAACAAAACAAAAAAACAACAACAAAAGTATGTTAAACAGCAATACACACACAAGTCCAGCCTTTATTACAAATCGCACAAACCACTGTCCCATTTTGCACATTTAAAAAAAACACCCGAGAAAACGTTGTTGGCTGATTTGACTGTCTGGCTATCTCAATTTAGGACTCAACTATCGATTCGTTAGTGTATAGCAACTGAAGTAGTGTATTTGCTTAAAAATCCAACTCTCATCATCTCATTTTTATTACAAAAAACGACAAAAAACTCAAGCCGAACACAGCTTTTATTCCCAATCCCACGCCTCGTCTCGTTTGCGTTGTGCGTAGAGAAACGCTCCAGAGAACATGGACCAGCTGCCATCGTCGGCGTTGTCCGGTGCGTAGAGGTCACATGTGTCGGACGCACACACGACCTTCACAGTCTCACCCTCGCTACACACTGCGCTGACCGACGCTACTGCCATGCCCACCCCGTCGAGGATGGAGCTGTAACAGTACGATAGACAGAGAATAGGAATGGGATATTGTATTTCGATAATATATTTGGTATTTAAGCATGGAAAAATAAGTTACTTATATTGTGGAATACATAAAAATACAAGATAAAAGCGTGTTTAATAAGTGCGCTTTCAAAAGGTGTTTGAAACTATTCAAATTATCATGATCTTGCAAAGAATGTGGGATTCTATTCCACAGTTGTGGAGCTATCCCAGTAAACATGCATGTATTGGCCCAGTATTGGTCCATTACTGTTAGTTTAATCGGGCAAGTCATGGCAACCAGTACTGGTCCATTTAAATTTTGCACACTGGCTGAGAATTGGGCCAGTGCAGGCAGGCTGTACCGGTCCAGCAATAGCTAGCAAT
Organism: Streblospio benedicti; assembly: GCA_019095985.1. Taxonomy (NCBI): domain Eukaryota; kingdom Metazoa; phylum Annelida; class Polychaeta; order Spionida; family Spionidae; genus Streblospio; species Streblospio benedicti. The sequence goes on along the minus strand of CM032664.1, from coordinate 18,997,774 downwards.
GGATCAGAACTGAACGTCTTACGTTGTGCGCTCCACGTTACGACGTGTCTAATTCCTCAAACTAAATAACAACATGACTGATAACCTCAGTATCACGTCAGTTCGAACTAGGATTGTAACCCTCTCCCGGTTATTTTGCAATTTTAGAGCATGATAACCCTAGAAATTATGAGTCATTGCATGATAAACAAAGTCACCTGAATGTGGCCACATTCTTCATGCCCGATACGAGGTGGAAGATGCTGTTTTCTCCCTCCGTGTACAGAACCATATCAAAGTGGAACACCCCTGACTGTATACAGTTGAAAACACCTACAGAAACAATGCAATCGTGCATATTACTTTTTAGAGAATATGATGTATTATCATTGAGTTGTTGTTGTTTTTTGTTTATGTTTGTTGTTTTTTAGTTATTTATATTTTGCTTTTTTTCATATTAAAACACCCATACAGAATACAACTTCTTTGCCTATGTGCAATAGCATATCTTAGCCTGACTCTAATAGCCTGGAGGTTTGAATATATCAGATTATTAACTCTCTAGGCTGAGATATTTAGACTGTGGCTGTTTCTCAATGCAATGATCACAAATTTCAATAACCTTTTAAAATGATAATCTGTGGCTTAACAAAGGGTATTCAGGGCCATAAATAGGAGAAAAATAACGCTTCTCCATAGGGTGTGTACCATGAAAAATATATCCGTCCTAATTATAATTAAGACGTCCAAATCTACAAACTCCGTGTAAATGCAATTGAAACTGCTGTCTGGGGTGACTGAGAATACTCATCCGTAGGACAAATATCTCAAAATTTGTACCCGTCCTGACAACACAGATCCCCATCTCTGATGATAGAACGGCTACTAACCCCCCCATTACATACGTGCCAGCGACACGTGTACCGCGGGGGTATACCGACGGCACAGCTTTTGTTTTTCTTTGTTTTTTGGAAATAATTAAAATGAATTTCAACAAGTGCGGGGGTCATGCCGTGGCGATGTCACCAACAGTGCATTAGAGCCGCCGCCGAACCCCGCCCACGGTGTTTAAAGCCGCCGCCGAACCCCGCCCATGGTGGTTTAAAAGCTGCAGAAAAAGCCTTTAAAGCAGCCGCCGATGCCTGGCGGTGGCGGCGAGATCAAAGGGAATAATAATCCCCACTGGACGGCACGGGCTTCGACGGCACCGTGCGACCTTTTAGGAAAAGTGTCAGGAAAAGTGGCCGCGGCGTGGCTTTTTGACGCCGACGACTACCCGCAGTGCCCCATTTGTACCGGCGGCCCCAGTATAATGACTTTTTCGCGCCGGTCCTTGCCGTTGGCCTCAACGTGGTGTTGCGCCCCCCCCCCCCAGGGATCAAATGTCAAACAAAAAATGCTATTTTTAGTAACAAAATATTTTTAAAAAGCATGCCGCTCGACCTATGCTGCTGCTTGTAATGGGGGGGGGGGGGGTGTTATGCCTGGTTCTGTTACTCCAAGTGAAGTACCTTCAATGGTCTAATGTCACTCATCAGCCGTCTTGAAACCACAGTCCCTTTGCCACATGACCACAAAGTTGGAAATAAAGTGGGCGCAACATGTGGACATATATTGCATAAAACAGGAAGAGGTAGAATATCCAATGGCACAAAGATTTCCAAAGATTCAAATTGCTTCAACTTATTTGTATATCACATACATTTTAACATTCATTTCATGAGCCTCTAAATGGAAATAGAAGATTGTCACGTGCCTATTGGTGTGAACATGTCTCCGTAGTCAAGTGTTTTGTGCGGGAAACCGATGACCTGGTTCTGGATGTAGTGTGTCTTGGCTGTCGCATCCATCATGGCAGTGAACGCGTAAAACACGTCTGCAATAAGATGGTACATGTAATTGGTGTCTTTGAAGTAAAATGACAAAATGAGAATAAGTTATGCATTTTAAGGTGTATGATTTCATTATCAAGTTTCAAGTTTCTTTTACTGTACACATCAAAGCTGTTTCCCAGTAGATGTGGTCACCGGCAAACCAATATGTCACTAAATTACGTAGGTGTCGGTTTGAAAACCTTGTCGGAATTACGGCGCGTACATCTAATGGGGACAGAACAATGTCCAACAAAGCACAACATTTACGATGTTCTGTTCAACCATGACCTCCTCTTGCACCTGATCCACCTTCTCATAAAGGCGCAAATACATGTACTTTTGGAGATAAGCCTAAAATTTGGATTGTGACTGAATAATGAAAACCCCATAAGTCATTAGACCTTTGACTCCAAGTCAGGTTAGGACTATGTCATAGTCTTGGATGGGATTCAAACCTATGACCAACATCGCAGTGCAGTAGTGTGGACTAAGTGAGTTAGCCTGAAACAACAAGGCAATTTGGTAGCATACCATCATATGTTCGAATCCCACCAGAGACTATCTGACAAACTCCTAACCTGACTTATAGTCAAAGATCTAGTGTCCTACAATGTACCCATGTATAATAACATATTTACAAGTCAAAAAATCAAAATAATTTCCACCACGTGTACCTGTGCTGTGCTGCTCGCGAATGTAAGCTATAAAAATGAACCTCTGTATAGGCTATTAGAGACCACCTCTCTATTGAGACCACCCAACACTGGTCCCCAAGGTGGTCATAATAGAGAGGTTCTCCAGTATACCTGAGTTGCGCTGCTCGCGGACCGCCTCCTTCACGCGGTCCACCTTGTCGCTGAGCCGCGTGCGCTCGTCCAGCAGGAAGTCTGCGTCCTGCCGCAGCAGGCTCAGCGACCCCAACACCTCCTCCCCCCGCGCCTTCAGCTCCCGCCGCAGCTCCTCATGCTGCTGTAAGGCACAGACAACTCAAATCTCCCCCTGATTACAAAACCCCCTTCATGGTCACAGGAATCAAACCATGCTGCTGTAATGGTCACAGGAATCAAGTCCCCCAAATCACCTCCTCGACGCCAAGGTACATTACAAAACCCCTCATGCTGCTGTAAGGCACAGACAGCGGCGCGAATTGAACTCACGACCGTCTTGTTACATGGTCTTCGGGAATCAAACCTTTTAATTAGCTCAAAATTGAATGTCCCTCCCAATGACCAGAACTCTCACACAAGGTACATGCAAAAGTCCTTTTACATAATATAATGTACTTTCTGGACAATTGAACTAAATAAATTTATATTAAACCAAACCCACGACCATCTGGTTACATGTTTTAGGAATCAAACCCACATGTTTTCAGGAATCAAACCCACGACGTCTGGTTTTCATGTCTGGTCACAAGTCCAAAGGAATCAAATCCACAACTGTCTGGTCACATGGTCACAGGTCATTGGAATCAAACCAGAACATTCTGTTTACATGGTCACAAGAATCAAAACCTATGACCGTCTGGTTACATGTCTTTAGGAATCAAACCCACAACAGTCTGGTTACATGGTCACAGGAATCAAACCCACAACATTCTGGTCACAAGTCCATGGGAATCAAATTCACGACTGTCTGGTCACAAGTCCATAGGAGTCAAACCCACGACCGTCTGGTTACATGTCTTTAGGAGTCAAACCCACGACCGTCTGGTTACATGTCTTTAGGAATCAAACCCACGACCGTCTTGATCACAAGTCCACCTCCTTATTCCTCAGTTTCATTTTACTTCAACCACATTATAAACATATATCAGTCGGTTATCTAAATACTGGCTATCTAAGGCATTTTACTGTTTTTCCTGGAGCTTCGACATACCATTAGCTAGTAACTGTTGTATTCTCGTTCATTTTTTATTCTCACTGTCATTTTTAAATGTGATTATTCATGGTGACATAGTACACCAAGTCATTTACATCTTTGTGAAACTATATTTTCTTTCTCTACTTCACAGAGTCATGTGTAATTAGGGAATGATTTGCTCAACACCAACAAACACACCCGACCAGGAATCAAACCCACAACCATCTGGTTATGTGTCCAGCTTCCTATACACCAGGCTATAAAAGCTAGCTACGGGTAAAATACCAAAGATCACTGACATGTTGATGAGACTGAGACATTTCTTTAGCGTCTTTGTCTTTTTTCTCCTTTAGCTGGAGCCGCAGTTCTTCATTGTCTTCCATCACGTCCAGCAAGTTAATGTGGAGCAACTCGAGTCTGAAACAATATCACTCGTCTACGCAAATGTGTTTATTGTCTATTCTCCGGGGTCTATCCTGCATTTCCCATCTCATATACCCATTTAGCCGTCATACATCCATCGTCTTTCAAAACAGGTTATATATATTATTGTTTTTCTTATTAAATTTTGTGTAATCATAACTTAAATCCATAGCTCAAGAGCAAAGATACCACACTGGAGCAGATCTTACTTTACAACAATAGCTTACCTTACATATTGATAGGAGTTAAAGATTTCACAACTCATCATATACCACGTTAAGACTTGTCGTTTGTGCATGCTGTTGACTTACGGGTACCATTTTATTTGTTCACATAGCGTTTGTTGACTTACCATTTGTTGGCTTACCGTTTGTGCATCCTGTTGATTTCGAGCTTCATGGATACCATGTAGAGGAGAGTGAGCAACACGATGGGGAAGGCGAGAAGGAGGGTGTTGGACGTGGACTTCATGGCTGGAAGGGACAAGGGAGCTTACAACTTCAGTCAGCTGTGGACAGAACTATTGAGCATAGTACTCTGTCATGTCTGCCGCTGTGTCTAAAACTTGTAGTGGAAGTGACAGAGCAATGGAACAGCCGTTTGATTTCTCATCAAAAGACATGTTAGAAGCCCACAGACAGATGCGGATGCCTTTGATTGCATTGGAGTCTAACCAGTTGAGCTCATGCACTGTTGCATATCTGAACCCCTGGATGCTGTACATGTATATAAAAGATGTTGATTGCTCATCAAATTCATATGCATCAACCTGTTGTTTGTTATTAATGTGGATTGTAGAACTTATTTCACTGTATATATGTTTTACAGTTTAGATAATTATAACAAAACATACCTGATTTTCTTTGATGTTAAACTTTATCTAACAACTATTTGAATTGCACATTTCTTGATACTGATATTTCATTGATATTGAGACCACACTTACTGTTATCTGTATCCATGCCTCACATAGTCTTCTGTGTTATCTGTGAACAAATTGAAAAGTCGTACCATTTGGCTGAGTTACTTATCAGTCGCGCTTATCATTACATGGTTAGTGCTGCTCTTTCTGATATTGTTTACTACTGTTTAATATACAGTTGTGCCTGTTTAACTTGAACTTGGAAATACACAAAATACGTAGAAATTTGGAGTTACTGAAACTGGAGTGAACTGAGAAATTTTCAGTTTAAAGTTACATAATGGAACGGATGTTTGCTGGATGTATCCAGAAATTTTACTTACCACTATTTGAGACAATTGGATCCAACTGCAGTTTACTAGTGGTCAAAATACGTGTTTGTTTTCATTGATGTGCTGTTTCCCAATCTCCAACTGGAATGGGTTTTTTTCTTTCAGAGTTTAGAATGGTCTAGATTCGTGGTGGGGTAACAGGTCTCAGTTTTTTTGTTTATTTCAGATAAAATATACAAAAAATTATCCATTGTAAAACAATATATTATGTATACACTATATACATAAATAATAAAAAATATATATTTAACTTCAACGAGAAAGTAACACCCTATTGTACAACTGAACAAAATTACAGAAGTAAAAAAAAATCGACTTTTGCAAACAGTTTTCACAATAGTGTTAAGGCACTCTAATATTCTGTTCGTAAAACCAAAAACTAATTTTCTTCTTACAACAACAAGCGGGTCTATATGATTGAAAATCGTGTAAAAAGTTGTATTTAGAAATTAAGTTTTTTGTGTTACAGTGCAATGAAGGGCCTGGATGCCATCGCGGGCATTGGGATGACGGGCATGGCTGACATGGACAAGCTCACCAAGTGGATCTCAGAGTCGCGCCTTGACCCCAACGACCCCAGCAACGCACAGCTCATGCACCTTATGCGGGTCAGACTCTTGATAGATCACCAATCGCTAAAAACGGCCATTCACATAAACCGTGAATTTGACGTCTTGACGTGAAATTTGGTGACCTCTATAACAGGGGAGCTCACGTCATACGTAAACGCACGGATTGTGTGCATGGCCGAACAGTGCGATTGATGCTCTACGTCTTCATTTTGTTCTCTTCCTGCAGTAGCAAAATGGTTTGGTATTACATGTACTTCAAAGCACTCTTTCATGACTCTCAAGTTGAACATTTATATGTACAAATAGATTCTCGAAACGTCTTCATTTTCATACAGACTAAAAGTGGTTCTGCATTACTCAAACAGGTTTTTCATGATTCTCAAGTTGAACATTATTATATCCAGACAACCTGATGTAAATTACAGAACGTAATAATTGATACCAGTCAAGTCAATTCAAATAATCATGTATTATACTGTGCATTCCAGCCTCAAACCCCACTAAAAAGCTGTGCGACTATGACGTTTAATTGCATCCTCGCTCAACATATTTTGCATCCCATCTTTTGCAATCCTGGCTACGGCCCTGTTGATACAAGTGAATGCTATTCCAGCCTGTGTTAGGTGACAAATGTGTCTGCACGACAACTTCTATCTCTTGACAAACTCAAGTAGCCATTACAAAACATGAAGCCAAAATATGAATCCATCGTACTGAGGTATACTATTTGTACCTTGCAGCCGGCAGGCGGTGACAAATACGAGCGCGGCATGCGTCTGCCAGAACACTTCCGCCTCGAGCAACTACTCGAGGAGTTCAACTTCTGCACAGACGAGTATCTGGAGCACTCCAAGAGGTTCCGACTCATCAAGCTCCGGGAACAGGAGGTCCCGGAGTTCAGGAACAAGGTGAGGAGGTCAAAGATTCACGAACAAGGTGAGGAGGTCAAAGGGTCAGGAAAGAGAGAGAAATGATGAGCTTGATATACAGATGCAAGTATGATGACAACACAGAAAAGAAAAAAAGTCCATACAAGTGATCGGTTCCATTCCCAAACAAAAACGGACTGATTTTATGAAATCACAATGCTAGATGTTAATATTACTCAATGACGTTGCGACCTTTTACGAAATACACAGTGGGTAAATATCAACAACAATGCATCTTGACCGTGGAAAAATTCTACCGGTAGTTCTTTCTGTCTATCCTTACTCATAACAAGATCGTGCCATGTGCATGTTTTCAGATCGTGCCAGCGTATGACAAGGAAGTTTCCGAGGAGACTTTTGCTGAGTACGAGAAACGGCTGAGAGCAGACGACAAACTGAAGGAAATGGACGAGCTCGAGTCGCATCGAGTCGCCGTCGCCAAGTTCATGCAGAAGGTAACATAAAAATACAATAAAACTCTATTACATCGAACAAACTGACGTATTCATGCGTAAACTCAAGCTGCGCATGAATACACAACTAAATAGTTCTATTATATTGTGTTAACTACAGTTCATAGCACGTATTTTCCAACATGAGTTTGCGCATGAAGACGTCAGTTTGTTCGATGTAATAGAGTTTTATTGTATTGTTATGGGGTAATATGCACTGTTTTATGATTTAAGTTGATGACTGTACATTGGACAAGCTAAGGCATTGATAAAAATTTGTGAAATCAATTGAGTGTTAACGTAAATTTTTTGTTCACAGGACATAAAATGAGCAAAAAAACATTAAAACTAGACCGAATAAAGCATGAGTTGTTTTGACATTTGTTTTGGCCTTTTGACGTGTGTGTTTTACCCCAGGTGCGTGAGACGGTGATGCTGAGGTTCCGTGTGGCCAGCCACCAAAAGACGCTGCAAGAGATGATCGACGAGGATTTGCTACCAAAAATAGAGTAAGACACGCTGTAAACTGAAAAATAGTGTAAGATGTGCTCTAAATGAAAAAAAAAAAAAAATCATAGTTATATGGACATTCTGTATGAAAAAAATAGAGTAAGAGCATTCTAAATGAAGAGTGTAAGATTTGCTGTAAATGAAAACATAATAGGTAAGATGTGCTCCAAATGAAAAAAAAAAATAGAGTAGGACACACATTTTGTATAAAAATATAGAGTAAATATAGAGTAAGAGCATTCTAAATGAAGAGATTGGCTCTAAATGAAAACATAGAGTATGATGTGCCCTAAATATATAAAACTAGAGAAACGTGCTTTAAATGGAAAAAAAATAAGTAATATGAACATTCTAATTGTTACATGTATATCTGCTGCCGAAAATTGATATTTTTTCCCACTATGGAAAGTTAGTGACATATCATTCATGTATTGTTACATGTTACATTGTTTTATGCCTAAAAATATCTACAAAGTTTTCTTCGTCTATTTTCAGACCTGCGTAAATTTCAATTAGTAATTTTAAAATGTTTCTTGCATTTTTTTGTCATTTAAGAACTTTTTTTGGTTTGGTTGCATTGATTAAGAAAGATTATTTTATTCAATAAAAAAATGAAATCTATGATTTTGTAAAAACAAAACAGATTCACCAGAAATCCATATAAATTGTTAGATTATTTGCCAAAAAAATTGGAAACAAGCAATTTGAGATGGTCACAATATTGAGTGTATAAAACCCCCACCAAACTTGCAGTTTCTGTCGCATAAACATGAAGGAATTTCCACATATTGACTATCAAGTTGTAAGCTTACTAGTATATATGAAACAAAACCATAATTTTCACATTGATTGTATACGGTACAATATTATTTTGCTGCACATCAAAATTCATACTACAATGTTTTGGACTGTGGAGAGATATATTGTGCCTCTGTCTGAGCAGGATTTGCCATGAAGGTGTCCATGTTCCTCTATATTGCATATCTATGAATTGTGGGTATTTTTAGATAAACAAACAAAAACCTATGTTTTACAATGCATTGTGGGTATTTCTATACAAACATTGATAGGGTATTCTCCATCATTTCCACCTGCGAAGCCATCACAGGGTCTGTTTGATCAAGACTAAGAGGTCTATAGCCACTTCTTTCACAATATCTATCCCTCTATTTAGTACATGACATGTGGTTTATTCCGGCAGCACTCTGATCCCCAACCTGATGAAGCTGTTTGAGCCACGGCGGCCGTTGCGACCACGACGCAAGGACCGCAAGAAAGTCACGCCGCAGAATCTCCAAGGAACAGACGCTGTCAAGGTGGGTGGCAGTCTACACGCGCTCTATATCAAATAAAAGAAATCCAATGATTCTATTCCCGGGCCGGTAGTCCATGCTTAAAATCTGACACAGTGCCAGTATTGATTCGCTGATTTGAATTTTTTCAAAAATTACTTTGGGTGCTAAATAATGATGTTTGTAAATACCAAACGAGACTAGCTGATTGAGGATAATAACATCAGATCTCTCACAAATCAGGACAGTGTTATAAATTGGTTATGTATCCTTCAAAATACCAATTTAACAGCTAGACATCAGAGAATCATTATAAAAGCTTTTATCGGTTTGATCAAGAGTTTTATACCATTGGACCTTTGATTCTCTTTCCCGCAGATCCTGGTGAACATCGTACGAGCCTTCGACATCCCGGTGCGGGCTGATTCATCACAGCTTCAGTCGGGCGACCCGTCTCCGTGGGGATGAATGGGGGCTACCAGTCCGCTGTCCCCACGCGGCGGTGGCGAGAGTGGCATGGCAACCGCACGCGGAGTCGGTACGAACAACTATTGTAATATATGTGCTTCCATGCTTCGAGTCAGTTCGAATTAGCAGTATAACCCTGTATGAGTTAAATGGTAGAGCTTGAAACGAAAGAAATGATATGTCAATGTATGATAAAAAGAATTTCCACTATATTTTGACATATAATGAGATAAATCCATGTAGAAACTTACTTTCAAATATTTCCCTCCGGTCCTATCTCTTGAATTCTGCAGAAATATCCCAACAGAGACTATGTGATAAATCCCTATAGACTCGGAGAAAGAATCTTCCAATGTCAATTCTTACATCCGAGTCAGTCAATTCCAATATGGGCCTCAGCATCATGGGAGGGGGTAGGGGGTATATAATGGTCTACTACTATGGTTAACAAACACTATACCATGCAGTATACAGTATATATGACTAGTCATATGACTAGTCATGTATACTCTATACTGTATGGTATAGTGTTTATAAACCATTGTAGTAGACCATTATATACCATAGTCATAGTCATATTGACTAGTCATATATACTATACACTGTATGGTATAGTGTTTGTAAACCATAGTAATAGACCATTATGTACCCCCTCCCATGATGCTGAGGCCCATGAATTCCAATGTATCTCTGAGTACGCTGCCCCCTGCAGGTGGCGTGGGTGGAGCTGGCACGGGGGTGAGCTGGGCGGCTGGCACGCTGGGAGGCGGAGGCACTGGCCCCCTGGGAGGTACCACGCCAGTCGCCAACATCGCAGGCGACGTGAGTAACGCTCGGCTTTATATCTGTATGCTTCATATAATTTCATGGGATTTCTTCTGATAATATGTACAGAGTATTTTGAGATATAGATCACCAATCGCTAAAACCAGCCATGCACAAAAAACGTGAATCTTACGTATGACGGGAAATTTGGTGACCTCTTTAATGGGGGAGTTCACGTCAGACGTAAACTCACGGACCGTGTGCATGGCTGAACAGTGCTATTGATGCTCAATCCAGTAGTTAAATTTACAATTCAAAGTTTTCCATCTTGACACTTGAAAACCATTCTGATGATGTCACATGGAGGTGTCGCACACTGTGGTTTGTTTGTGTGTATACAGCAGAACCTACAAGTCAGACCATCTCCATAATAAGACCATTCCTGATGGTCCCAAGCCTTCATAAAGAGATTACTGCTCTGTTTAGAAAACAGTGAATATCCTCAACAACAGAACCCAATTTGCAGTCACAAATGATCATTCCATTGTAGAGGATTTCTGTTATTTACTACATAATTAATTCATGAGAAAAAATTTCTATTACCGGGTATTGTTTTCTGTTGTTTACTCTTTCCTTATTGCGGACATTCACTGCACTTGAATATAGTGGTCTTAATATGGAGGTTCTGCTGTACATTGCAGAAATAGACGATAGGGCTGTCATGGGTTCTATGGAGGGGGAACTACACTTCAGTAAGAAACATGGGAGCAGGGATGGGGCTGTTTTTTGTGTGTTGTACACCTTTAAATATAGGAATGGGCCATGAACTATTTATTGATGGGGAGAGCTGCACTCGAATAACAGTTTGGTTTGGCTAAAGCTAAAGTTAACAGAGTATACTGAAATTTTGATGGAATTTAGAGTGTCAGTGATTGCTTTTTCTAGATGTTGGTGCGTCCGTTCATCGGGGGGTTTGTTTGTTTTCTCCATTCATCGGGGTTTGTTCATTTTTCTCCATTTATCGAGGTTTGTTTGTTTTGCAGACGTTGGTGCGGCCGTTCATCGAGGCGATGTTCCAGCGTAACACGGTGCAGACGAGCGTCGCTGACGGACCGAACCCGTCCTGGAACGAGGAGCTCCAGATATTAGTTTCAAGTATACGCGTGGTTTACATGGGCACACAAATCATAGAGGGTCGAAGCCAATTGAGACTAATGAGTGGCCATTCTTTTCCCACTCATTAGACTAGTCTCAGTTGGCTTCTACCCTCTACGATGCATTTAACATGCATTTAGTACACCCAAAGTAAACTCAAATTTACAATCATTGTACAGTAGAACATGGAATTAAGACCACCTCTATATTGAGACCACCTCTATAATAAGACCACTTTTCACTGTCCCAATCCTTCATAAAGCTATTAAAACGAACCTCTGTATGGAGACCATCTATTCTATTGAAACCACCTAACACTGGTCCCAAAGCTGGTCCTAACAGAGAGGTTCTACTGTATCTGATTTTCTTGAATATTTTGAGGGTGAATTCGATATCCATTGTTTGATATTTGAGCTTGAGACTGCAGTGGTAGCACTGTTTACCTTTTTAGCCACTAATGGGTTACTTTTTGACTTAATAAATGTAAATGATATTAAAAGGCTATCAATTGAAACTGCTTTTCAGCAAAAATTGACATCGTTTATGTTAACATAACAATGTTGCAATGCGTGTTTAGTGATGAAATGATTAGATGATATTCATTGTAGGCGTTGTCATGATATATTGTGAGAAAAAAAAAATATAGCAAGTTCTTTATAAAAGTCATATTTTTATACGGTCAAATCGCTTCCAATCTGCAGTTCCTGACTCATCAGTTACAAAAAAACATGTTCAAAATATGTGAGATTTTGGCTTTATACTGAAAAGTTACAACTTTGTTGAAGCATATATTGAATTCTTTGAAAATCCTTATGTACTTGTACATATTAGTATTAATTAGTACTCTAGCCCGTGCAGTTTTCTCAGTTGTGTTCAAAATAAGGAAAATCATCTAACAAAAAAAATTGGTTGATAGTGGTAGGTGTTGAGCAAACTTACCTCTAACTGCTTACACACTGCTCCGTGGTACCTACACGTTAAATAGGTACAGGTTGTGATATGCTGCATGGGAGTTGAGAAAGATATAGTGTGACAAGGATGCCAATGACCTGTTGTAGATGTAAAGTCACTAGAGCACGACAAACTGTAACTTGCAACTGTAAATAAGCACATTTACATTTTACATTGATGATTTGAATTATCTCTATTTGTAATTCATTTTTTTCTCAAATTATGTTTTCCAGAATCAATATGCGGTAAACGGATTTTATTGTTGAGTTTTAGTAGACGTACTTATCTGTGTCCTGTTATTTTGTCCTATACACCCCTATGGTTTCACTTTGGTAGAATTGAGCAGATTTTTTCACATAGTCTGATAGAATATTATTCCATAACCAGACAGCAACAAAAGAAATATTGTTTTATTAACTATGGATACCTCATTTTTGACTAGTATTTCTTTATGTGGAATTTTTAGAAGGATGTAACTGAATTTTGATTTGTATACATTTTATAGAGATATGAAGATGAAAATGGATTGTGTTAGAAGTATTGTAGGACATGTTATTGTTTAGAATTATATCTCAAGTTCAATTTTCAACGAACTTAACTATCTTTTTATAGATAGCTGAGAATACTTTAAAGCAACAGTTAGCAACTTATGATTGATAAATATTGAAAATGATTTCTTATCATATTTATCTATTCCCTTCATAGCTGTTCAAAGTTCCAAAAATTGTCGAAAAAGAATCCAATTTTTTATTGATAACACCATTTCGACCTCTTTGTCCTTATCAAATTTCTAAGGACCAGGAGGTCAAAACAGGGTTATTAGTAAAAGAATTAGGATTCTTTTGGGGTCATTTTTTGAACTTTGAACTACTATGGAGAAAATAAAATATATATGATTTAAAATGAGACATAAAGCTGTATACCAAATATCACACAATACATATAATTGATGAATATTCAGGCATTATCATTTTTCAAAACAAAAATTATGATCAACTCTTCATTAAATTTGTTCTGTCGTATAAGTCAAGACTTCACACTGTTTCTTACAGACTATTTTAGCCCAAATCGCACTTTTCCCCTTATTTCACTTTCAAAGTGCACAGAACAGCACAATGCAGATACAACTGTGAAAATATTTCCTTAGAAAAGACAACTTGGTAATCGACTTAGACTTCTTATTCCATCCAATTCGGATGTATCAGGTTTTATAGAATTAGTACAAGAATGAATCTAATTAAAAGTTTGTGTATTTTCCCCAAGACGCCCGAATGGATAAGAATAACAGTATCCCATCCTTTGCACGTTTCGTTTCCTCCTGCACAGAGCGCCTAACATTTCATGTTTTCCCCACAGGATGTCTAACATTTCGTGTTACCCCCACAGGGCACCTAACAATGACTACTCGCCCAGCAACCTGCAGACGTGTAATGACATCCTGTTTCTCAACCTGTTTGACGAGTACATCATCGACATGAGCACGGTCAGTAGAACCCACATTGTTTTTTGGGTGTGGGGAGTTGGTCAGGTTGATTCAAATATATAGATGTTTTATTGGAACTATGATCCTGATTTCGGCAGACGCATCCCATGGTCAAGATGGAAAAACATGATTATATGGATAATATTGGAACCTGACCCAAAGTTTTGTCAGTCTATTTTTTGGCAAGACTTTCGCTCTTGACTCAAGAGTTTCTTCATCGAAATGATCCTCGACCCCAATGAAATGATCTATATATTTGAATCTATTCGCAGGTTGTTTTCAATGGGTCACTACCCAGGTTGTTTTTTTGAGACCACTTAGTTTTGGATTTTTGGAACAAAACATGTGATATCTACAAATGTGACATGCGAAAATAAGCCTGACCAAAATTTGACTTATTATATGGAAGATATATTTTTTTTGTGATTTTCAGGAAAAAGTGTTTGCTTTTTTGCTGAGTGAAGACATCGGATGTTGAAATGTTCAACTCAAATTTTGTACTTTTTGCAACTTTTTTGGACACTGATTAAAACAGCGAGTGAAGAGAATTAAGACAGGAATTGTATGTTTGATTTTACTTATTTCAGAATGGAAAATTCCATGATTAAGTACAATAATAAAAATACATAAAACATATCGGTCGGATATTATGTATATCATCCTTTGCCATTTAACGGCATGACTACACATGTAGTTTGAATAAAAAAAAGAAAAGCTATATAAAATATTGTACAGGGGCACGGATAGGGAGAAAAATGATACTTGGTTTTAACATATTTGTTTTTCGAATTTACAACAAAGAATTGGGCAACTTTTATTTCAATGAATGACGAATGATACTTGTTCATAAAATATCCTGAGAAATATACCAGATATAACTGTTTTTTTTTACACATCTAAATCAACACTATTTAATCTATGACAATACTTGTCCATCGGACTTCAAAAATTCTTACCCGCCTCAGAATACAGATACTTATCTATGGCCCTGTTAGTAATAAATCATTATTACATTTGTACAATGTTTGACCAGGACACACTCGACGCCTTCTCAATCCCCAGTGTGCTGGACTGGAGGAACACGGACAAGTCAGACTTCGTAGGCGCTAGTTAAGATGTTATATTCAACAGACACGGCAGATTACATTATGTTTAATAGACTTTTAATGTTACAATGGCGCGTAGTTAAGATGTCATATTCATCAGGCCTGTAGTCAAGACGTTTGATTTGTTTCTAGCATTTGATGGTTTTGATTCACCGTTGGTTCACATGGTGGATGTACGAAAATATAGAAATGTTTGTCTATGATGATCGAGGAACCAGTACTATAACAGTGATTGAGAGATAACATATACTAGAATTTAGCAACTGCAGTTATAGAAACAGATTATATAGTCAATATGCATCAGGTCTCACAAAGTTTATCTATAAGTATGATATTTATGGAGATTCTGTGAAGCCAACAACTTTATAAAGGGTAAATCTTTTTATAAATGTGTGTAGACTGATTACCAGCTCTACGTAGCTGTAATAGTGTCATCATTCTTCAAATACCAAAGCCAAGCTTTACTTAGACTGTTTGGTTGTACTTACTGATCCAGGTTTTGAATATGGGGGCACACTTAAAAGATCTCAGGATTTGGTGCTTGCACTCTATAGGGGATATACCAAAAACCCTATGAAAAAAAAATTAATTGAAAAAAATTGGGGAGGGGGTTTGGAGTGGACGTCCCATGCCCTATTTGAATTTGCCTAATGCCTAGGGTTGGTTATAGTGTCACAATCTAAACTCTAGCCAGACAAGTGTGACTGTTTTAGGAATGGAGGAAGCTTGCGTCTGTTTTTTAGGCTTTGAGATAGATCAGGATTATTTTTTAGGCTCTGAGATAGATCTGGTTTGTTATAGGCTTTGAAAAAGATCGCGTCTTCCTCAATGCTACATGGTGGAGATGGTGTTGCTGCCCGCAGCTCTCAGAGTGTAAGATCCAGGATAAGGCGTTCTCTGTTTGTTAGAATTGCGAGATCCATTATAATTAGTATTGCGTTGTATTGTGTTGACACGAGTCATTGACGCAGCGCCCCCTTACCCATTTGCAGTCTCCCGGTTAAGGCCTCAATAGTTACTCTACAGCAGGACTAGTAACTTTCAAAAGGTACTAGTCCTCCCCAAAAGTTACTCGTACTGACAAGTTGCCAGACACGTTTTGGCTCAGCAGCTACTCGCATGCAGGACGAGTGAAATTTATTAAGCACTAGTCCTCCCCAATTTCTAGTCTGAACGAGAGGACTAATGACTGAATGGGAGACTGATTTGCACAAGCAAAAGGTGGATGGGGGAAGAGGCACGGTTATTATTTGTCACCCCAGCTGTGTTACATGCAGACATCATACTTAGTGACACTTTTTTCTCAATAAAGATTTACTTCTAACCAAAGTGAAGGCAAATAATAGACAAGTTAAAATAGATTATCTTTTTGAATTATTAGCATCAAACATTGTCCACGTCAACAATAATATAACATCCTAACTACCAAATAAACCACACCATCCAAAAACCCATGGCCTTTGAGGCTGGAAAACTGTCAATTTATGTTGAGTGCTGTTACACGAATGAGTATTATTTAATTGCGATTTCAATGGTCATGATTTTGATATGGTCACAATTTGGGGATGGGCCAATCAACATTGGAGTGCGTGCTTGGATGTTTGTATACAGTATTGGGTGGGTGCTTGGATAGTTGTACGTGACTGTCTCATGCAGGTGCAGAGCAGAAGGTCGCTAGGTCTAGGTTACCCAGAGGAGCAACTCAACACTCAGATGGCACACGTAAGCTCACCACGCGTCTTTATGGCACGGACAATTTCACCCCATGTCCATGTTGACGTCAACATGAGGCCGCCAATAGGTTATCTGAACAAACATGTGATCCTGTAGATTCATTGTTTCGTTCTTGGCCTTGTTTTGAGTCATAAAGACAGCCCAGTGAAATTGGTCTGTACTCCGTAGCTTGCACGGTGAAGTTTGAATTAAGTTAGTTTTTTCACAGTAAGTATTGTAAGGAATGGACGTTTCATAATGATTCGCTGAATGCACTGAGCCTGATGGAAGTGGCAGTGGGTATTTTCTGCCTTCTACTACATGTATTGGTATATAAGTTGTTTTACATTACCGGTAAGCGTTTTATTGCCTCAAGGATCTGTAAATGTGACGCTACTGCAATCATTAAGATTCTCCCACAATATACCAGATGATAGATAATGGATGTGATATTAAATAAAGACCACAATGTCACCTTTATTTCCAATTCCTAATTGATATATTATTTCTATAGTATGCTATCAATACACTGTATAGGAAAATAGGCTCTAGACTAGAGAAAATAAAATTTGTTCATAAATTATTTTTTTAATAAGGGCCTTGGACTTAATTGTATCTTTGATGTAAATGATACAAGTTTCAAGTATTCTGCACCCTTATACTGTGGGACCATTTATCAATATCACAACCAAAATATGTCCAGCCAATAAAATTTGCATATTTGCATCAAGAAAAAAATGTTTGTATTCATCCCTCAAAGACACAATAACAGTGGATTGCCCCGGCCACCTAGTCATTATGTTAAAAGCTGTCTATTGCTTCAAATGGTAACAGAAGAAAGTGATGTAACTACCGAACCGTTGGTTGGGTGAACAGAACACAATGATGTGACTATCTAACCTTTGATTGGGTGGTATTCTGAGAGTTTGTCGCGTTACAGATGACTATGCGCAACCGGGCGATGTCGATGGATTACGAGAACGTCACTAACAGTAACAGTGTGGTTACGTTGTTGCCAAGCTACCTCAATAACAGTGCCGAGTTTCTGGGAAATATCAACAACAACGTCGTAAGATCAGCACTGTTAGTTAAGAGTTTTTAAGATAAGACTGTTTGAAGTTTTGAGTTGATGTGGACGGATGTAGGGACATTTTGAGGTTGGTTTTTAAGATAGAAAAGTGACGATTGACAATGATTTCTAGAGAAGTTTGTGTAGGAATTAATTTTGATTTTGATTTGCAAAGACAGTAAATTAATGATACGATAGACTTGAACAGAAGAACCCACATCATGGTCATTTACATTTGTTGGAGAAGTAAAAGACTAATCTGTGTTATAGATCACCACGAGAAGAACCCCAGAAGATGAAATTGAGCCAGGGCCCGTAAGATTTTTCTATTCTGTTGATTTGTTCTCTTGTTGAGTTCTATTGGGTTGAGTAAGTGACATCCGAGTTTTTTTTATCATTTGCCTGATGCAAAGATTTATACTAGTCATGATCAGATAGTCGATTAATGATCAACTGTCCTGTTCTTAAAAGCTACCTCTTTTTCGTCCAAATAAGAAACAAAAAGGTAGAACTGTAAGCAGGCTACAGGGTTAGTTCAAAAGCAAGCGTATACTTATTTAAGATTTACCCTTGAGGACGGGATGATACTTTTTTGGTATAAATCTAAAACCTTTGATCTCTGAACCAGACCAGGGAAATTTGGAGACTTTGCACAGCAAATATTAACTACCTATAGTAAGAAGTGCTACAAAATTGTTTGTAGATATGGTTTTGTAAAAATACTACAAATGTTTAATGATGTTTTTTTATATAACAAAGGATTGTATAAAAGCCACTGATTTTCAGCATGAGTACGATCCTCTACCACCAAAGCGCTATAGCATCAACCCCGACGAGTTTTTTGGTGACGTAAGAAATAATGAATATTATTCCTTTGTTATTTCTTTTTCAATTTTGACTTGGTTGATATTTTTCCATCTCCAGATTCATAGTTCAATTATTTTAATTCCACATAATGGACAATGGTGGACAAACGCATCTTCTTATAATAATATTTTATAATTTACGCACATATTTACAGTTTCAATGTTCATACAGTCATACAGATTTTACCACGAAATACAATATACAACTCAATTTTACAAAAAAATATACATGAAATGACAATGCATATAAAACAAATGTCAAAATCCTGATAAAATGGAAGCACAATCATAATTACATAATCAAAAGCTTGTCTAAATATATGAGTTTTATTAAAACCATTCAAAGAGTGT
The DNA here is from genome assembly GCA_019095985.1 of Streblospio benedicti. Lineage (NCBI taxonomy): Eukaryota > Metazoa > Annelida > Polychaeta > Spionida > Spionidae > Streblospio > Streblospio benedicti. The sequence continues at coordinate 18,978,699 of CM032664.1, read as the reverse complement.
GGCAACCAAAGCGAACGACCTTGACTTTGTAGAGAACAAAGAAACGCGCGACGCTGCCAGATGCACTGGATTATGGGGTCGAGCGTGCAGAAGTAATACGCCATGTGTTCGCTTTTTGGTTCTATCGTTGCTGTTGAGTTTATTATGCTTATCATTTATCAACAATCATTGACTGCCCAATAGTAATTGTTTTGGCAATGTTCAACTTGTTTTGAAACTTTGTAACCAGGTAAGTAGAATAATGCTCTACAGTTCAATTCATCTACAAATGAAACCATATGCTACATACCAAATATATCGTTATATTTGAATGCTCTAATTGCTATAAAGGTTTTTTGTAAGTTTTGGACTGACTGTCGATTTTTAGAAAGGTTGTTACTTTACGAAAGATAGCAAAACTTGTTGTTTTTATATGGCGTTCTCTTTAGAAATGTGGTATCTATAAGGTATGATTAAGTGTAAATGTGGTGTGTTGTCGGTTACAGGAAGAGTTGATGCAAACTCCGCTACCACCAGAGGTTTCCGTCAGCGAAGCACAGATCGTAAGAACTCGCCGCTTTTATTTGGATTTTCATTTGTGTTCATTTTGCTTAAGTTATTTATATATGAAGGCGCTAATTGTCCGGGAAACTCCTAGACGTTAGTGTGTACATTGGAATCATAAAGGACAGGGTGGGAGGAGGGTGGGAAACTCCTCCTGGACATTAGTATGGTATCATAAATGACAAGGAGATATGTTTGTTTGACTGCTGACATAAAGGTTCATGGTGAAAAATAGTTGGAATTACAATTAAAAAAATAAACATCGAGAAATCAGCAAAAGATCCTTGCAAAAATGCATGTAAAAATTCAGACAACAACGTTATTAACGTCATCGCATGCAAAAATCATGATTATATAATGACAATTTACTATGGCTGTAGGTTCATAGTATTACATTAACCAGCACTAGGCTCTATCACACATGTTTTTGCAGCCGTTCCAGAGACGAGGCACCGTCGATATACACATGGTGGGTTTTAGGAGATTGTATTGGTGGAAAGTTGAGTTTTTTGTTTGTTTTTATGTTCATTTTCACTTTGTAGAAATATGTATATTTAAGTAAGGTCTTTGGCATTCCAGCATATTGCATGCCTATGTGTGCATAATTGCAGAGATTTTGAGGATCAGGTTTTCCGGCGTGAAAATGTTGACATATGGATCTTCCATTTTACACTCATTGAACTTCATTATGATTCATTAGGACTTTATTCTTAAACTACCTTTATCAAGGAAACTCCTTTATACAAATATGTAAAATGACAATAAAATTTCATAATTGGTGCAATTTCTAAGCTGTATTAAGAGAGACCAGGACAGATGGATGACCATCAAGAAGAAATGGCTGTGAAAAATCAAAACTTATATTCGTGATGTTGCTACAAATATCATGAAAATATCACATATTTTTACATTATATTCAAAGCATATTTCTGCCCTCTTATGTTTTCAGACTGACCAGGATCGCGGGACGACCATCCACCGGCGCATCGAGAAGAAATGGCTCGGCTCCTTGAAGATCCCCTTCTCCACCATCTACTTCAACTCCCGGGTCAGTCAGCCTACAAGTCGTTTACTGTTCAGTCAGCCTACAAGTCATTCATTGACTACTATTTATAAGCTAGAAGTTTCAAAAATTATTTTGGTATCAAAGGTTGATTTTGGTAGGTTTATGAAGGTTTGGTACTGTGAAAAACGGTATTATTACAGAGGTGGTCTAAATAGAGAGATGGTCTTCATTGGAGGTTGTACTGTAATAATCATTTTGTGCAGATTGACGGCACGTTCCGCATCAACAAGCCCCCGGTGCTGCTGGGCTACACGCACGACACTCGCAACACCAAGACGGACCTGGGTCTGGATGTGGGCATTGGCTCGGGCGAGCACACCTACGTGTCGCTGTTCGTCACCATCGAACCTCCGCTCACACTCGCCGAGCCCATCAAGGAGAGGGTGAGTGGTGCACGCACACAGTCACACACATGCATGCATAGGCACATACACAGACACCTACACACACACACACACACATAAAAGCCACATACACATGCACGCACAAACACACACAGTGACACACACACACAGTCACATACACAGGCATGCATGCACACACACAATGCACACTCAGCAAAAATCACAAGCACCAACTGATGTCACGCTTGCAGAGCAAATCAGTGCAAAAAAACAACACTTATTTTCAATTCAAGACATATAGACGTAAACATCTTATTTCAGAATTTAAAATATAATGACAGCAGTGTAATTTAATTCTACAGAAACGTTGAAAGAGTACATACAAGAATTTAAATTGAAAGATTTACTGCAGCCATATTATTACAACCGTAGAGAAGGAAATGCATATACACTATTTACAATCAGGTTAGAATACATGTACGTGTAATACAAGTAGACAATAAACCCGATGGTATGTCTGCAGTTTGACAGCAACGAGGATGAGAAGTTGTTGGACCAGGCGTTCTCTTGGCAGGACTCGCTGCTCGCAAAGTTCCCCAAACGCGAGTACAAGACCACAGTGGTGGACATCAACGGAAACTCCGTCTTCCTCACAAGGTTCTGTCTTATGTTGAATATTCATTTGTTCAAAGTTCTGTTAATCATCTTGAATTATGCTTGTACTTTTGAACCAATATTTTGAAGCTACCTGAAGCTTTCGGCCATCTTCACATGGCCTTTTTTCCCACAGTGCACTAGTCATCACAGTGATGACTAGTGCACTGTGGGAAAAAGGCCATGTGGAGATGGTCAAAAGCTTCAGATAGCTTCAAAAACATGTTTCAAAAGTACAAGTATAACTCAAGATGATTAAGGTTTTGTCTATTGATCACACATTGACATGTAATTTCTTAGGTTATCATGCTCAGTAATTGCCTTATAAGCCAGACTTGGTTATCACCGCTGTTCGAACTGACGTAATTCTCAGGTTATCAGTCATGTTGTTAGTTATTTCAGAGAATTGGCAAGAATGTACTACATTTACTTTTAGACGTTGTTTTGAAAGAGGTACTGGGGTAAATGTTCGAACTAATGGGCTTTGTATAAACTATATAGATTTGTGTGTTATTTCATTAAATAACATACGGATTATGATTTGTTTGTTGTTTAAACATAATGTATGATGAATAAAATACCAAATTGGTGCTGAATACATCGTACTTCTATACCTGTCGGACTCTTCAGATAAGATATACGATCGTTGTATACAAGGACGCTTAGAAAGTATTCTATATTTAAAAGACGAGAAAAAACACTTTTTTGGCAACTGAAACCATGAGCCACAGAAAACTCTTTGCCCGAGAGATACCTGTTATAAAAATGATTGAACTTATGGTTGCAATTATCTACTGCTCTGATATATGATAAATAGAAAATGTACATAATTTTTAACATTTGACAGTTTCTTTTGGCTAAATTTCAGATTCTTCAAGCCTTTGAAGCCTCCGGAGCAATTCCTAGAAGCATCGGACCCGATATCGCAGGCTGTAAGTCAATTGCGTATTGTAATCAGTAAGAATTTTTAACCATCATTATTTTGTTGGCTATAACTGACAGCTCTGGTCAGTATCCCAGATAAGTACTCATCTACTAGTGTGAGAGTATTAAACTAACAGGATGAGTAAGAATCATAACTTACATGTCCTTCAGACTGACATCTTTTGTCAAATCCTTAGGCTTTTTATACATCATGGAAAGTGTTCAGAAGAAATAGAAGAAGTAACATTTTTGTAGGACAAGTAACTTTTTAGCTGTACTATATTTTTTTATAGTTCTGTAGACTAATAAGCATTAGTAGTCAGCTGGGGAATGTTTGTGGTGCATTTTAGGAGAGTTGCTTCCCTTCCCTTGTATGTAGCTACAACCCTGCTAGTCGTGTAGACTAATAAGCCGGTTTGTCGTGCCTTGTGTGCTTCCGTAGCCGAGTAGATAGGCAGGCCTTATCGTGACCAGAAGGTCGTAGGTTCGATTCCCGGTCGGGTCTGATGGTGGGTGTTGAGCAAACCTACCTCTACTATAACAGGTTGCACACTGCTCCGTGGTACCTACATGTTGAATAGGTACAGGTCAGGCGAGTAAACACTAATGTGGTTGATTAGTATGTCTGCGCTACGGTAGCCAAAAGATGTGTTGTATGCTCCCCAGGGAGTTGAGAAAGATATAGTGTGACAAGGATGCCAATGACCTGGTGTAGATGTAGAGTTGTCTGATCCTTCGAGGAAGAAGACCATAAACCAGACATTTATATTTACATTTACATTTATTTGCAGGAGGCGGTAGCGCGTTACGTCTCACTCATCCCCTTCGTGTCGGACTCCGTTGTCTTCCCCGGACTCTGTGACATCTGGAGCACCTGCGACGTGAGTGGCTTTCTCCTATCTCGGTCTCCCTACAATTCTATAATCTTTTGGGTTATTTTACGCCTGTTATTTTTGTTTTCAAAAGTTGTAATGAAATTTGTATGCAGAAATTTAGACTTGTTTTGATTTTGAAAAGGAGCCTATATCAGCTTGAAAACTTTAGAAAATTAACAAAGTCTACAATTCTGCATATAGATTTCATTATAACTCTTGAAAACAAAAATACAGCAGGAAAATAAACCAAAAGATTATAGAAAGAGACCTAGTGCTGTGAGCCAACCATACAGAATTTTTAATATCACATACAATTGGTGCCAGCTTTTAGGTCCTACATGTATATTAGGAAATGTTGCTAATCCACTCATTGGATTTTAGACCATCTGAGTAGATCATGTTTGTTTATCACCATTCAAATACATTGTGTTTCAGCAATTTCTGTACACATTCCTGAAATTTTCATTGTTCCAGGATTTTTTAATGTCTGCTATCTACTATTTGAACTTGTTGAACTTTAGAAAGAGTACATTGTGTATGTAGCTCAGTCGTGTACATTGTGTTTTGCAGCAATTCCTGTACATGCTACAGGATTTTTTAATGTCTGCTTTCTACTCTTTGAGCTTGTTGAACTTCGAAAGAGTACATTGTGTATATTCGAGTTGTGTTTTGCAGCAATTCCTGCAGATGTTTCCAGGATTTTTAAATGTCCGCTGTCTATTTGAGCTATATGAGCTTGTTGAACTTACAAAGAGTACATTCATCTTGAGTTATACTTGTACTTTGGAACCAATATTTTGAAGCTACCTGAAGCTTTCAGCCATCTCCACATGGCC
>CM032664.1:18906920-18973357 GCA_019095985.1 Streblospio benedicti | reverse complement strand
CATTGTGATTCTGACCATTAGAGTATGTTGTGATTCTGACCATTTTGAGATGGAAACACATCAGTCAGAAAAATATAATATCTTAACAACACTAAGCAATCAAACATCATGGAATCTGTCATTTATCAGAAATGTTTTCCCAGACATTCACATTATCTACAATGGTTAAATATGAAAGGTTTGAAACCACATTTATTGAAGTTCTCATCCTTCATGTATCGGTATGTGATTCAGTGGTTTGATAGTGATTAGGAATCTATAGATTTGAAGATTTGAAACACTTAAAGGGCGGATAAAGGATGAATTATGTGTATTTTAACAAAAACGTGTTATCTAATAATGTTTTATATCAAATTAAATGATATGTCATTTTCTGATGTAACTGTCAATCATTTTTTATGTTACAAAACCGAATTTTATTAATAATTTGACTTTAAGGTAAAAACCATTCATGCCACCTTGATTTTCTATGATTTTGATTATGTTCTAAAAAATATACTCTATGACGTCATGAAAGGGAGACTTTGGGAAAGTCCCTACAGCATCATGTACAAACTCTTAGAATCCCTTGCAATAAGTTCAGCCTCTATTCTCAGCCCACACCCCTGATAAAAATATTTTATTACTACACATATAATCTACATAAATATGCGTATCCAACCATGTTAATTATAGAAATTTAGTAGCATATTTTATTACTAAACTTTGAGGGTCAAAAACGGGCATTCTATGCTTAATCTAGGCCTATCTTGCCAAAGACAGTATCATTTATATTATGGAACCAAGAAACTATACACTGTCTTGTATTAGAATATTAATTAAATGCATTATATACTGTTCTGAAATATGTTTTAGGGTCATATTCAACAGCTGCACACAACATACAAGACCACATCTATCTGTCATAATGTAGACTATAGTCTAGATCTATATTATATAGTCTAGCGTGTTTGGATCATTAGTTAGATTAAAAGTGTCCTTGGAATCTGCTCATAAATCAGCCCAATACCTCTGCTAGAATTATTTCAAAATTATATGTGTAATCTACAGAAGTATGCGTCTCCAACCATACCAATTGTTAAACAGTTGTAAGAGATTTTTTATCAAACTTTGATAATCAAAATGTGGATATTCTCGATGATCAATTTGACAGACAACACCTGCGCTCGCATTCAGTGACAAAAACCACACACAGAAATCGGATGATATATTATTTATTAGTTGTTGTATTAATATATAACTTTGATGGCAATAATCTGTAGTAATATGCGATTCTATCCATATGTATAAATCTATATAATTATCTAAACTAAATAGTTAATTTTGACCATTGATCTTGTGCATCGTGAAATTTCACAGGTGAAATGAGGCCGTGGGAGTTGTCGAGTGCAATGCATGTGATTGATCCTCAAAATAAACTATTCAGTTTTAACAATTACCTAGAGTTATATATATGAATGGAATCGCATATTACTGTAGATTATTTCCATGAAAGTTATATACCAATACGACAACTTATGACAGAGATATGATCCAATAATGGCAATATCTGTAGATCTATGGGTTTTTTTGTCAACTGCTACTTAGAACATGCTGTCAAATTCCTCTTTGTTGCGTCGTGTAGACAAATCGCACCTTCAATAGACTTTCCCTGCCCAATCTATATCACATCCGCTTAACAGTGGTGGATTTTTTTTATAAATGCTTGCATTTCAACATAATCCATAAAATATGACATTTTCCAACAAATTTCTTCTCATACGTACTTTCTATTGTACACAAACAGAGTATTGTCCCGTTCATGACGTCACGTTTGGTGATTCCCTAGTTAGGTATCAGTGGCAAATTTTACAACTACACGATTGATTACGGGCATCCTTTATCCGCCTTTAAACAAACGTATGTGGTTTTGTAAAGCAGAAAAGGAATGAATACAATGTAAAAAAAAACAAAAACAGGATTCAAAGCAAAAAAATTGTTCATAAAGCAACCACAATCCTTCCACAGATCTGGGGCAACATCCAGCCTAACGACCAACCGTCGCGGATTGCCTACGACCTCAGCAACACCAAGAACTGGAGGCCGTTTTTCCATAAGGGATTCCCGTCTCCAGGGCTGAGCTCCATCCAGGTGAGTGGTTTATAGACTTGTCTTCTAATGCAAATATCAGAGTACAATTGTAGTACCAAATCAGCCATCAGGTGGCATATTTCAAAGGTGTATCAAAATAGTTACTAAAATCTTGCCATGCCGCCAGGGGCCATGCATACCTGTTGGTATCAATCAATCAGGCCCTGTGTTACTATGGCGTAACAGGAGGGAATGGAAATGACGAATTATTGTTTCTCTAAAAAATTCCCATAATGCAATTGTTAGTAGCGACCTGGTGGCTGATCTAGTACTACGATAGTCATAATCATTTACCAGTATACAGATGTGTTTAACCCACCAGTTTCACCTGGTTGAGATGAACAATGATTGTGAGTTAAATCACAATGATTGCTAGTTAAATCACAATGATAGCATGTTTATCAATGATTGCAAATCAAATCAAAATGTTTGTCAGTTAAATCACGACCATTGGGAGTTTAATCAGGCTATCACAAACAATGATGAGTTTTTTTTCTTGAAATTTTGAGTCAGCAGAGTTATGAATAATGTAAAATCTCATCCAGAAAAATAGCTATTTAATCAACTAATTTAATCAACTCCCTAATAGGCTATTTGAAGCTACACCCTCAAATTGAGGAATGATTAGGAATAATTTATAGATTTATAAATTAGTGATTGATTGGTTCACAAGGTATTGTTTGGTTTCAGCCGGAGACGCTGCTCTATTTCCCGACCGAGCGTCAGTTCGTCGTCGAACTTCAGGAGAAGATCGAGCAGCGTCTGCGTGAAGGCGTCATGTCGTGGCGCCCCAAACACATCACACGCTGGAACCGCTACTGTATGCAGGCGTTCAGGCGCCTGCTCGTCAAGTAAGTGGCTACTGTATGCAGGCGCCTCAATAATATACAGGCATTCAGATGCCTTCTCATCGAGTAAGTGGCTACTGTATGCAGGTGTTTAAACTCGTCAAGTAAGTGGCTTCAGTATGCAGGTGTTCAGACGCCTGCTCGTCAAGTAAGTGACTACTGTATGCAGGCATTTCGACTCGTCAAGTAAGTGGCTGTCAGGATGCCACGCTTTATAGTTGTAGGGCCTTATTCAGATCATACCAAGGCTTCAACTATGTAATTCCAATAAGATATCATTCAAATCATATTGCATAAGTAGCACAATTATGTGTATATGCCACATTTACGCGGGAGTTGTATGGCTGTAAGATCAAGTTTCTTTCTGTTGTCCTGCCATAGCCTGGAAAGCTGTGCTCACTGTGATAATGATGTCCCTTGTTGTATATTGCTCCCTGTATTTCCCCATGTAGACTGGAGACCTGGGGTCGAGGTCACGGAGTGTAACCTTTGACCTTGTTGTTTGTAGACTGGAGACGTCAGGCCGAAGTCGCGGGGTTCAACAGGAGCATGCTGCCGAACTGGAACAGGTGCTCGGATCATACAAGGTGAGGAGGTGGCAACAGCCGGCACTTGCAAACAATAGGGTAAACCAGCCTCATTTCGGCCCCTTCAGATTTTGGTCGTTTACTTTTTAAAACACTTGTTACATGTATTATTTGAAATTACGTCATAGACGTTTCACACTGTAAACAGCCAAAAACTGAAGGGGCTGAAATTAGGCTGGTTTGATGTGAATTGTAAAATATTATCATTTCAATTCATATACCGGTATAATCTCATTGTCGTTCTTGTTCCAAGAAACAATAAACATTTTTTAACACATTACATGTATTTCCTTCTGCCCCCCTCTCCTAAGTCAATACACAGTGTCTAATTAGTAAGCCTATCGCTACATCTGAGCCAAAACATCATCAATCCGATCCCTACTTTGAGAAACGAAGACGTTGAAAAGATTGTACTGATTGATGCTTGATGATTTTTCTAGGAAACGCACACCTTTTGAGTTGTTATTTCTCCCCTAGCTGCATGTTTCCACCTGTTTGTGACTCATTTTTCTCTTTTGCTCACAATCACTGGAAACATATTTATTTAAAAAATGTACTACAAGTTGCGAAGTAGTACAATTGATCAATATTTGTGCTACTTCGAGTCTCAGGCAAGGATGACAAATGCAAAAAGTTAGCAAGAATTCCCCACTAGGCCACAACTGTACACATTCAATATATCGTGTTTCCCCGGGTGTGTTTCTAACCACAGGATTTCTAAATGAATGAGCATATCTGTAGACCCAGAAAATATATGTTTAGACGCTCCAATCGTAACAATAGCATGCTTACTTTTAAAATTCATATGTTTTAGGGTCTATGAAGAATTTCCCAACTTGCTAGGTGACACCCAAGTTAAAATGTAATCGGGAGATAATACAAACATGAATTCATAAAAACACCTTGTGACCCAAAATATGCCACTTAGATGTACGCCTGGGTGTAGGACAAAAATTGACGAGGTCATTGTTGTCCATGCTGAATCACTTCGCATATCACAGAGAATCAACACTACTGGTGATTTCTCACGGTCGTACGTAATCATGGATCACGGACCTCCAATAAATGATTTGTGTGTGATGAATATATATACTCTTCAATCTACTATTTCTTAATTCTGCTTCCGATTAGCATAATTTGATGAGTAACTTAAGTACCTTAAGGAATTGATGAATATAAATTATGGATTTATAATTATATGTAAGAGGAGTTAATGATCAAATTGTTAGAGCTCAATATGATGTTAATGCTGTTTGAAATAGAAAATTTGCTTTTTAATATTTAGTCCATGAAGCACTCATGTAGAACAAACACAATGCACTCGTAGTTCTGCTACATGGCAACTGAGGAGTTGTTGAGATTTGTATCCCAATTAATTTAATAATATTTTATCATACTGACATGTGACAATTACAATATAGTAACATGTATAAATAAGCAAATAACAATGTCGCCCAGCCAACTTGGCTTACAAGTCAGTGTATAGTCCATAAACTACTTTAGAACAAAATAAATAAAATAAGCACTCAACAGTGTGATAAAATAATAAATAAAATACAGGTAAGTAGCACTCAGCACAAGTTAAAAGATCTATGTACAATTTTTTTATACATATCCTGTCTGAAATTATCACATTTATTACATACTAGCTGTTTACCCGGCATTGCTTGGGTTGAAACAGGCAGATATTGGGGGTTCATACTTTCAAAATTGAAGTCATATGGGGGAGTCAAAAAGCATAGGATTATCTTTATCACATAAATATAAAGACATACTATGTTTACTGTATGTTTACTATGTTTACTGTATATATCTTAGATATTCATTAAGTACTGGATTACGTTATGTCTTTATATTTATATGTGATAAAGATAATCCTATGTTTTAAAATGATTAGATATTTAATATCCACTGTATTTAAAGTAATGTATCATTGTTTACAAACCTAATTCACCATCAAGTATATACATTATTATATTAACTTTCTATATGTTATTTGTAAATTAACTTTACGTTTTATATATTATCATTGCAATATATTTTCTTTCCTTGAAAAAACGTAAGTTGAAAATGTACATTGGGAAATTAAAACCAGGAATGCCAGTCAATCTCTTTTTATTCTATATCACATCTGGGTAGAGAATTGAACAATATTGGGCAAGTGAATCCACAACCTTCTGGTCATGAGTCTAACTACCTATTCACCCAGCAAAGAAGTACATTAGGTAGATGCTGTAGAAACCAAACATTGGCTGGATGATTGCCACAATTATGAAGTGTTTGATATCATATTGACCGACACTGCAATCCAATGTGGTCCTTAAAACACCGTAAAATCGCGACAAAAGTGCGGAAAAAATTGAGGGAATTGTCATGTTCCATGTTACACTGTGACTTCCTATGATCCATGTCCCACTATTTTTTGACCCCATGTTCCATGTTCCACTATCCTGTGTCACCCCCTCACAATTTCTTCAAAAAAATGTTTCAAATGACTATGCTCCTGCTCCAGCTGTTCGCGTTATTATTCTGCGACTGTGCTGCTGTGTCTGTTTCCAGCTGTGCAGTTTCCCCATCAACGTTTATATGAAGACTAGCTGTTTACCCGGCGTTGCTCGGGTTGAAACAGATGATATCCGGAACACACTAAATGCTCCTCCCTCCCCATCCTCCCTCCTGTCCCACATCCCTCGAACCAGTTCTTGCCAGTATACAGGTCTGTAACAGATTAAATACATCTCCATCACCGTCCTACCATCATCATGTCACAGACATTTACACAGTAAATGTACTAAATATGGCAATGATTGATCCCTCTAATATCCCTACCCCAGCTGCTGCTACCAACGTACGGAGCAGTTTAAATGTTCCACTCATCCCTACCCTTCCTTCCACCCCCACCCCTCCCTCTCTTCTCTCCCCAACCCGCTCTACCCCATCCCCATCTAAACAGGTCCATAATTAATGCACCCCCTTCCTGCTGCTGCTCTGGTTGAAACGGAAGAGATCTGGAACATACTAAATGCTCCTCCCTTCCCATTATTTCCCCTGTCTCACATCCCTCACACCAGCTCCTGTCACTATACAGGTCTTGGAAAGATTTAATGCACCTCCATCACCTTCCTCCCACAGTCATATGTGACAGCCATACACACACTACATGTATGTGTCAATGCTTGATCCCTCTAACATCCCTCCCTGCAGACCATTAAATGTCAATCACCCCCTTCCTGCTGCTGCTCGGGTTGAAATTGATGAGATCTGGAACAGATTAAATGCTCCTCCTTGCCTCACCACCAGCCATACCCTCCCCCCACCACCACCACCATATGGACACCAGCCATACCCCCCATATGGACACACACACCCTTTCTGCCAACGCCCCTCCTCAAAACAGGTCCGGAGCAGATAAAATGCACCTCCATCACCATCACCACCCTCCCCAGCTCCCTTGGTGTATGACTGTACGTGTGACGTGCAACGACGTTTGACATAACTGTGCCTTGTGGCGTGCACGTTTGACATATACAAACGTTTATGTTCCACGTACCTTTAACAAACATGGTCTTGTAAGCAACCTTTCTAACAAATTCTTTTTTCTTGTTTTTATCATTAAAATCAATTTATTTGGTTTGAAATGTGACATTATAACGACCACCAAGTTGTCCTGATTGTACATACATAATTTGGAGTGTGTACGTCTTGTGGTTAAAAAGCCTTTTGTGACGCAAAAAATGGCCTCTTCCTTTATATATATAGATATCAGAAATGAACTTTACAATAATATTCCAGATTTATCTTTTTTCAACATAAGTGATGATGAGAAAATATGTTGCCTCTTAAGTAATAAAGAAACTGTACATGCTGTTGCCACAGTCTGTTTCGACATACTAGATAGAAGGAAATTGTTAACTTATACATAGTCTCTCGTAATTCTGTAAAGAGTGGTCATATGTACTTCTTAGATATATTTCATTTGTGATTTTAACATACATGTCTGTACATACGATTGAGACTTAAATAAGCTAATAAAACCAAAAACCTGTGTCTGTTTCCAGCTGTGTCTGTTTCCCCATCAACGTACAATACTGTGTCTTTTTGCAGCTGTGCGGTTTCCCCATCAACATGCCGTACACGGAGATGTCTCCGCTCATCGACGCTGTGTACGCGACCGGCGTGCACAACCAGGAGTCGAGCGACATTGAGTTTGCGCTGGCGGTCCACATCCACCCGTACCCCAACAACGTGCTCAGCGTGTGGATCTACGTCGCTTCGCTCGTACGCAAACGTTAGCTTCGTGTGTTCAGCGTAAACGATTGACTACGGTGGTTGTTGTTGAAACATCATAGTGACAATAGACCATGCAGAGGAACATCTTTGTTGTTGTTGTTGTCACGTCAGAAACAAGAGACTATGCAAAGGAACATCTTTGACATAATTAATGTGTGATGGAGGTATGCATAAAATCTTGTGTCATATTGTGTATTTGTGTGTATGTTGTGATATAGAATGATTGACAATAGACTAAATCATCGCTGTTTAACGATTCTCAAGAAAACCCACGCTTCCATTTCCTGTTTATGGAGTGACAACATACGTATGTGTGTCGTTGTGAAGTAATCTTTATACAAGCTTGATATGTTGACCGTTGACATGTTTGTTTGATGATTTCTTTTTGTTAGATACATGATTTTTGAGATACGATTAAAGCCAAAGTAAACTTTTATTAGCAATGCCTACTCCAAATATGTCCAGTATATTATACAAAATTGTGCACTGAATGAGTTTTGATTCATATAAACTAGCCAAATACACAAACTTTAATTTGAGAAATATCACGTCAAAAACAGCCACTTTCACATGCATTTGTAGGGCCATGTGGCAATGTTTTCACCTCGCGGGTGTGTGATCATGTGACGTGTGATGCGGGGTTTTTCTTGAGAATAATAAAAAAAAATGGCACCACCATCGCCTATATTCAAGTCTACCAGCTTGCTAGTGACAGAAATGTAAAAAACATCTAAGGTGCAGATCATCATGAATCGAAATTCCGAATTTTCATACTATTTGCAATATCTTTGTAAATGCCCACTTACTTTGTTTCTCAGTGAGTGGAGATTCGAGTGATGATGGCAATCATAATTTGACAACTTTTTTCTTTGATACACATGTTCGTTTTTTGTGATTTCATGTTTAGTGTTTCCAAGACCGTAGTGTTGAGACTGGTGCTTCGGTAGTAGTAGGTGATGTTTTCAAAGGATTAAATTTTCTTTAATCAGAATTTTTAGAAGAATATTCTTACATAATGATTTTTTGTTGTTGTATTTTAAGTTTTAATTGTTATTGTCAATGAATACTTTATAACAAAATTTGTATCAGCAAAATTCAACTTGTCCATCGATCTTGTTTCCTGTTAATGTCTGAACTTCTTTCATTTTCCTATAGATTTGTACAGATGAAGTTAAAAAATGCTCTTTTGTTAAATTATTGAAGGATACAAAATTATCTTGTTCTAGGATTGTTGAAAAATGTATCTGCAACCATCCACTATTTGTATCTGAAGTATTAATATCTAATCCGTCCTTGTATCGTCTAGTGTTTTGTACATTTATCTGTGATATTTATTTGTTATATTGAATCAATTAGCTTCAATCTTTATATCAGTTGTAAAATAGATTCATCATGGAAAGTAGATTTTTAAATGTTCTATTATTTTATCTAATTTATGTGATCGTATTAGTCATATATTAAGCTGTTTTCTTTGAAATAAATACAATTTCAAAACAATTTTTCTTAAAATATTTTATTTCAACTACATTATGTAAAAATGTTAAAGACAGTAGAAAATAATTGACATTGTAATAATAAAATTACAAAGACTTGAGAAAATTAGAGATTCATATCAAATGTCATAAATATAATTTTGTTAGACTAGTTTTTGCAATAAAATAAAAATATAGAACTTGACAACTCAATGGAGCCATATTTTGCAGTATCCATGGCAACCGTTTAACAATGCTTACATTTGTTGAATGTCTGTACTGTTATTTGTGACCAATGCATTACGTTGAGACAAAATTGCTATACTGTTGGATTGTAAGGTGCTTATAATCTCATTCATGAAAATTGAGCTCATTCACAAGTTTGTTTCCCAGTCTAAATTTGCCACTGTGCTAATGTAATTGATAGATAACCATTTTGGCAGTTTAATTAAATCGAGTCATCACTGCATCAATATGTGGGCAGAAATATACGGGTATGACACATATCATTGATATGTATCTCAGCACAAACTTAAGACATGAATCATTTTCTATTATAAAATCAGAATCTAAAAGTCAACACACCATATATTTGTGAAGGCTATTGTTAGTAGTGAGAATATAGCTACTTTTCTAACACTACTAAAATTCAAATAAAATCGTCACAGTGCGGTTACCATCACAGGGCCTTTAACGAAACCACCGTATGAAGTGATCACATTTTAAAGGTCATGTAATGGTGACCACCATCACGAAACTTTGATTTTGATGAAAATGTGAGAAGTTGTGCAAGTAGTTGTGCTAAACCGTATAGCAATGTTGACTTTGCAGAAATTTACTGCTGTATTTGTATCCATATAATTCTATCATTACAAATTAAAGAAACAAATAGAATAAACTTCAACAAACTGCTTGGTCCTATAAAAGACTGAAAATTTTATCACCGAGAACTTTCTCGAAGCAAAAAATAACTCAACAATATCTACTAAAAAATCTCTGCACTGAAACCGCATAAATATGGAAGACTATCTATCACTTACTGCCCACAAATACAAATGCATGC
Source organism: Streblospio benedicti (assembly GCA_019095985.1). Taxonomy (NCBI): domain Eukaryota; kingdom Metazoa; phylum Annelida; class Polychaeta; order Spionida; family Spionidae; genus Streblospio; species Streblospio benedicti. The sequence goes on along the minus strand of CM032664.1, from coordinate 18,962,967 downwards.
ATTTAATGGTATTTAGCAGTCAAACAGTGGTTATAATTAAGTACCACAAAGCAAATTTTTCCATTAAAAATTTTCATTCTCATACATTGTTTAGCTCTAACCATATACATGTAATTCAATGGTCATATAAAATGATAAACATTGAAAAGGTGATATAAAAAATAAGGATATTCACTTTAATAGTGCTTTGGGTGTTTTTGAAAGATACAAACTGTAGCGATATCTACATAAGAAGCATATCATTAAGATGCAGGCGTCAGCTCATTCCACTTGATGAAGAATTCCGGCCAATATCCACATCAATGGATCAGAAGATGATCGCCAAAATAGCTGTTGCATGAGAGCTTCAAAATTCTAATTCAGTTGGACCCACTTATCTCCAACTTCAAAAATGGTGAGTTATCCAAAATCTGAGTTATCCAAAAGTTTGCGTTGCCAGATCAGTTTATAGTTCAATGAATAAAGAGAAATGCAGTTTACATGTATTCATAAATTAAAGTCATCAAAGTTGGACAGAAACAAGTGGTCATTTTCTGCTGCTATCATGATCCCGTGTTTCCAATGGCGATGGAGACGATCATTGTGAGGTAGAGGGCAACGTAGACCGTCACGTAAACCGCAAACACGATGTACTTGAACTTCAGACCCTGCAAACATAAAAGGTAGAATCAATTCAATAAAACGTTAGTGTATGAATTTTGAAGTCAGCTTTTAGCTTGATAAGCTGCTCTGTCGAATCCGTCATTCACACTCGATCCATGTCAGCTGCACACTCATGACCCTTATCACTCCATGAGGAGCATACGGTGAAAGCTTTCACGAAACCTTGCATCGCCGGATCTGTATGTATTAAACATGTAGGTGCTACTTAGGACGGTTATGAAATTCCAGTTTAAACACTTGTCAAAATAATGAAAAGTGATTTAGACTGCCCTGAAGAGTTTATAAGACGGTTTTGTGTGTCCAGAAGTAGTCCAGTGGTAGCTTGAAGTTGAAGTGACTGTCATTAGTCACTTTCAGTGCTTCATGCATGAGAGATATGAGAAAGTAAGAAAGGTATAAATTATGATACTGTTGTATGTTGGGCACAAAAATAACTTAGACATACATGTATACAATAACAGTTTAGTAATTTCATTTACCAAAAACATGTACTACAGTACTAAAAGTATTTCTCAAATAGACTAGAACATGGTAAAATTACTTCAATACCTGTATATACTTCAGTTATGGCGATAAAAAGGAGAATTTTAACTTAATTAATTTAGGGCACTGCAAAGCGAGTTTGTGTGCACATCCCATTTTGTGTGTCACTTACATAACTAAGAACTAAATGTTGTGTAAACAATCTCTTTGCCAAAATCCATTTTTGCACACCCAGTGTCATCTTTTTTAAGATGTCTTTGATTTTAAGGAGTTTTATTATGAATAAATTAGTGTATTAATCCATCTAAAATGGAACACAAGAGTTGACTGTGCACACAAACTCCCTGTGCAGTGATCTATGGGGTGATTTAATTTTGCTTCGTATAAATAGTTGTCTTGTTCGTAAATGAATGCTATTTTTCAGATGATATTCGATGCATCATTTTACCAAAACCTTCCACCAAACAATTCACGAATATCTGATAAGAAATGCGTGTGACTATTTCAATGTTTGTTCAAAGATGTATGAAAAGCAAACAAAAAATAACTAAAATAACAACAAAAACCAACAACAACGTTATATAACGAATGTAGTACATACCAGTATGCGGCCATGTTAAATTCAATCAAATATCAAAGTGTTAATGAAGGGCAGAGAAACGCAATGCAAAAACCTCATTGTATTGATAAAGTAGAACCTAGTTTATCTCAATATAGTTTAAATAAAATTTTCTGTTATCTCCAGATTTGTTTTATTTCCCTTCAATTACATTATGAACATTTTTTAGTGGCTATCTCAAATATTGGCTATCTTCAGCATTTTACTGTTTTTGCTGCAGTTTCGAGTTTCTTCGGTATGTATTGCACTTCGCATTGATATTGAATCATTTTAAAAATAAATGTAAAATAAAGTTATCAATAAAGACCAGAGAAACACAAGGCAAAACTATCAATGTATTGCACATCCTATCGATATTCCATCATTTAAAAATCAATGTTTCCCTCAGTGTGGGTGGTCATGTTGACTGTGGTCAAGAACGTTTCCTCGAAAAATAGAGATGACCATGATGCAGTAAAGGGTGACATAGACCACCAAGTAAACCACCAATACGACGTACTTGAATCTCAGGCCCTGCAAAAGTTTTGAAGGATTAGGGAAGGGCCACATAATACCAGGGAGAGGGGTCAGTGTGATGAAAAGTGAGTTCAAGAAGAATTGAGTAAACCTCTCTCTGAGTAACTAAATTCAGTGACCACCACCCCGCCATATCAGGGAGGTAACAAACCAAGTGATCTGCTATAAAATAAATTCTTCCAAACTGTGAAAAAAATAAGAGCTTTATATACAGTAAAAATTGAGCGACCTTGCCTTAGAAGCAGCTTGAAACTGAGCGAACTTCACTTTTCAAAAACACAACCTGAGTAACCCAGAACTCTATTTTACAGACATCCTTTACCAGGTAATATTTACTCCTTCCCTTATTACGTCTGTCTACAAAATGGCACAGCGGGACCAATTTGTCTCAAAAGCTCATGTCATTTGTAGATAGTTTCAGAGGTATTGAAAAACATTTTTGATAAAAGTAATATAATTTAAATATAAAATCTTTATATTATTCTTTTTACATTTAAACAACATATATATTATTGTTTTTTACATTTGAACAACATAACAAATATATGAGGTTATTTAACTAGTTTTGCTTAAAGCATTTTTCAACAACTAAAGAAAAAATAACAAACATGAACAAAACATTTTACATAGGGAATGCGGCACGTACATATTTGAAAGCTGACGTAACTATGGACGATTTCGACTATAGTATAGTTGCAGAATGTTAAAAGCTGCTATCTTTTCCTTTTTGCAAAATCAAATAACATGGATTTTGTTGTCACATAATAAAAATGCTTAAGACATAAAAGACAAATTTACTTTTCAAGAAAGATTTTTAGAACTTACAGAAATTCTTTAAAATTATTGAAAATGAATAATTGGAGAGTTATTACATTACATCAAGAGATTTCTGAACAAAATCAGTCTATACATTTTTCATAAATCATTCATCAATGAAGCAGTCAATAACTGATCTAAAAACTTTCTAGTCCATAATCTTTTGATCAAGATCATGTTCACTTGCAAAAAAATGTACGATAAGATCATACATATGGAAATGTTTGATACTTCTATTGAAAATTCAATTTCAGAGTTGATTAAAATCTAGCCGCATTTATTGCCATATAAAGCAGTAGTGAAAATAGATTTGAATCAATACAACAGGTATGTTTGTGTCATAGAACGCACATTACAAGAGCAACATCATACTCATAAACACTGCTTCGGTAATACAATTTGTCGATTAGTGTAGTTACATGATAATAATATAGTAGCATTATATCAGAATATTACAAGTGTTACGAGTGTGTGCTACTTAAAAAATGCAAAATTTGAATTAGTATTTCTAATGAACAAAAAAATATGGTTTCTTAAAACACGAAAATTTGTCAGGTATATTACAAGCCATGTGTTATTTAGAAAAAAGAAATAAGAATTTGCTGATGCGTGGCGACTTACATATGGCTCCGCGGCTGGTTTGTCATCTGAACCGGGCTGCTGCATTTCCATCTCTTGTTTTCCTGATAGTTAAAGAAAAGAAAAAGATACTTCACAATTTTTTGAAAATATTATGAATTATTTATATTGTATACAATCTCATTACTGTTTATCATCAATACACAAAGTATATAAAGTATAAACGTAAGATACTAAAAAGATGAGCAGGCTACTTTTGTAAAGAAAGTTTTGTGGACTATCTTTGGTATCTTTAGGTTATATTTTATTTATTTATGTTTAGGTTTTATGTTTTATTTATGTTTATGTGCATAGTAAGAACAATGAACAAAATTTCGCAATTTAGAACACGCTCGTCCACATTTTAACCATCATGAATTTACTGGTGAATTCATGATCTCGTCTGATTGCTATGGGTAGAAATTGGCAAAAATTCTTTAGAAGAAAAGTTGAACATTGACGAATTCCAATAAATATACTCAATGATGTCAAACTAATTGAATTGAACACAATGAGAAATCATTGAATTCTAATTGTTGACATGTAAATTTTTGTTCGCAGATCATACCGAAAGTCATGGTCTCAAGACACGATACAAACTTGCAAATATTAAAACATTTTATATGCAGGAAAATAAAAAAAAACATTGTGACTGATACTAAAGATGTCACTTCCTCATCCATGTAACTGATGTATCCACATTTCAGAATATTTTACAAGCGGAAAGATAGTAAACAGCATGAGCACCATGATACTTATTGAAAAAACACAGAAAATAGAAACATGTATTTGTCGCACCTAAGCGGAATCCATGACACAAATGAACATGAATAAACAAAACATAACATTATCTAGAAGAAAAAAATTAGATCTGGCAATTCCATTTAGCCCGTTTGACCATACATTAGAAGAAAAAACGCCACAACCTACATTGATATTTTTGGGAAACCGTATTTTATACCTGATCTCAATAACAATATGTTTACGCTTTCCTCACCTAGAAAATAAGGATTTTGTCCATGGTCTATTCATGAAATATACTCAATATTGATGATTTACCACAGCAGCAATGGATTAATTGATGTACGCTTAAAAAATCTGACATATATTACGATAACCATGGAAGACATCAACATGAATGAAATGACTGGAATGATATTTGTACTAGCCAGTGGTTTGATACCTATATAACCTCTAGACTAACTAGTGGTTCGAGACCTAATCTATACATTAGAAGAAAAACCCCACAACTTGCATTGATATTTTTTTTTGCAATTATATAGAAATAATTGTGACAAAGCTAGGTCAGATTTAGAAGCTCCATGTTGAATTTGAGACCTAATATCAGCACTGTGTTCAATCATGCAAACAAACTCCAACAGCGTTGCAGGCACAACTTTGTCAATAGGCTCTCCTATTACGTAGTCTTCAAATCCTGTCTTGTGATTTAGGATGTCTCTTCTGATAATTGCTGCAGCTTTTGCAATGTGAATGGAGTCATCAAAACGACAGCAGGTTGCTAGAATAAACCCAATGTCATTTTTAAACGCAAGGTAAATGTATACACCATCTCGGTGTACTTCAAGATGTGGCATGTCAGCTAGAAGTTGATTCTTCAGTCTTGTTTACTTTAATGCACCTCACTTGATGAACTGCCTAGCTGGTCTATTCTCTGTGCCATCATAGAATTCAGGTCGGCCAATTTGAATATAGGTGAACTTGTAGGTTCTGCTCCAATCTGTGTTTCACCAGTGTAAGTGATAGGTTCAGAAAATGTAGTGAAATACGATTTTTCCTCCTCACGCTCATCCATGTTAGCTGTTAATGCAGCTCATTACCTGTTGTACAATGCTGCTAAACAAGAACAATGGTATTGCAGTTATTGTGCTATCACATCCCCACAATTCAATACTGCCAACAGCTTTTTATCTCCTAGAGTCTGCACATCTGCGTATACAATCATTTAGTTGCACTGTCATTGCTTTATGAAAGTTTATCTGGATTGTCATGGTCTATCCACATAAAGCACTTCTAATGTATGTCTGTAGCTTTTTTTATTTGAAGAAGATTTGAAGAGTTCGCCTCCGCATCACTTGGATCAGAAAAGAGCCTCTTTTGTAAGCGCACAAGCTTTGTGTTGTTGAACATCAGTCGACAGCTTTCATGATACTTAGCATTGTTTCTACGTATCGTTTCCTCCATACCTTGACTGTTATATAAACAATTATATTAGTATCTACACACAACATTACATACTTAACCTTAAAATCTCTGTGAAGGTCTAAAAATGCTGGACACTTGATAACATCTTTTGTACATGTATGTATTTCGCAAGTACATTGTACAATATTTAACCCAGTCTGTGTCATTCAGGCAACACGTTTTGCTAATTACCCTACTATTTTAACAACATTAATAAACACAATGTATCTATATTCTGTGATGGTATACTATCACCATATATATTTTGATGTTATAAAAAGGGTGTTAAAAGTAGTAATCTGATTTACACGTTGATTTTTCAATTAGGTGCTCCACTATCTACGCCACAACCTAGATTAATATTTTTGGGAAAGAGTATTTTATACCTGATCTAGATAACAATATGTTTACGCCTTCCTCACCTAGAAAATAAGGATTTTGTCCATAGACACTTCATGAAATATACTCAATATAGTCCGGCAGATGACAAGGGATACCTGGAATTGCGAGTTAAAGTTTTTTTCTCTGCTGATTTTTCATGGTTAGGACCCCTATAATGATATTCAGGTGGGTGGCACTCTGCCACCCTTGAGCATTTTTCATAAAAAAGGAAAATCCAATATGGCCGCCATCTCACTATACTATATTTATAAAAGTGGCATTTCTTTAATATTCAACATAGAAACCTGATTTTAGTATCAAATAATATGTTTCTGACATCAAAAATACATTTTCAGCACTTAGGAAGAGGTAACTACTCAGAAAGTTACCTAAAATCCAATATGGCCGCCATCTTGTTATACAATATTCATAAAAGTGACGTATCTCCTTTAATATTCAACATAGAAACCTATTTTTGGTGTCAAATAATATATTTCTGACACCAAAAAATCCATATTCAGCACTTAAGAAGAAAAAAAACTACTCCGTAAGTTACCTAAAATCCAATATGGCCGCCATCTTGCTATACTATATTCATACAAGTGGCCTATCTCCTTTATTAATCAACATAGAAACCTGATTTTAGTATCAAATAATATGTTTCTGACATCAAGAAATCCATTTTCAGCACTTAAGATGAGGAAACTAATCAGTATGTTACCTAAAATCCAATAATTAATAATCAGCATTTATACTTAAGTATTGTGTTTGCATAGATCTGACAATCTGTTTCCACAAGTAGAAGTAGCTGTTGATCATTATAATGTCTGCTTCTTCATGTGTTGTATCCGTATCAGGTCATTCCAAAACAACACCATTATTGATCTCAATGGAGTTTATGATGTTCCTGTGATGACTGTGTTTTACTTTTCAAGTTTTCATGAAATTCAGGATCACTGCATAAATCTGTGCACCGATGATTTATAAGGTTATAAGTTGGATCTTATTTTCAACAACACCCAATACAGCTTTTTGTTGTGGCAATGGTGTATTCATACCAGCTGATTCATACCTAATTTGTGCACTCTTCTAGCATCCTTAGATCTCCCTTATCTAGACACAGCTTTAATGCTAAAATCATAAACGAAATTGCTTGCTTTAATTAACCCCAGCAAGGCATCAGAACCCGACCAGATCACCTGTCGAATTTTAAAATAATTGGTTCCAATCTTAGCCCCAATGCTTACCAAAATATTTTGTCAATCATTGGATACTGGACGTCTCCCTTCAGCTTGGTCAACAGCAAATGTGTCCTATCTTAAAGAAAGGTACTAACTGTATGGCAGTAAATTATCGACCAGTGAGCCTTACGCGTGTCTCCTTTAAATAATTAGCGCACATCATATGTAGCCATATAGGAGCTCACTAGGACCAATACAACTTACTGACCAGGTTGCAACATGGGTTCAGGTCTCATTTTTTGTTTGAAACACAGCTCTTTGCCACAATCACAGCATGTTCAGTCTACAGCACCAAGGGTGCCCATGTAGACATAGCCCACCACACAGCATTACAACTGGTTCACCACGCTCACCATCCCAGAGAGGAACATTTAACCTGCCTCAGTAGCAGAGGATGGCTCTGTGGCAGAATTCAAGAACCAGCTAGCCAGGCACTTTCATCTGCATCATACTCCTCTATGGTGGTCTGCAGATTAAATACCTAGACCTAGACATAGATAGCACCTGTCAAAGACAAGATATTTGTTCTGAGCTGGAAATATTTGCAGCTATTTCTTGAAATTATGAATGATTACACAAACTGTCCTACAGGATGGCCAATGAATTACCTATAACAATGCTGAGCCATCAATCATAGCAATATTGTGATTACTTGATTTTCGTGACAACATATCAATTTCAACTTTCAATAGATTTTTCAGAGTAGATTTCTCCTTGCATATTCTTATTTCTCCATAATCAAAAAATTATTGATGTTGGCAAAGGTGGCGATTCATGAGCAAACACTTCGTTAATTAAATCTATGTCTCTTGAGCTTGCTTGAAGACCAAATTGGCGGGCCATTTTGAAAAACAAGTAGCGTGGGTGACGTGCTTTTTTGTTAATTTTCATGACCATAATATGATAATCTTTATATGCAACAAGAATGATAAAAAAATTATCATATCAACTGAAAAAATCTTACTGGTATAATGTTGCATAGAAACTACTTTAAGAAGATATGCCACTTTTATGAATATAGTATAGTGAGATGGCGGCCATATTAGATTTTATATAACTTACTGAGTAGTTACCTCTTTTTAAGTGCTGTAAATGGATTTCTCGATGTCAAAAACATATTATTTGACACCAAAATCAGGTTTCTATGTTGATTATTAAAGAAGATATGCCACTTTTATGAGTAGTATAGCGAAATGGCAGCCATATTGGATTTTAGGTAAATTGCTGAGTAGTTACATCTTCCTAAGTGCTGAAAATGTATCTCTTGATGTCAGAAAGATATTTTTTGACACCAAAATCAGGTTTCTATGCTGAATATTTAATGAGATATGCCACTTTTATGAATATAGTATAGTGAGATGACGGCCATATTGGATTTTCCATTTTTATGAAAAATGCTCAAGGGTGGCAGAGTGCCACCCACCTGAATATCATTATAGGGGTCCTAACCATGAATAATCAGTAGAGAAAAAAAACTTTAACTCGCATTTCCAGGTTCAGCTATAATTCAGGGTTTAACTGCCGGACTGATATGGATGATTTACCACAGCAACAATAGGTTAATTGATGTACGCTTAAAATCTGACATATACCGGTATTATGATAATGATGGAACATGTCATGAATGAAAAAAATCATGATATTTCCCAAAATCAGGTTTCAATTGACTTTATTCTCTCATATATGGAAACACCTTCAGTGATTAATCTAGAAATTAGCAGCAAAGAGTCCCCAAGAACTGGCACATTTTGAAACAATAGGTCTGAGGATCAATACAATGAGTTCTGACATACATAACCATAACAAACTATAGATATTTTATGGGTCCCGTAGAATGCGCAATTTCTAATTCTTTGCATCCTATTGAAAAATAATAAGTCCAGGACTCGGGACTCGCATCTAAAGTAATCACTGAATGTACGCACTTCAATGGTTTAATCGCAACTGGTCACAGCAGCAGGAAGGCTGCTTTCCCTCCATAGGCAAAGTAGGTTAGATTAACGTTAATACAGTGGTCTCAGTGCGAGCAATATTTAACAGTGCAACCGATGTGTATGTTCACATATAAGCGATATCGCTTGTGATAATATGACTGGTGATTCTCCCGATCATATCATATTTTAATTGAACCGTTCACATGTAGGCAATATAGCGCCGACACTAGGTCGCCCAGGCGATTTTTCCGCTACTTGAGATCTTTTTACTCAACGCACCACATCATCACATCGCCCAGATGACTTTTTCGATCATGTAGCAGAAAAGTCGCTTGACGTAGCGATTTTTCAAATCTTTCCATGTTCTACTTTCTGTCTATCACAAAAAAAAATCACCAGAAAAATCAAGTCAAAATTGCCTCATGTGTGAGCACACAAATCGCTAGAGCACCGTTGTCTCATCGCCCGGCCAATTTACATCTCCTGCGCATGTTGACTGTAATATTTGTACTAACTAGTCGTTTGATACCTACATAACCTCTAAAACTAACTAGTGGTTCTAGACCTAACCTAGACCAACCATGATGTTGTTACTTACTTACTTACTTTTTACTTACTTGTAAACGTAGACCATAGTCTTACGTCAATTAAAGCTATACAATATCCAGCTGTCGCACAAACAACGTTAGTTCATACAATAACGCTATTATATACACGGTTAAACTATGCTTTTGTGCGTTGTTTTACGAGCTTACTTTGATAGCCTTTCGAACCATCCCGGTTCTTTTTCAGTCTGCCAACTGCCTATTTGAGTTCAACCGTGTATATAATGTTGTACAACTTGTGCAAATGAGCATCCAATGTAGAAGATAATACTATGTTGACCACTCACTGTCGGCATCCTTTTTCTTGGCCATACAGCGATGCACCTCGAGCACGAGGGTGATGAGGAGGTTCCAGACCCACGTGGCCACCAGCACCCAGCGGGTGTAGTCCGGAGTCACGCTCTGGGACGTAAACAGCAACATCCCCAGGAAGATCGTCGCAGCTGCAACACGAAATCGCATTCTTTGACATGTAGAAATGAGACTAGAACTTTGGTTGTATAGTTTGTTCCATCTCCCTGAGCACAAGCTGCTCTCTCCTTATATAACAACTCCAGAGGTTACAATACGGAGACAGAGTAGGTTTAGACTGTCGCCAACTAGCGTGTTGGGAACAGTCTATGCAATAGCTGGATCTCTGGGTGTCAACGCTACCATCAATTCTGGGTGAAGTGGGCAGTTTTTTCCTCAATAGAGAACGGGACCCAGTCCATACGCAGTTGTGATCTGAGACGTGAACAGTTAGACCACAGTGAACCTCTATAATGAGGCCAACTCTCTATTGAGACACTTTATACTCACAGTAGCACCAGAATCTGCACCGAGGGTCCGATTAGAGAGGTGAAAGAAATTATGATAACTGTTTTTATGCAAAGTCAGTGCCTCATGATAGAGCTAAATGGAAAAGTGTTTTCAGCTATGTCAAAATAACGCTTTTAATTAATACAGAGCTCAAATATGCAGAACAATATGATTGTATACAACAGTAACAGCTTATTAGAAACCAAAAGGCTCCGTCCCAAATCAACAATTCAAACACATACTATCTGCTTATCTTTAACTATTCATGTCCTATTCATTATATGTGGTTAAAACAACAAATTTTTAAATCATTATAATGGTAGGAACATGCTTTAAAATGTAATGACAGCAGAAATCACTCAAAAATGTGATGAAACGTTCTGTAAGGAAACTCTTTTGAACCAGATTGATTCAGTGTTCTTAAAACTAGTGGTTAAAATGTGTGACATTGGTCACAATGCGCCCCACATACCTGCTAGCACCTGCGCCACAAAGCCCACGAGCGAGTGTGCGATGTTGAAGATGAAACGCCGCTCGTGTCCCGGGTCACAGCGGAACGCAGACATGATTGGCTGGAACAAACACAGCCCACGTCAGATCGTTATCACATATTGGCGCCTGATAACCAACAATCCGTATCAGGTACTGCTAATAATGACTCAATAATATGATCCAGTTCGCCATGACCCATCTGTGTTGCCGGGTAAAAAATTGTTTTTGGGACAATTAATTATTTATTTTTCATGGTAACTAACCCGGGTTATCAATGACTAAAGTCCATTAATTCCTACCTGCCATGAACACCACAGTGCAGTTCCTTGAAGGATTATTACTATTAATCCAAAATACTACGCGTATACCTCTAACGTTTATAATTATGTTCGCTGATACTTAAATATACTGCCATGTTACAGCAGCCGACATAACTATGCATGCTTGATGCCATAAATCACCCGGGGGACCCGGGGTAATATTAGACACACACATTTTTAGATAACCCGGGTTATTTCATCAACCCGGGTCATGATGAACCAGATCATATAGATTTCCTGGAATTTCATGTCGCATGATGTCAAACGCACAATATATATTAACGTTTGTTTTGAAAAATTATTTTGAGTTGGAGCACCATTGAGGGAACAGAATTTGAGCTTTTTACATAAACAATATACATGTAGTTTTGTGCATTTAGAGATAAAAACCTATATTTATGGTTTATTAGATTCTAAACACATTGTGTGATCAATAAAATATTCATGCTCAACATGTCATATTTGTATATGGCTAATGCAATGGGCGGATTTGACTTTCATCTCCTCTACATTTGCCATCAACAAATGTGACGTTTTCACATTTACATAGTACTAATGTAAATGTGGTGGTTTATAGTCATTATTCAGGTCTTGTTCTCATGATTTTACATTTTACACCAGGTCATTTCTAACATACTTGCATCTGCAGCACATTCAGCTCAAACGTGTAGGTGCCACGGAGCAGTGTGCAACTATTCAGGGATGAGTTTGCTCAACACCCACCACCTGACCAGACCGGGAATCTAACGCATGATCTTCTGATCATGAATCCAACTCCCTATCCACTCGGCCACAGAAGCACAAGGGTTGTTGACTGACTTACGTTTGCAACGACTCGTGCCATGACAATGACTTGGACTTACGTTTGCAATGTTGTAGACTTACGTTTGCGACGATGTAGACTTACATTTGCGATGATGTAGACTTACGTTTGCGATGATAAAGACTTATGTTTGCGATGACTTGGCCTTACGTTTACGATGACCCTGACTTACGTTTATGATGACGAGGGCTGTGACGATGACTCCCATGATCGGATGCGCGATGTGGTTGTTGTCTGTTGGCTGCAAAACAACACAAATATATTATACATCGCACCTTAATCAACTGCATTCACCTTCAATCAAAATGGATTTCTATAAAACTAAATGAAGAATTGGCATGGCTAGAGTAAGAAATTATGACATAATAGGTCAGAATCATGTATATTACATGTAAAAGTCAGATTTTCCCAGATTCTTCAGTACTTTTTACAAACTGCAGTACGTAATGTATTTATTGGTACATCATACGCCATTGATATTTTCTAAAGGGGTCAAGGGGTATATTGTCACATACAATGAATGTCTTGACCTACAGAGTATAAGTTTGATAATAAAATGACCATCATGAAAGATGCACAGCATATGGACGAATCTCACGCAACTGCCATCTTGAATTCAGACCGAGTTTAAACACCATGTGGACCATGACAACATACACAAACCTGGCTAAGTGAATATCTACACAGAACACACTGAGCTTTCATTGCTATGCTAAATACTTCATATGTTTCAAAAGCTTTCCAATAATAAGGAGAGATATCAGGAGCACATCATAGATACAAAAGCCTGTGCGTATAATGGATACCTTCACATTGACTTGCCTGAGCTCTGATTTAGTTCACTAAGTACAGTGCAAATTTGTTTCAATTTTAATGCACTATATAATTTCAATTTTGAATTTAGAATTTTCAAGAAGTATCTACTTACCGAAGTCCATCCTCCAACGTAGATAAATATGAGGATAAAGGCTGCGACCGTCATGAGCATGACAGTGATGTTGAGGACCCGGTGCACCTGCAGACAAAGGCTACTTTATAACTCCACAAACGTAACAAATTATTTTACTATCATGTCAGAGGGACCTAACCCTTCCTATTATGAATTCAAGGATCTTGGATCGTCGTGTATAGTATTGTATAGCTGGTATACATATGTAATGGACATGATATTGAGTGAAGAATAATCACATAACTTTATGGGCCCCCCTTCATGTGTTGAATCACGATTATGATACAGATGTTTATTCAAGTTACCATGAGAGTTTATACTGTTAAATACTATAAAAGATAATCATTTTCTTTTTCACACTTCTCTCTCTCACACACACACACACATCTTTTTAAAAAGCATATTTCTACCAATGATAGATATAGCTGAAGACAGGTTTTACAACCCTAAGCTTCCATTTGACTATATCAAGTGGCCCTGGCGGGACTCAAACTCACGACCCCAAGGTTGTGAGACCAGAATGATACCATCATCCCATGCAGCTTATACATAAATTTAACTTGAAGAGTTTGAAATAAATGGGTGTAATTTTACGAGACTTACCGAGAACCAGACGGGTTTTTTGTCACACAGCAGTGTCCCGGGCCAGGCGTCCTTGTAGTGGCGAGCCAGCAGCACCGACACGTGGATGAACAGAGTCCACGCAGAGATCATCAGGATGCCTGCAACACCACATCATCATGTAGATGTACATGTGGTAGTTTGTAGTTGTGTTCGAGTCTTGTTCTCATGATCTTTCCATTTTACACCATGTCATTGGCAGACTTATTGATCAATTGATAATTTCTTTTATCATCAGGATGCCTGCAACACTGCCTCATGATGTAAAGGGACAGTAGAACCTCTCTATTGGGACCCCCTTGGGGACCAGTGTTAGGTAGTCTCAATAGTTGATTTTGGTAGCTTACGACGGTTTGGTACGGTGAAAAGTGGTCTTATTATAGAGGTGGTCTCAATATAGAGGTGGTCTTAATTGGAGGTTGTACTGTAGATGTGGTGGTTTGCTAATCACTCACACAATCTTTTAACTCAATGACCTGTATCTAATTAACATGTAGGTACCACAGAGCAGTGTGCATTACTGTGGAAGTATTTAGGGATGAATTTGCTAAACAGCCACAAGCAGACACAGCAGTGTGATGACATAACCCCAACTAGGCGAGGTTCTCTGCATTCAGAGCTGGGTAAAATGTGGGAAACAGTTGCACTCTGACCCCTCCCTTCCTGACTCCTTCCTGTTAAGTTCATTAATATCCAGTAGTGTAGTCTTAGCTTCGTTCGTACAACAATAAACCTGGATGCCTCATATTCATAATATTCAGGGTATTCTTGATCCAGCACTTTCTGCACATGGTTTTGGTGATACTTGTTGCCAGTCTAACATCAGAAGTCACAGAAGATCAATAAAAACTGTGAACAGAAAAATCGCTGGGTGTTTGAGAGTGACACATTGAAGACTATGGGGATGTCAGAGTGTGCATATGTGCCTCTGTGAGTCACTGAATGAGTACGTGCTTGAGTAAGTGAATGAGTGTGAGTTCACAAATGAGTTATTGAGTGAGTCCACAAGTGAGTTATTGAGTGAGTTCACAAGTGAGTGATTCACAAGTGAGTTATTGAGTGAGTGAATAAGTGAGCGAGAGCTTGTGTGAGTCAGCGAGTTCATGAGTTGCTCACCGTGCGCCTGTACGAGCGCGATATTCTTTCCCGCGCCGGCCCCAACACCGGCCACTGAGCTCGCCATGGCCACTTTCTCAGCCGTCACCACCGGGATCGGAGAGTGGAAGCCTTTCTGACCGCCTGAAAGCAACACATATTTAAAATCCTATAGACTTGGTTCACAGCACTTGGTCTCATGATAGTTTTGTTTTACAGTGTTCTTTATGGCAGTGCAATAATCACGAAAGAGAATTTTTTAAATTAATATTATTAACGTTTTCAAGCTCTACAAGGCTCCTTATCTCAATTATCATGAAAGCAACACAGAGGGCAGCTATTATTCTCTCATGTCTGCTGAGAATGCTCGATTCTGATTGGCTGAGAGGAAAAATTGATGATTTTACACTACAAAGTTTAAAACTTAAAATGATAAATGAACATAGGGGAAATGGGTAATTAATGGAATCTCTTACTATGGTGACTGCTAGGGGCCTAGTTTACTTAAACCCAAACAGCCCTTACATGTATTTGGGTCCAGTCCAGACCATTGATTGATATTATGCTTAGTGCATTGCGGTATATTTCTTTAATTTTGCGCATGTAAAAACGTGAAAAAATCTGAGGGCGTCTGACTGCTCAGCCAGCCCTATAATCGCTCACTGCTCTGCTGGCCTCAGCCCTTCTTACAACCTTGAAGAGAAACTCTTGTTTTATTACCGGTGACTGGGCCTTGACCGAGAAAGATGAAGTATTCTTTGTCCATGTCAAAAATCTGGTCAGCGTTGCTGCCAGCTGGAGGCTTGACGGTGACAGTAAAACTGCAGGTGAGGACGCCGTCTACGAAGCTACCGGTTTGCCCTGAGATACCCTCAGAGTACTGAAAAAGAAGGCATTGATTAACCCTTCCAAACATTTCAGTCATTTGGATCTGTTTTACCCATACCCTGGAGGTAACTAAAGATGATTTACTTGAAAATATTAAATAATTTAGAGGATACCATGCACATCCTAGGAAGAGCCCTAAAGGGCCTAATGTCCAGAAAGAATCGTATCAACGCAAGATCTATTGTGATGTCAATGATGCATTTGACTGAGCTCTTCCGTCTGCAGATTGTTTTTGGTTTTGAACATTTTTCATTCGCCTATAACATTTAGTTCTAACCAGACTCTAAAGATCGGTTTGCTCTGTGTTTAAGTACCGGGTTGTGGTACCGGGTACATGGTTGTGGCTTTAATGCATATTTGGGTTCAGCACTGTTGGTTGAATAAATGTTCTTACAACAAATACTCAGTCAAATGGGAAGAATTCAAGTACTTTCTCATTTAAAAAAGCCAATTTTTTCTCAAGATCATAACATTCGGAAATACTTTAGAACTTATTTTGTCTATAAAGTTTTGACATAGTAATTTATATTAATATATCAACATAGTATTAGTAATGACATGGGGATAAAAAAATTTGTACCGAAATAAAAGTTTTAAAAAATTCATAATAAAATATGTTTTCAAAAAGCAATCACAAGCTTAAACTTTACTTTTGAGGAAAATTTTGAAGCAATACATTACATGCTTCCAACCATTGCAAAATTTTCCTTGCTATATGTTGAAAGTGCTCCAGTTTTTTTACTTCAAAACTTTACTCAAAAGTCAAGTTATGACTGATTTGTCAGCAGACAGGTATTCAACATGTTTTCAAAAAGTGACCTCACAGGACTGAGTTCACCGTTGCTCTTCCCCGTGTTGAAGGATCGTCCGACCGTGACGCTGCTTCCTTCAGCTTTGCACTCCACCACAGAGTCTGAACCCTGAAACACCAAAACTTCGCTTTAACTGTGTTCATAGAGTTTAAATGAATAACAATATAAGAAGTCTATTATGGTACATTTATTTTTTTTTCCTTTTATAAATGTTCATTCAGTGCTGATTAAGTGCTGAGGACACGAAAATTTACCGTTACAAGAAAAAAAAGTACCATAACAGGTTTTATATGGTGATTTTAACGTTTTGGATAGTGTATCAAATATTTTTCTTTACATACACAGAAAATGCAGCTTCATCACAGGGAAAATAGGTGGCAGCTGCATGGAACTTTCCTGCACGTCAGACAACCACAGACGATTTAGCACTTGCCCCCAAAACATTTTCACTTGCCCCATACAAGTGGTCCATAGTCTCGTTTAAACTCTTCAAACGAAGTCACTTGAGTGTAGCCTCAATAGAAAGCTGATGCTGCTTATAATATGGATAATACAGTGGTTATACTTGACCTCACATAAGTCGAGCACCAGCTTAAATCAAACTCATTTTAAACCTTCTTCAATCTTCCCATCGATCATAAATAGAAGAAAATTTCGAAGCTTTAACCTCGGTAAGCCCGCTGTGACAATCATTACTCACCATTTTGTCATCGTCCGACAATGCAAATGCCACCCACTGATCTTTGCTCTGCATCTGTATTGCCATGGAGGCCTTATCAGCAGACGGTACCCACGTCAACACCTGGGGGACACAAAAACATGACTTCCAGTGACAGTATTATGAACCACTATTACCAGAGTTGGGGTGACTAAATGTTTTGAGATAAAAACTAAACTAAACAATGCATTCAATATATCTATTCAAGCATTACTATTTCAACTAGTTTCTAAATAGTTTTCAAATACAGAATATTAGATATACAATGCAGACATCATATTGGTAATTATGTTCATATGGATTTATCATTATACATTATCATTTTTAAACCAATAAACATTCCACCATTTTCATTCAAATGTAAAATAAATCAGAGGTTGGGAATTGATACTAGTATGTCATGGTCATCTACAGGTATAACAAAAACTATTGCTGATTTGCTGATTTGTGGAAACTGACTGCCTTTTATTTTTGTTCAAGGGCATCTCTATGCAGAATATCCTCTGAAGTCTAGCCGATTCATGGAAATTGACCTTGTTTATTTTTGAAAATACTACAGTGAGAATATAACAGACATATGTCATTAATGCTACATCCACTAATCAAAAGTGCTCACAGAGCACAGGGTCGCTTGAATCACACAACTTCCATCAGCTCCACGTGTTTTGACAATTCTTTTTAATCCAAACTAATCATGATTAAAATAGAAATTTATAATTAAACTAGACTAAACTAAACTGATATTTTTTACTTTGTTGATCAACTAAAACTACCGGTAAACTAAATCACACCAATTTTGATTAGATTAATCAATCAAAACTACTTTCGTCCCAACTCTGACCATTACAATAATAATTGACTGGGCATACAACCCACAGCCTCAAATTGGGGTATAATTATAATATAGTCCCTTGCCAAATAGATTTAAATGTGAGTCCCAATGGTTTCTGTTGGTAACTTTAAATTCTTGTCCATATCATGAACGAAGAAACCCAAGATGAGAGAAGTGTTCGTTCTTTAAATAAATTTAAGTTTGATTTGATTGATTACTATAACTAATAGTTTGAAAGTCCAAAGTCAGGTCTAATTACTTGTCCACACAGGATTTTTCATGAAAATAAGCATACTATCGAGCAAAGACAACTGCATCATTGGCTTTGAAATGATAAAATCATAGTGCTTAGTGACTCGTTAGACGAGAGGTTTAAGATAAAGTGACCCACCTCATCACAGACTTTCTCTCATATTCATTTTAAATCTCTAGAAAGTTCACGATGCAGTTGCCTGAGCTATCGAGGATTTCGAGTCCTGCTGACTCTTAAAATAGACGACAGATTTTCCTGGGTAAGTGAAGAAAACTCCTTGCTATTAGAACAAATAGTTTACACATGACATGACTACTAAGTTACTGATGGTTATTCCAATAAACTACAAGTACAATATTTACAGTACAAGCTTTACAATATGAATATGAAGTATAAGCTTTACAATATGAATATGAAACAATATGAAACAATTATAGTCTGCACATATAATGCAATAATACTGCAATAAGAAGATGCACCTCAGTACAGGTGTCCACCGACGTGCAGCCGTCGGGCCTCGTGAGGCAGCCTTTGGTCGAACCGCAGCCGTCCGTGATGTATTGGGCCTGCAACAACAAAACACTGTGATAAAGGCTGGACAATGTGGAGTAGGATTATGGGATAGCGTCACTAAAACTTGCAGTTTCCCTGTTTATTGCTGTCGCCTTCGCTTATGTCCACCCTACTCTAGCTTAAATGTTGCGCATTTTCATCTCTGCCTATATGGCTAACTCCCACAAATTTCTAACACACGAAATGCTGTTTTTTCATTCCTAAAAAATACTTTACACATGTAAGACATTTTCCGGTCGTGGGTAAAGAAAGTGAGATGTATATTAAAAAAGTAAAACAACAACAATTTGAGTAGAGAAGATTCCCCAATCAATACCACCTCTATAATGAGACCACGTTTTTCAGTCCCAATCCCTCAAAATGATTCCAATGGGAACCTCCATATTATAAAGACCACCTCTCCATTAGACCACTTTAAATCAGTCCCACAAGTGGCTTTAATAGAGGTTCTACTGTACCCCTAATGCATTGTATTATGTCAAAACTTGACATTTTGCTGTGCAACAGCTCAGCTTCTTCAGAAGAGAGTGTGCTACTCAAGCTTCTCCCGCGTGGTTGTGCTAAACCATCCTGAAGAAGCCAGGCAGTTGCCCAGCAAAACATCGAATTCTGATCATGATGATGATCATCATTTTCGGAATCCATTAGTTACGAGCAGCCATAAGCTAGTCCAACACCCTTTAAGGACGCTACCATTGCCCTTGATGACAATGATGAGTAATGGCACTAACTTACATTTGGTAAAAAGAGCATGTGTGTAAAATAAAAAAGTGTCCTTACCTGGACATGGCTGACCACAGCTGCTGCCGCGACCAGCAAGAGGAGAACGCACCGCATCGTGTCACTCGCTAAACCCAGCTAGAAATGGAAACAAAAATGGGTAAGTCAGGAACAGGGATGAGGGGGCCTATCATCTCTCTCATGCGTACAATCCAATTTTTGGTATCAGAATTTGTGCTAAGTGACCTTGACATGTGCAGAGAGATGTTTTGAAAATGACAGGAGCAGTTGCTGAAACTGTCAACAGTAAGTTAAGAGTTTGTGTTGTGAAAGACGAACTAATCATGTCCAAAAACATATATGAGGATGCCTTAGAATTAAGTGGGATGTGGGAAATTGGCAAAAATTAAGTGGTTGGTGGGAATTTGGGCAATTAAGTGGGAAGTGGGAAAATTACCAAAATTAAGTGGGAACAAATTCTAATTTTAGTGGGAAACTATAAAAAAAATGCACGAGTTGGGGTCATGCATGTAAATTTTTAAGGGCCCGGTCATTTACAATTTGCTTGGGGGGGCAGGTATTGGGGTGAGGAGTTCATACTTTCAAAATTGAAGTCATGGTGGGGGGGTCATATTTTCAAATTGAAGACCATTGGGGGGGGGGGGGAGGGCGGGGGGTCATACTTTTGATTTTAGGGGAAAAAGAAAGAAGCGCAAGCATAATCGCATGAAATTTGTAAAACAAAGGAAGGCTTTATTGACAAATGTCAATTGACAAATCTAGCTGAGCTATGAAATATGGGTTTTAAGGTTATCTTTCTGTTTGAAATAGCCTCAGATGCTATAAAAAAGGGTCTAAATTTCAAAATTTTCATGGGGGAGGATGCCCCCAAACCCCCCTAGAAAAGCTGTGCACCTCCTCGTTCAACATATTATGCCTCTGAATTTTTGCAATTATGGCTACGCCACTGTACAAGTAATGCTTTGACATATATAATTTGAAATAATAACCTATATTGATATTACAACACTATTTTTTGCCTTTGAGACAACTATACTCGAACAGAAAACTAAATGATTGATAATGGATTATATGGCAGACTACCTGGAGGGAGAATATTTGAAGTATTATGAAAAAGAGTATGATAATGATGAAAAAATGGGAAGTCTTAGAGATGGTAGAATCTCAGACTCTGAATCTGAATTAGTATCTCAAATAGAATTACAGTCATTCCAAAATTCATATTTATGAATCCCAGGAAAATTCAATGACTTTTCAAGACTTTATTTCAGATTTTAATTTTTCCAAGAAATTTTTCTACCAGTAAATACCTAGTTTCATCTCAATAGGGCCTATGTAATGATCAAAGAAGACAGTATGTAAATAATTGAGTTCTTTTCTTCTTTTGCACACATCTACAGAAATAGAAATTTTACCATAATATGTTGTGTGTGGGGCTCTTGCAAAGCGAGCAAAAATTAGACTTTGGAAGATATCAAGGTGTCAAATATATCAGAATTTTATTTCTAATCAAACAGCAATCGGATTAAAAGTTCAACCAAAATTCAATTACTTTTTACTAAATTTCATTTTTTCAATGACTCTTTACAAAATTCAATGACTTTTCCAGGATCTTGAAAATATGAATTTCAATGACTTTCACTTGAACAGATATGGGGGGGTGGGGGGGGGGGGTGGGGAGGGGTCATATCATACTTTTCATTTCTCAATTACTGGGGAGGGGGTTGGACTTTCATTTTGTAATATATTGGGGGGTCGGATTTTCCTTCTTGGATCTTTCAAAAATCTACCTGACCCCCCAGCAAATTGTAAATGACCGGGCCCTAACAATTTAAAGTTAATTGTTATAGCATGTCATTTTTTAACAAAATGTTCATTACAAGTACGCATTTTAGTGGGAAATGAAATTATTAAGTGGGAAGTGGGAAATGAGCTAAAATATAAGTGGGAAGTGGGATCAGGACCTCCCCATCTAGACCCACATATATGTATTCCAACCTGATGAACTGATTCAAGGATTTAAAAGTAAATGTGTAGTTTATGGTCTTATGTCCCTGCTATACAGGATAAGATGACTCTACATTCACGCAAGGTCATTGGAATCCTTGTCACACTGCATCTTTCTCAACTCCCTGGGGAGCATACATCACTAGCATTTAGTGTCCACTCGCCTGACCTGCCTTTACTTAACGTTTGTGTACCACAGGTTAGTCTGCACCTGTTTAGGCATGAGTTTGCTCAACACCCACCAGACCCGACTAGGAATCAAACGATATTCTGGTGTCAAGTCCAACTCCATATCCACTTGGCCACAGAAGCAATCAAAAGCATAGGTAAATGTGCTTAAGTTGTACAGAAGTATACTTGATTATAAGAAGAATGTTCTATAAACCTTCTTAAATGTTCAAACGTGTAGGTATCATACATATGTGTTAAATCAGCCGGTGGAGCGTTTGCTCAACACCCACCCCAGTCTCAACTGGGATTTGAACTCACAAGCTTTTAGTCCTCAAACGTTCTAGGTTAAACATGGTATTCAGTATATTAGGTCCATATCATTGGCTATGTTTCATACAGTTAATGGCACCCTTAAAATCAGTCTTAAAAAGTCATTATCATTGCACAAATGCCAATATATTGTACAACATCTGTAAAAAAAATCAATGTCCAGCTTTCACACAACTGATGTTATTTGTAGCTTGGGGGCTCTGCTAATACAAACACTGATAACATACCATCACCTTCGGTATACGCATCATCCCCAATATGCAACCCAGTATTTTTGAATTTGGATGAATTTAGGACTTCATAAAATTTACAATAGCAATATCTGTGCACGAGTGTTTCATTTTCTTGGACTCTACATAAAACTACATGAACTAAAGTCTGTGTGTCTTTTGCATTATATCCCTGGCATTTGAAACAATATTTTAATATCGGTGAACAATTATTTGCAGTTTCCAATCGTATGTTGTCTTTTATAGCGACATTGCAGAGCAAGATGTGATGTTACACCATAAAAAAAACTACAATCGACACAATAATGGTGCCGACGTATTATTAGAGAACATGTTGCCTGCGTATTATATGACTTTTGCGTATTATATGACTTGTCAGATATTATATCTATTTTACACAAAATTATGTTTACCTCATGATAATCGATATTCTGCTTTCTTCTATTTTATCCTCACATCACGGAATAAACAGTCGTTGTTCTTTACATTATGTTTCATGAAAAACTAAATTTCTTTACATATTTTTTCAGCAGTTTATATATTAATTTAACTCAAAATAAAAGTACGCTTCTAATGCAAAATTATAAATTGCAAACTCTAAAGTTTTCATTGTACTACCGTATACGACCATCCAAGTGCCCACACTTGTGTAACCACCCTCCCCCCTCTTTTTCTTAAATGTCCTTAAGAATTATGTATTGACTGCACTCTCATGTAACAGCCTACCCCCAGTTTGAGAAAATTTCAATTTAACAACCTGGGCGCTTGGATAGTCGTATACGGTATATTGGTAAAATGAATTATGTTGGAAATTAGATTATGGTATAACATACATGTATGTGAAAAAAATCAACAATATATACTTATAAAGTAATGATTTTTTTTCTAAAACCCTCATTCTGGGTTGTTTAAAACGCTCAAATCCATCTGTGGCGTAACAGACATAGATTTTGGCGTAAATCAGGCCGATTCAGTTCAAACTGATTCCAAGTACAGACGACCGGCCCTTCTGATCATCTGTGATCAACTGGACATGTTTAAATTGTGATATTCTAAACTGTTGATAACCATTGATCAAGCAAACACAACTTTATCTAAGCGACACAAGTTGTTAACACTTAAAATGTGTAAACTGAAACCCTTACCAGAAAATGCACGTGTATAACTTATCCAACAAGACTTTTTGATACCTATTAAAACTGGTGAATCCAGAAAACACTGTGTAACTTCAGTAAATCCGAGTAGAGTAGAACATATAGTCTGCACTTGCAACTTGCAGGTGCATTTATGTTTATAGTTTATACTCTGTGGTCTTACTGCGTTTCTCTGAATGAACTTAACACATTCATGCTTTACAATTTATACCAATGAAAATGCTGCATCATTTAAAGGGAGTCACGACACTTCTTTAAACCTCTAGTGGAATATGGGACAATATGGGACAATATGATTTGCTCTATTAATTTCGATTATGCTCAATCTGGTAATTTAAAATAAATTTACATAACCATTATTAAAAACTGCCAGTCACTATTTCACACGTTGAAATGTATTGACTGATCAATATATCGTCGTGACACCATGAAATACTTTACGTGAAGAAATTAAAGGCTCTTACATGTATTTGTTAGAAAAAGTGCTGCATCATATATTATCTGCTTGTGTCAACAAGTTCTTAATCTCCCAGTCAATACTTTAACATGACCAAACCAAATCCATATGGCTCAAATAATCCAGGTAATATTTGTGGTTAAATTCGACCTTGTAAACTACTGGTATTCACAAATGAGACCTTGTCTGATGCCTACCCCATCTAAGTCTGTGAATACTGAACATATGTTCACACATTTCCTTTATACCAAAGTTATCTCATAAAGACATAAAGCTATATCCATGCATTCTTATAGCACAAATCAACAATCATTGCAGCATTGGTTACATAATTACCTCAGAAGCTGATATCTGTTATTGACATGAAAATTTACAACATATAGCTCTTTACATAGATTGCCACGCCCACTTTTGCTGTGCATGTTTTAATTTGTGGCCTGCAGCCAAATTTCTGTCATGCATATCTGAACATATTACCCCAGAATCGGTATGTTTGTAATTTTATTCAAAATTTTCAGCGTCTTCTATGGTAACTATTGTTAATCAATGCAACTTCTTATACTTTCTACACATGTTTTAACATGAGATTAGTTTTAACACTGAGAAAAAGAGTCTCATTATATTAAATATAAACTTCACCGTCATAGTTTATTCCATAACTCGGTGTATCAACATATAAATTATGATTATGCCAACAAACTCACTTATGTAAACTCACACCAGGACAGTGGTCTACTCCTGTGAATTACTGATTACATGACATTCATTTTAAAATATTAACTACCGGGGTAATCGGTAATCGAAATACTACAGGTTATGAAAGTTATTTATACAACCAAGTACATGTACAGTATTCAACAGATATCTCAACAGAATAGGCACATCAAACAATACATGTATACTTATAACTTATGTAAACACTAACACAAATTACGTCTGGTGCATATATACCTTATAAGATATCTACTTTTCCAATAGTAGTGCTAAATAGCAGTATGTAGATAAAAGCAGTTTCATAGACCACTTTATATCCTATATCCAAATATAGTTTTCAAATATGGAGTCAAGCACGCAGAGGCAAATATCCTACAAAGTTGAGTTTTGTTTGCTATGGTATATAATACTACATTGAAAATGAAAACGAAGAATGAAATATCAATAAACAGATATAAATAGCACACACGACAAGCACATAAATTACTAAAGCATTTAGATTCTTAGCTCCAAGGCTTTATAAATGAACTGCTTAGTAGCTAGGTTTCTTTAGTATTCCATTTGAAAGTTATTATAGCATCACAGATTATTAATTTTCTACCATCCATCCAGGATTCCCCAAATTTGTATCTGTGTTTTTAAGCAATTGCATGGAGGTAAATTACTAAAATAACAAGACTTCCAGTTGAATGGCTCAAACAGGAATCAAACTCACGAGCCGAAGTTTTGCAAGCAGAATCCATATGCACATTGGCAACAACTTGAAGGGATGGAGTAAAAAAATTGGAGTTATCCAACTTTCAAGTCATCCGAGTAAATTATAAAATAAGATGGCTATTTGATCGAGTTATTCATAAATTTGAGTTATCAGAGTTTGAGATACAATGGATCATACTGTACATTCCACATCACGACAACACTGGGTTTTATTGCCACGTGTGTCTTCTTGCACTAAGTCATCACGACAATATTTAAAGTTTGGCTGTAAACTCTTGTTTCTAGGCCAAGTTTCTGTCCAAGTTTTAGGTCCACCATGGAAATAAGTTGCTAGATATTTTTTAATATCTTAAACTTTTGGTGTTAATCATATTCTTTATCATTAGGCATAATTTCACAATTTATCTTTTCTTCATGTTTTTGTATTTGTAATTTTTTCAGCATCACATGTATTTCAATATTGTAGTCCATACTCAGTATTTCCAAAGATTCAGTAGTATTTATATATTTTGTCACCTCTGTATATTGAAACTATAAAATTGCTGTTATTTTTAATGTAAGTATAAGCAGATATTTTGTATTATTATTGTTTGCCATGATGATATTGAATAAAATCAATCTCAATCTCAAGTTTGGTAACTTTATCTTAATTTTTTAAAGAAAAATTTGGTATGCGCATGTATTAGTCTATGTTTTATGTTAGTCATCGGGAGTATTTTTAGCAAAGATGGCTATAAATTGGTTACGATCTTCTCTATAATTTTTGTTAATCGTATATCTATATCATCACATACAATTACACACATATATACACTTAGTCTCTGTTTTCATAAGAAACACATGTACATTTTAAGATAAAGATAAAGACTTAATTAAATAAGAATTTTCATTTTAATAAAAAAAATCTAAGGAATTATTTAAGGAAAAAAATGAAAGACTTAAAAATTTCCAACTCAGAATATGTTGTGTAGTTTTCATTGGTATAATGAACAGTACAATAAAAGTATTCAAGAAACAGTGTTCAATGCTCCTAATAGCACTAATAATGTTATCAGTTCCTTGGCAGTCTAGATTTTCTGCCTAGAACCTCTAGCTGTTCCAGTGATAATATTGAGAACCATTCATTGTTATACAATAGGGTAGAGAATAGATTTAACACACATAAAATCCAAAGCAAATAGAGTCACAACTCAAATGTTAAATCACCAGGCGACTTCATACATATTTTTACAATTTTTAAACTTTGCATTACTTTTTATAACACTATCCAACAAAATATTTGAAGGCAAAAATTACTTCATTTTTCATAACATACTGACACTACAATAACCACAAAATAATCATCTTCCCCTGAGAAGGTGGTCATCAGACCACCTATGGCAAGATGCAAAATAATGTGAATAAAAGTGAACAGCACACAAATTTTTTATATATATTCCACCATTGAGAGATTGTCTACTACTGATAAAAAATCAATGCAAAAGCAAAAGTTACATTGAAAAGTTGTACACTTTACGTAATGCTCTTTGACTTTACTCTTACAACCTACACAGAAACAAGTGGAGGATTTCTGATTAACTTATCAACTACAGTTGAGAAGAACAATCAACACTGATTAGAAAACAAGAGCAGAAAAAAAACTTATCACCCCAAATGTTGCTTTTTCAATATTTACATGGAACAAAGATATTGGTTCTGTGGCTTGAGGTTGATGCATGCAAATTTCTAACATAAAAACATAATTTTCTACTCTTTTAACCTCTACTAAAGGACAGTATCCATATGTTGAAAATTCTGCCTCTATATTTGTTATATATAGATCTACAATTTTCATCTTTGTTTGTTATCATTTTTAACAATTTGGTTTCTGAAGGGAACATTTGTTGTCGAAACCTAAAACAATCATTGTAAAAAAAATAAAAAATAAAAAAATTAATAGCATAATAGTTAGGTTTTATCAACATTTTTCATCCACATGTAATCATTTATCTTGCAGGGACGTTCGGAGAAATGCGGTGTACGTTATTGTTGGATGGTTAACGTTTCAAAGAACACGTCCAGCGAACTGATATTTACGCTGGTTGCTCGGTATTCTCGGAAACCTTCAGCCATTAACATCTTTATAAAAAGACAGATATTTTATTGACGGTGTGAATTCTGGGTATCTAGTCCATACGTATATTGTTAGTATGTATATAATGCGTCTAACAAAATAGATGGTAATCAAAATGTCATGGGATCATTCAAATCACCTGGATATACAACCCAACTGACGTTATCAGGACGGGAAGATTATAATCGGCAGTCTGCACATCATGATGTAAAGAGATGGCCTATTTAAAGTAGAGCATGTTATGTTTTCATTTAGATTGTTATGCCAGAAATTATCATGTTTGTGATGCGCGTCGCTGTAATCAGAGAAAATCAGACTTTCTGTCGGCAATATACTAATTATAGAACAAGCATGTTTAAAACATTGATTAGCTTTTAATAAACTGCCAAAGTCTCGTGGCAGGGTAATAGTCTTGATATTACCAGTTTAACTAGGAAACTATTGTGGTCAGATATTGCTGACAAAGGCTTGTGAAATTAGTATATGTACAGCTGCTGGTTTGCTCTATGGTATTCCTTGGATCCTGATGTCTAGATGTATTCTAGAAGTATTCGAATTCTAGATGTTCTAAATTGATGCCTATATGTGAATTGTTGTATTTTGACATTTTGCATGGAATAAAAGATACAAATGCCAGCAAAAGCTTATTAAAAACCAGGACTCAGGCTTCTCCCTCCTCTGAGCCTTAATCAGAGGGGGGTGGCGCCTAACAGCACACCTTTACAAGAACCCAATCACAGCTGTAAAGAAAGTACTATAAGAAAGCCAATCCTTTACAATGAGGTGCACGAACAGTAAAAGAGTATCCGGATTAGGTGTGGTATATGGGAAAATATAATCCATCTATTTGAGCCTCTCAAGCAATCAGAATACACCATTGCGGGGTATGTTACATTAGAGTTTAATTTATGATTGCTAGTCTACTCCGAGCTCAAATCCTACAATAACCAGGTTAAAATTTTGTTACCTGGTCAAGTATTGGAAGAATAATGAAGAAATATGTCATGGTTTGGAGGTCACCATGTATGAATGCATGCCCGAATGTAGTGAATATTGCCCGAGCTTGCGAGGGCAATATTCACTACATGAGGGCATGCACGCTTTATTTGCAAGTAAATTTTGCAGAAAATCCAACGTACACACAATTCTTTAGCATTGGCATACATTAAGTGAGTGTACAGATGGCCAATATGGTTATATATTGATTTACTTATTTGAATATAGATAGCCGAAAGTGTGACCCACTTTTAGAGGGCACTATTGCCCAGTCTCTGTGGAGAAATAAGTGACTGGCTGATATGGCTCTAAGCAAATCACAATGCAGGATTTAGGGGCGTGTCACATATAGAGTGTTATTGATCAATGTGCATGTTACACATATATCCAGGAATATAAATTCAGAGACAATAAAAATGCTTATCATTTATCAATAATTATTTTGGAGAATCTGAAAACTAAACCGAAACTAGATGTAAAATCAATTTACTCCTAAACCTGGATAATCAATATCACTATGGTTTTCCTATCTGAACGGTGGTTTTATTTATCACGCACGTAAAAGCTTATCCACGGTATAAAACGTACAGTAATTGTATTTGTACAGCATTTAGATTGATTTAGATGTAAATATTCAATCACTTACATAATCAACAACTTTATCGTTTGTCTTTAAATGATTCTGGATGCTTAAGGAAGTACTACTGAAAAACTTAACACACAATGCAAACATTAAATTTCGCAAAACACAATGTCCTCAATGTCCTAACAGAAAGGTGATCTCAAATGGTTAACCACATTTGCCAGATCAATTTTTTTGCTGCATGTACACAAACATATATTTATTGCCTAAAAATTATTTAACTTTAATTAATATGTGTATTTTTAGACTATTGAATATTGTTAGATATTATGTATATACTGTATATGTAATTTTATTTATATGTATTGTAACTTTGACATACCTGAAATAAATGTATGATTTTAAATATTCTTTTGTAGGAGCATGAGATTGCAAAGTACATTTCCATTTATGCACTTGAGGTTTTGATGTTCATACAAATTCTGTCTCAGACTCAAATCAAATGGTCACTTTCATTGATGAACTAATTCTTTAGTGTCAGCTCTTTACTTTTCTGTTTAAACATTTTGATTATCAATTTTTATTCATAAACTTGAAAAGTAAGCTCAGAGTAAGTAAGATCTATTTACTCTGAGTATCCACTATACAAGTCCTACATATAATGGAAAAGAAATTAATGAGCATTATGTTGTGTGATTTAATGTTAAACACAGACACGTATAATTCATCTTTGAACTTAAAATTGAAGAGGTTTCTGTGTAAAAGGAAAAAAATTAAAGATCAGTTGTTCGAAAGCTGTGGATTTAACGTTATAAAAAATAAATTAAGTAAGGGAATGAAGAGAAAGGTTTATATTTTATTGTTTTATTGCTTACCTTATTCTTAAACATAATAGATCATAATACAACAGTTAAGTAATGCTTAGAAGATAGGAAAAAATTTACTATTAATGGATCACTTAATTTCTAACGTGAATTAAAAAAAGACGAGGTTTTACTGCAGTATTAGAAATACTTTGTGTTAATCAATAGCAAAATGATCATGAACTACAAACATTTCATACAGTCATGAGTCATTGAACAGCTGATATTCTTTATAAATAACAAAAATTACGCTTAGAAATGCAGTTTCTCAATTGCTCATATGATTTTGTATAACAGGTTCACAATATAATCATTTGAATCATCTTAAATAAATTAATAGAGAACACAAAAATGCATTACATGATGAACATACAGATAATCTAATATGCAGAAATAGAAATACTGATACAGCAATTAATGCATCTCCATAGCACAAAAAGTCATTATCTTTCATAAGCTACAAACATTTTTTTTATTTCGATACCCAAATTAGGTCAAATAAAATGTAATAAAAAATAAACCAAAATTCACTCATTTAAATGCCAAACTGAAACTGAGCTAAATCAGATTTTAATGACTGGTTTCCGTTAGCTCTTTGTGAACTCAAAAACAAAAATTAAAGGCTTTTTTTTCAAGATCCTATCACACGTGCAACTTCTTCATCACATTCAGTATCCATCATATCCATTGTGTATTTAAAAATAAACCAAAATTCACTCATTTAAATGCCAAACTGAAACTGAGCTAAATCAGATTTTAATGACTGGTTTCCGTTAGCTCTTTGTGAACTCAAAAACAAAAATTAAAGGCCTTTTTTTCAAGATCCTATCACACGTGCAACTTCTTCATCACATTCAGTATCCATCATATCCATTGTGTACTTCGATTGGTCTTTCTCTTTGGTTTCCTCGTGTTCACATTTTGATTGAAGAATTTTATGCTGCAACCTGAACAGCTGCATCATGGTTTTATAGATCAGTTCTGGCCGAATCAGCCCAAAATCGTAAAGATTGACAAGATGAAGCATAAAATTGCCTATCAAATTGAGCCTAATAACTTGTGGTCCGTATTCCTGAACAAAATCCGCACATGCTTTCGGAAGCTGACAATCCCCTATGAAATTATGATGCATCACGTGCAAATTCCACATTTTCATGATCTCTTTCTCCCCTTCGTTAACATCTGTAAAATCGTCAATCAAATTCTGTGTTTTTTGCCTGAGCCACTGTGGATCGAGTTGACCATCACTGTCTACATCAATCTCAGATGGCCACTGAAGTGCACAAGTGAGTGTGTGAAAATACAGCCGATTGTGTCCTGCGACCATCGGTCTGGGCGTGTGTTCTTCACAAGTATTAGCATCATCAAATTCCGTCATGTCATACATCATCTTTGGTTGTTTCCACACCAATATCTGCGTTATCGGCATGCGTTGCACAGGTTTGTCTCGGCAAAATGCGTAACCCATGTACGAGTACAAATCATGTGGATTTCCCGAATATGATCCATCGTAATGTTCATTTATCATAACGTCTATGCGACCTCCCTTTGGATGTTCGGAGTAGGTGAAGAGCATTCGCGGGTGACAAGTTCTCAAATGTTTGAGAAGTGGATAAATGTCAATGCAATTCAATAAACACCACGGACACGTTGTATCGTCTCGTGCCTCTGTTTGCTGACACGTATTGTTGTTATACATAAATTGATAGAAGATTCTTCTCTTTTTTGGTGATTCTAGATCATTACAATCACTTTCTTTCTCAACAACTTCTTTTTTCACAACAGTATCCTTCACCTGTTTGTCCGTTTTTGGATGCTGCCAACTAAGACTGAACTTGAGAGTTGGACATATTTTAAAAACAGAATCTTTGTCGATTGATTTTCCTCCATTCACAGCATGCCACATTGCCGGCTTATTGTGCGACAGATGAGCTGCTTCTTGCTGAAGATCAGCAAGTACAAGTTGGTAATCACCAGATGTTAATTGACAATGTTTTTTTGCATCAAATATCACCAGTTGTGCACCAAAAAATACGCTGCTCGGTTCTTTGTTGCTCTCGGCATCTTCACCAGACATTGGTGGTGTATTTTCCTCGTCTTGATGCAGAGACCTACTCTTTCTTCGCTTAGAAGGAACGGATTCATCTTCAACAACTTTGGATTTGTTTTTGACTCCCAATTGACACTTGATTCTCATGTTGAGTGTGTATCCTTGACCGGGAGAAATGTCTGAACAACCACGAAAGCACATGCTGTCAACAGGAAGTGTGACAGGTTGCACTTTGGCACTATCTGGGTTACAGGGAATACTTGTTTTACCAATGGTCACTTCAGCCGCTGAACTTGACGTTATTTCATGTGCTGTCAATTTCCTTTTCCTGTCAACAGTCTTTGTTAGAAATGCCTCTAATTCAGCATTTTGAGAGAGTATTGCACTGTCATAAAATCCCTGAATTTTGAGTTTCATGCTGTCAGGCTGGTATGCAGAGTTGCATTTTGCTTCAGCCTTGGCTAACAATGAATCAACTTTAAATCCTGATCGGGTATTACGTGTTCTTACGGATCTTTCTTTCATGTATGATAAATTCCTGTGCAGAAAAGTGGCAGATGTCAGATGCCTTGCTCTCAAGTATCTGTATATTTGCGTGGGTTTTTCAAAAGCTTCGAGAAAAAGATCATGATCGGCCTGTACTTGATCCACCTGCAATTTCGAATCATCCGCCATAAGTTTCTCTTTCTTCGAAGATCGCATTGTTTAGTCTATAGAGCATAAAATGTTAATATTTTCAATTTTATTACCTTAATCATAAATTCGCGCGATACAAATAATTTTCAAAAGTTCAAAACGAGACGATGACCTCACGAGTTTCACAAAGGGAATTTCTTTCTAGCCTTTCAACAAGGCGCAACTTTTCTCCAAATTTGGACAATTACCTTGTACAGGTGTGTATTGATTAATCACGTGACTGCAGGTGTGTTATATGTGTCAGCTTTGACAGTACCATATTAAGATAATGGACAATACACTCTTAAAGAGATTAGCAAGTACTCAGATTTGAGAGATGATGTATATTTAGAAAGTGGATATCCATATACGGTATTGACATATGGTTGTAGTACACTAATTAACTTGTGTAGGGCCAATAATATTTATTTGTTTTGAAAAGTTAATGAACCAGGAACCAATGCTTTCTAAGTATTGTTATAATTTTCATAACATTATTTTTAAATGATAAATTTAATAATTGAATTTTCAATTGGACTTTTTTTCTAATGTGATATATATTTATATTATGGTAACACCAATTTTGAAATACACTGCTAAGTTTTGAGAGAATTTGATCAGTGGTATCAAATTTCCAGCCATAGATTTGATTAATATTACATTCATTTCAGATTCTGATGGTGAAGACTTTAACAGAAGTTCCAAAGGAAGAAATTTGACAGTCTACCATGGGTCGAAAAACACATGGGCCGTATCTCATAGCGGCTATCGAGCATAATGACCATGAAAAAGTTGGTGAAATCTTAAGTCAGCACATTCGTCCGAAAGAAAAAGTGAAGGAGCTAATTTATTCGGATGTTAAACGACTTGCATCAGAACACACAGAATGCCCACTCCTTCTGGCTGCCAGTCTGCCAGACCCATCAATTCTCGCATATTTTACTAAAAAACATCAAGTGGACATAAATTATGTGAAAAAAATACCATCAGGTAGAAGGATTAAGCTTAAAAGTGCTCTGTTGGTGGCAGTTCGCAACGGATTGTATGATACTGTAGAGGGAATACTCGGACTTCATGCTGATGCTGATGTGCAGGACCATAAAGGTCGTACGCCACTTCATCATGCGGTGAGGAAAGCGGATTATAGAATGGCAAAAATGCTCCTCACTCGAGGTGCGCAACCAAACCTTACTGACATGGGTGAAAATACTCCTCTTCATGTTGCTGCGATATTTGGTCACGTTGAAATGGTGAAGTTACTTCTACATTATAATGCAGATCAATATAAAAAGGGTCAACATGGAGCAATTCCCATAATAATAGCAGCAAAAGAGGGCCACCTAGAGGTGTTGCGCCTCTTTTGCCTAAAGACTGAAAATGTTAATTTGAAAATTCCATGTTATGATGAGAGAGAGAAGTCAGCATTGCATGTCGCAGCAGAGGGCGGCCATCATGAATGCATTACTATGCTGATTGAGCAAATGTCAGCAGACATCAACAACCAAGACTCAGAAGGAGAAACGCCACTTCACTGCTGTGTGATTAATGATTACGACCCTCTTGGTATGAAATCCAAAGAGGATTATACTGAGTGTGTTCGGATTCTTTTGAAAAACGGTGCAGACGTGAATCGTCAAAACGGTCGAGGAGAAACCGCACTTCATTTGGCAGCCAGAAATGAGTTCCACAAGATTGTGGATGTGCTCATTCAGGGAGGGGCAGATCCTTTAGTCATGGACAATAATGATGATAAACCGATTGACTTAGTATCTGAGGAGGACACTGTTTCAAGGCATGCTTTAAAACAAGCTCAAGAAGACAGGGAACGCTACCTCAATGACATGTTGGAGATTCAAGCCAAAGGTTATTCAACGTCATTGCATCAACTGCCGAACAAGTCAATGAATTCACTGATGTCATCATCATATGGCAGCTCTCTGCATGATGTTGGCAGAAGCATGCCAATTTTAAATGGACAATCTATGCCAGTGCTTGTCCATCAGCAAGATGAATACTTACAACCTCAGAAATCAGGACGAAGTGCCAGTGAGTCTGTAGATCAACAATCTGATGGCACATATGATCAAATAGGGTCTGATGATTCATACGCACCAGATAAAAATGAGAGTAAGTCTGGTTCGATGTCCAGCTTATCGAAAATCTTGCAGCAGAAACTTGCAAAACCAGGACGAAAAGATTTCAATGGTAAAATAGATAGTTCAGACTCAAGTCATTATGGAGAACTTGGTCAAAATACAAAACCCACACGATCACGCTCAGTAGACATAATAGGATCTGGTGATAAAAGAAAACCTCTACCTCAGGCAGTACCACAAAAATCTAACAGATCGCTTCCTAGTCCACCTCCATCACCTGCTGGATTGCAGCGTGAAAGTTATATGACTCAAGTTAGTGCCATGACTGAAGCAACAAGCGTATGGGATGATGAGTCCTCAAGAATTTCTTCTGTGTCGACATTCTTGCAAGAACCTCAGAAACCTCAAAATAAATTAGATCAGTTGAAAAAGTCGAATATAGAACAATCAGAAAAGTACATTTATAGTAATACCTCTGAGGCAAGTGGGCCTTATGAAACACTGCCTGATGAGAAGGTAGGCGTTCAACCCAAATTAAAATTTCGTCCCACCAATGCACCACCTGCAGCTCCAAAACTTGCAACACCCGAAATGTCCGATAGTGATGACACATTTTTTGATGATGAATCATTTGACACTCTGTCAGACAATGCTTTGGACAGTGACAAGCCAAGAATCAAGCCAAAGCCAAAGCCAAAACCAAAAGATTTGAAGAAGAAAGCCATAGAAAATCGAGCTAAGCAAGACTCCCACGCTAAACCTAAAGATGATCCGGCCCTTACCAACTGGCTTGAAGAACAAGCACAGCTACTGAAAGAGAGAAATGCTGAAGATAATGTGAATCCATTAGCACAGAGTACACCTCCAACTGCCAAGAAGGGTAAAAAGAAAGCTGTTCTTCCTCCTGCTGCTCAAAACAAGAAGCCGTCCCCTGTTGTTGACTCCACGGCTTCCCCAGGAGTGAAGCACCGAGTGATGGCGTTCCAGTCTGGCGGGTCTCCTGTTGCGCGGCCACGCCCTGTACCCAAGGAACGGCCACCTCCGCCCCCAGTCCCGGCGATGAGGAAGACCACACAGCTAGATGACGAGAAGGAGGTATGTTTATTTATGCACTAACACCTCCAATTATCAGAGAACCTCTATCAAAAGACCACCTCTCTACTGTGACTACATGTAATGAGGCCAGTAGCCAAGATAGCTATTGTTTTTATCTCAACTCTAATAATTTGTATTTATGGATAAACAAAGCAAATAGCCATTTTCTTTGATCATAATACAAAAACTATAAATATGATGTACAGTTAACTCAAAAAATTTATTTCTTTGATCATAATAAAAAAAAACTATAAATATGATGTACAGCTAACTCAAAAAAATTATTCACTCTGTTCAATTTCTCGTCACACAGGTCCAAGATAACAGATAGCAAATTTTTTTATAACAAGTATTTCTTCCAGTTTACTATCTGACATTAAAGGTTTATTGCTGACGACATTTACAACTTACAATTATTATCATTATTCTGGTTCTGGTCAAAGTTCTGTGTATCTGGTACACACCAAACTGGTTTATCTGTTTGCTATCCTTAAAATATTTTTTCTTATTGTATTTACGATTAACATTTCTAGAACTGATTTTGGTCTCACAGAAAACAAAAATGCATAATAATGATATTGTACTGACGTTTTTATCTTTACATGAAAATTAATTGACACAAATTGTGATATGAGAGATAACTCGTGGGCTCTCTACCAGTAAATAATCATTGGACATAGATGCTATTATCATTTTTTTAAAACATTTTTGAGCCTATTTTAGACTAGTTTTAGTTTACCTTTTAAAACATTGATAGTCCGCATAGATTTAGTCTTAAAAAGAAACAAAATATTACCGGTATGTTCTTATTTATTTGGGCATCCATCTTGCCATAAGCTATCATCCATCATATTCATAGAATGATAGATTTGAAACATGTGAAGATGGTTAGCATCATGTCAAAATACCTGAAAATTTTCCCAGTGTTTGGTAATTTATTATTAGAAATAGGGAAAAAATAGATACCACTAAATTATTTAGTCATTAAGTTTACTTGATACCGGATTGAACTGCCTTTGAAGGCAATGACATTTATGAGGTCAGCACATCATGGAAACTTTATAAAAGTTAAAATGTGTGTTTTAGACTCAATGAATTCCTTTAAAAAAAGTCTTCCTTTTTTAGTTCAGTATCATAAAATAAGTTTTCAAAATAAAACTTTGTGTATAATGAATAGGAATATCTTAAAGGCATGGATGATAGATCTGCTTTGTTTCAATAAATATCATAATTTAATCTTATTATTTTTTAATACAAACCATTTCTTATTTTCAAGTGATGAAAATTTCATTAAAATATTTTAGCATTTTTAAAAAGGATAGCAATTGTTATTACTATTATTTCAGGGTGAACTTTTAAAGTTGTTTACCAATATGTTTGATCTAATTATTACCTAGGATGAAAGTGATGTGTACACGGCACTAAGCGAGCTTAGTACGGCCACAGGGACAACTGTAACTTCTAAACGGGTAAGTTAATGAGATTTCTACCATATATGTATACAGAAGGTCTTTGCTTGCTGATGACAATGTAAACCACTGTTTTTGAAATATTAATTAATTTTCACAAATTCACGAGTCATGTTGACTTTTATTGTATACAAAAATGAGGATATTCAGTCTTTGTGATCTATTTGAATATGCAAAATTTCCCATTCATCTATATCTTTATTTCAGATAAATATCATTATTTAAATTGTTTTTCACTTTAATAATTTGATTTTGAAATTTTGAAGGAAGGTAATTCCCAAGGAAAGTTAAATATTTATTAAAAGTAGCACAAATTCAAAAGTGATGTTTTATTTCCGTGTAATCTTTTTTTTGACAATGTGCATTATACACTATTATTAGTCGTGATTTTTGTACACCAAATGATAAAAATTATCTGTTATGTCTAGTATAGGAGTAAATCAGTACGTGTACATGTATAATAATTAAATGATTATTTGTTTAAATTACTCGTATGCAGGTCCAACAGTATTTACATTTTTATACATGCATGTCTTTTATTTCTGTCATCGATTTTGGGTTGGGTTGCGGTCGATAGTGTGCTTTTTGGGATTTTACGTTAAATCTATGATATTTGTACTATATGAGATCCACTGCAGATCATGTTTTTCAGATAGTGAGACTTCAATGAGATCTGTGTCCACAAGATTGGTGGAAAGTCCATTCATTTAAAATCCAGTTGTATGTGGTGAAAAAGCAGCCTGTGAGGATTACGGTGTTGGTAGGGGTGTCCCTTTCATCTGCAAGTAATTGACAATTGTTAAAAATGACTTTATTTTATTGTGATGATTTTTAATTCCTAAGGCTGATGACTATGCGTCTCACGATTCGACGTTTGATGAGGAAGACTCTGATGACGATGAAGAGGACACTCCCAACAGCGGCCACCATGCAGCCATCTTGTACGACTCTCAGCGTCAACAACCACCTGTACAGGCACCTGCCAAAAAAGTGTGTTCTCTTTACTTCATTTTTCTTTTATGAACAGTTTTTAATTATTGCTTAGCAGTCTATTAAATGTGCAAAATGACCACATTTCTTTCCATTGACTTACATGCATGTACATACTACATAACAAAGTGAAAAATATTGATTGATCATCATTATTTAATTAACAAAGTGGAAAATATTCATTGCTCATCATTATTTAATTAATTTTATATTAGGTACTGCATATTTTTGTTACGCTATAATTTATTCAGATGTTTTAAAGAAAACTGCTACATCTTTTAATTGCGTGCTTTTTTAAGATCTGTTACGACAAACACTAAAGCAGATTTATAATTATGAGCCATGACATTTTGGTCCTGGACACATCAAATATACAACTTTTTTAAGTAATTATTTATTTTTCTGAATGACTGGGGCTGAAATCAGACTTAAAAGGCTTCATTCAATGTCTAAGCCATTAAATTTAGTTTTTTTTTGAGAATTAGTAACAATTGTATGTAGTATGGCCTGTGCACTATATGGTGTGAATTATCACATACCGGTACTCTAACATCCCAATCCCAAACATTACTACAAATGTTTTTATGAGATAAATCAATAATATTTAGTACATGTCCAAAAAACTGGTTTTGCTGCTCTGATGGCCCAGGTTTTGACGCTGACCCAGGTCACAGCATCATGGCTCATAATGAAGCTTTGTTTTTTATTTGCAATAATTTGGCAATTAAAAAGAATTCTATTGAATATTGTATGCATCAAAATGAAATTCGCTTGAGAACAAGATTCTTTTTGCCAGTTTTTTCAATGAATAAAAAAAAGTAATTTCTTAAGTGCTCCAAACCTAAGAAAATATGGTACGCTGTGCTATATATGTTGATAATTTATGTTGACAGGCTGAAGAGGAAAAGCCAATGCTCAGCACCTTCCAGCCGTCTGCCACAAGCACGATGAAGAAAGAGGAGCCTCTTCCTGCAGGTGATGATAGCGCGTCCGACAGCGAAGACTCCTACTCAGACACCTCCGAAGAAGAAGAACCTAAGCCACCAACACAGCCACAACCGCAATATGCAGCAGTGAACAAACCCAAACCTCAGTTCATCCCCGCACCAGTGCAGCTGCCAGCAAAAGTGCACACTGTGACGTCGGTGCCGGCAAGTCCTGTCGCAAAGATTGCCACGGTGCCGGCGAGTCCGATCGCAAGGCAGCCAGTACTGCAGCCGGTGCCCACCTCGGTGCCAGTTCCGGCAGCCAGAACGCAGGTGCCAATGCCAGTGCAGGGTGTCCATGTTCCAGGGCCACAGGTTCATTCAGTTGGTCAGGTTCATGTGGTGGGCCAGGTGCAACAGCAGCATCAGCAGCAGCATCAGCAGCAGCATCAGCAGCAACAACAACCGCAGCACCACCAGCATCAACAGCAGCAACAGCAGCAGCAGCAACAGCAGCAACAGCCTCCTGCTCAACATATCCAAAATCAAGAAGACATATACCATGAAATCGCAGAGCAATCTGATTCATCAATGAATTCTCTGAAGAAGAAAAATGTGACAATTGGCAAGGATGTAATCATTCCAAACAATGTGAAGAGACCTGATGATTTTGACCACCGGGTCATCAATTATAACAGCAATGGAATCGTTCCATTCAGTTTGGTTGGAGGAAATGCAGATGGTGTTTTCGTTCATCAGCTGCAAACAGGTTCAGCAGCTCAACAAAGTGGTTTAATGGAAGGAGACCAGTTATTAAAAATCAATGGGCAAAATGTTCGATCAAAAACAAAAGAGGATATTTTTATGATCTTGAACAGTGCAAAGGCGAATGTCAGCCTTGTTGTGAGGCATAAAAAAGAAAGATATAACCATATTCTGCAGAACTTTGGCATGGGTGATTC
Organism: Streblospio benedicti; assembly: GCA_019095985.1. Classification (NCBI taxonomy): domain Eukaryota; kingdom Metazoa; phylum Annelida; class Polychaeta; order Spionida; family Spionidae; genus Streblospio; species Streblospio benedicti. Next base: position 18,922,373 of record CM032664.1, on the reverse strand, counting down.
CTTCTTTGTGAAAGCCTATTTTAATTACCATGATCCCAAGTCTGGAGAAATGCAGATAAATGAAGGTGACATTTTTGGTGTGAGGGACACATTGCCTAATGGTAAACAGGGATCTTGGCAAGGAATGAAAGTAAATGCTAGCTCATCGGAAAATGGTCTGATTCCTAATAAACATAGAGCTGAACAAATAGCAATAAATCAGAGATTGGCTGCGGCAAAGGCTAAAGAAGATCAAAAGAGAGGAGGTTTATTAAGACGTAGCTTTGGAAGGTCTAAGTCAGTAGATAGGCTGAACAAATCTAAAGATGGTGAGAAGGACTTGCAGTTGAACTTACGAGATATCATTGCATATGAAACTGTGGAGCAAAAAACACCAGATTATATGCAACCAGTTGTGTTGTTGGGACTTTTCTGTGACGCAGCCAGAGACATGCTCTTGAAGCATTCACCAGGATTATTCTACAGCCCTGAGGAGCCTGTAGAATTCCCTATGACAAGAGATGGAACTGGTCCAAAGGAACCTGTGAATATGAAATTATTAAGGAGCGTTATGGCCGAAAACAAGCATTGTTTAACAATCATATCTCCCAGAGCTATTCAATTCTTACAAAAGAGTTCAATCAGGCCAATAGTTATATATCTTCATCCCGGAAATAAGATCGTGTTGAAAGCCGTGAAGCAAAAGCTCGCACCGGAATTCGACCGCAAAATCACACAGATGATTGATGAAGCTGCTGATTTTGAAAAGAAAAATGACAAATTGTTCACTGCTAAAGTCACATATAGTGTGAACGATGACTGGTTTACGCTTTTGAATGACACAATCAATAGAATACAGCATCAGCCTCAGTGGGTTCCTGCTTCAATAGAAGAAGAATACAGTGACAGTGAAGATGAAGACTCTGATGATGACTCCATTGAACCTGCACCAATTTCGAAAAAGAAGATGAACATGAGCTGTGATGATATACCAGACCAAATAACAGATATTCTCAATCGACATGCAACAGGTCGCGCTACGATGCCAAGAAATACCACAGAAAGAGGAGGAATTAAGAAGCCCTCGCAAACGTCACTGACATATGATGGCTACTTTTTATCCAACAATCAAAGTGGTGAACAGCCAGAAGCAAAAACACCGACATCTGTTCCAAAAGAAGATAATGTTGATGTGATATCATATATGCCAGATAATCAGAAGCCACGCTCGATATTGAAACCAAATGGACAGGGTGAATCTGCCGGCAGTGGAAGCTCTTCCTCGTCATTGAATGGCCATCCCCAACAGCCTGTGCTCACCAAACAGAACAGCTTCGGGCCTCCGCAGCAAACGTCCAGCCCACAGGGCACACCACCTCGACCCGGAGGGCCACAAGGCCAGCCTCACCCGCCCATCCAGGGTTTTGCAAGACCCCCTTTTGCAGCCAGAGGCCCCCCTATTCAGGCATATCGCCAGCCTCCTGTTCAAGCCTACCAGCATGGTGTTAGGCAGCCTCCTGTTCAAAACTATGGTCAGAACCAACCAGGTCGAGGGCCATCGCCTAGAGGAGTGCCACCTTCACCAAGAGGTGTTCCTCCATCCCCGCGAGGTCAGCCTCCTATGCAGATGTTCCCTCCAGGCCAACAGCCACAAAGGCACATGATGCAACAGCCAGGGATGAGACCAATGGGTGGCCCAAGACCTGGAATGCATCCAGGCATGCACCCAGGAATGGGAATGCACCCGGGCATGCCACAACAGCAACCGCCGCACGGCATGCATCCGGCAATGCAGCCACAACAGAGAGGTATGCATCCTCAACAGCGAGGCATGCATCCAGGCATGCAACAGCCAGGCATGCACCCAGGTATGCAACAGCCAGGCATGCACCCAGGTATGCAACAACAGCAGCAGCAGCCCAGAATGCAACATCCCGGCGGCATGCACCCCGGCGGCATGCACCCCGGCGGCATGCACCCCGGCGGCATGCAGCAGCAGCCACAGCAAATGAGACCCGCGGCACCTGTACAAAGACAAGTGAGTCAAGTATATTTGATTTTCTACGATTTTGGTTTTGTTATGTAGAACACTAATCGCACGATTCGGCTATACATACAATTGGGTTGTTTTTTTAACATGTCTGCAAAATATTTAAAAGATTCGTCTGAGATCATTGTCTTACCTTTATCTTACATTTTTAACCTGTCATTTTGAATATCAAATGCGCTCAAAGATTTTTGAATGGCCACGGTTAGGGTGAAATGAAAAAATATTAAAGAAATAACCGAATTGTCACAATGGTGTGTATAGCCGAATTGTGCGATTGGTATTCTATTATGAATAATTAATAATACTGCCACTCATTACATCCAGAAGAAACAGTATTTAATTAACTATGATAAGAGCATTGCTTTCTTTCCTTTTACAAAAAATGTAACCTGCTTTTGCATATTTTTTCAGAACACCACAGAAACTATGTTGTAATGGCAGACGTCATCAGGTACTTGGGCAGCAGAAAATCCAAGTTTAATCTCCATATTAAGACATGTGATTCAAATCTGAAGGTTAATTGTGAAATTTGTCATTTAGGTGAATTCAGGTAGTAAATGAGATTTTGCACCAGAATTATTGAATTTTACAATCAGGATATTCTAAATATTTTATGGTTTACATATTGTTTAATTAAGTAATTAGAAGTTATATAAAGTAATTGTAAATATATATGTATTGTTAGCAAATCAGGTTTTAAAGTGAGAATATTTAGTTTTAAAGGGGTCATATCTTAATGACTATGCAGCAATTGAATCATGTTGAAATTAATGTGTAAAACCCGGTACAAAAGTGAAGAGAAACATGGCTTACCAGTTTCTGATCTCACATAAAATTTAATGTGTACAATGTCATTACTTTTTAGTTATTCATTTTTTAATGTTATATTGTAAATTATAAGTGACGTTATTATTTGTATTTCTTTCGTTCCATAGTGCCTTGCACTGAAAAAATGTGCTTTTATTGACTTGTGAAAGTTTGTGCTTGTTTTTTATACTCCGTGTGTTATAGATTCTTCCATTCCTGTTATATTATCCATGTATCAATATTTGTCAAACATTGTTATTATTCATATGCCTGCCACTATTTGTTTACATATGAGAATACATAAAGCTATACATTTATCTTATTTTTTTTTCTTAATTGAATGACAAAAACAATCCAACTGTATTACTCAAGCATCTTTTTTCTACTAGAACAATTCATAATATATATCAATGCGATGAACTACCCCACAAGAAAGTTCACAGGTATATTTTATATTTTGTCCAATTATTTAGTCTACAAAAAGACTGTTATTGTGTGGTCAAAAATTATGAAAAACCTTATAGAGTAATATATCTTAAAAAATAGCAATAAGATGATTCCCTCTCTGTATCAAAGTACTTCTGTTTCCAAGCTCCCTCCTGACAACTAACTATCTCTCATGCATTTATAATCCAGGGACATGCATGAACCTTTGAACAAGTAAAGAACGTTCGATATGACTATTATATAAATGAAAATATGGTTATTTATAGTCAGAATTCACTGTTATCATGCACTAGCAACTTTACATATTTACACCAGGTCATTGGCATACTTGTCACACTGTATCCTTCTCAACTCCCAGGGGAGCATATAGCACATCACTACCGTAGCGCAGATGTGCTAATCACTCACATTAGTTTTTACTCGCCTGACCTGTACTTATTCAACGTGTAGCTACCAAGGTATATTCTCATGTTTAGCATGGTAAAAATGTAAAAAAGACAATTATTGAATATGATGCTTTATTAATGTTTATGCAGCTTTTTGACTCACTATCCTCTGTAAATTGTCTATAATTAGGGTATAATGAACTTGTAACTTAATCTCCCTCACATAAGACCGCTTAAGCTTCATGCTTAATGTAACTTTCATAGAAGAACTACGGTGACAAGTACGTGGTTAATAGCCGAGAAACACTGCAGTGTGTGTTAGGAAAGCCTTTCAGTAGCATCAGACATCTATAACATCTGTCTAGTATGCGACAGGTCCCTACTAGTGAGAGTCCATTGCACAAGCAATACGGTAACGCTATTGAAACAGACCACCAAGAGTGCAGTGGTTTTTATCCGGGGCCGTTGTGTAAGAATCTTATTAAAAGTACATATTTCATTGTTATCATTGTAGAAAAGATATTCGAACAAAATATAATAAGAAATAATATTTGTGTATAGTTGTGTAGACAGCAGTGGATTATAAATATTGGGGGAGAGATGACATGTACTTGTGTTGACTGTTTGAGTTTATTCTCAACTGCTTTATATTTGATGATGTAACTCAGGTTACATTGATAAATTTGTAGTATAAATAATGAAATTCTGAGTCCCATTACAGCCTTATCATTATTAGATTGTTGATTAAAATATTATTTTTTAAACATGTAGATAATAACGAAGTGTTGAGAATAAGTTTTATATTTTTCAGCACATTATTTTTTATAGTGTTTAATTGTTTTTTATAATAGAATACCGGTACAATTTAATTTCAAGGCTAAAATGATTTGCCTGTGACCACTTTTGTCAAAGTCTTTAAAACAATTTATCAACCGGTATATTTGCATAATGGTGTACAGCTCTACATTTCAATGCAGCCCAGTTACCATAACCTGAAAGGCTTGTTTTTTTAAACATTTGCTAGCACATCGGCGACTTCAAAGCAATCTACTGTAGAACCTCTCTATTAGGACTACCTTTGGGACCAGTGTTAGGTGGTCTCTATGGAGAGGTTCATTTTGGTAGCTTTGTGAAGGCTTGGTACCGTTAAAAGTTGTCTTATTATAGAGGTGGTCTCAATAGAGAGGTGGTCTTAATTGGAGATTCTAATGTATATTCTTCCTTGGCTGAGATAGAGTTTCTAATTTGTTATTAGAAGAACTTAATTTCTAAGGAGCCCAGTAACTACAAAAGCTATCACTACATTATATAGGGGGCAATTAACTTTCATTGTTCGATGTAACCTAATATTTGTAACCGATTTATGATTTTAGTGACCTTTTCCCAATTTAAAAAAATTGTACATATTGCAAGAAGAAGGTAGCTTCTTGCAAATTGCTGATGTTTTCAAAACCTATGGGAGATGTCATGAGGCTCTTGACATATGTCGGAGTTCTGTCACGTCACTAAAATGTAGGTGTGATCGATGAGACTGCCGTATGTCGAGACGATGGCGAGTGCATTTATCTCAAACAATGCCAATCAAATTTTTGGAATAATGAAAATTATATATAAATATAATTGAATATAAATAGAATGTCTTCAAAGCTAGAGAAATGTTAAAAATGTGAAATGTGTTAATAGACTACATCATAAGAAATTATGAGTACGAGTGCACAAGTCATTGGTATAGAATTGACATTCACTTTTTTGTATGTTTTTTCTTGGATCAATTATTAGTCCTAGGTCTCGTATAAAAAAAAGAAAAAAATAGGCATATAAGTTTTTGAACCCTCCCCTATTTAAGCCTGGTGTTCCCCGCCAAGGATACTATAATTTAATAGGTATCTCGAGGCCTTTGTCACCACTAAACTCGTTTTTATTTCTTTTGTAGTCTCTTTTTGATCAAAACTTTTGACACCTGCTTTTGTCCAGAACACATGTTAATATAATAGTGCGTTCGCGTGCTTTTTCCCCAATTCAAAAATACAAGCTTCCCATTTACTAACTCACTCGAATGGGCACTCCCATTCATATTTGCCAGTCGTGAACTTTGAGTTTTTTAAGAGGATCAAGCTTCCAACTTGGAAATATCATGATTTACAACTGGGAAAGACTGTTTGAGTGAATTTACCATATGGGAAGCTCATATCTTTAGGAGATGGGAAGAGCACATGAACTCAGCATTAATATTTACGTACCAATTATAGATCATTATAATAAGATAAGACAAACATTTTTACGTTTAAAGACCTGTTTTAAAGAGTTATTTCTAATTTTCAGATTCATGACTCCTAATATAATAGATCTATGTAGATCTAGCTATATTTATATAGTCTGGCTCAGCCCCATGCATGCTCATATATTCTGGACTTATCATTCCATGCACAAGTAATTGAAAATATTGTAATGTGTAAATTTCAAAAGGTGAAAGATGTTTAAACGAACAACACCAGAAGTAGTGAAAAATGCTATGTTGTTCCCCATGTAAAAAGTCATGGGAGTAACTCATTTATGTTTAATGGAGCAAAAATATGGAATAATTTACCCAAATTTATTAAATGTATAGATGATTGTGTCATTTACAGCAAGATAAAATCCAAAGAAGATATAACACTGCTACAAAATGACTTGAAGAACCTTGAAAAGTGGGAGATAAACTGGAAAATGGATTTCAATCCATCTAAGTGCTTTACAATGAATGTAACTAGGAAGAGAAATCCCACAATCACTGAATATGCATTAAAGGGATCAGTCCTGGAAAATGTGGCAAAATCCCCCTATCTGGCCATGGTTATCAGAAAGGATATTAAATGGAAGGATCACATCGACACCATAACAATGAAAGCAAACCGAAAACTGGGACTAGTAAGGAGGAATCATCATCATCTCAGCCTGTCACGCCACTGCTGGCGGGTGGCCTCCACAGATCTTTCCACTCCTTTCGATTTCTGGCCACTTGCATCCGCTGCCTCCTCTCTCTTCAATGTCATCTCTCCAGCGACGTTTTGGCCTTCCCTTTGTTCTTTTCCGACACGTGGGTGTCCATTCTGTGAGCTTTCTTGCCCATTTACTTGGGCTCATTCTGGCAAGGTGTCCTGCCCACTGGCCTTTAATCTTTTCTGCTTTCTCGATGATGTCATCCACCCTTGTTCTTTCCCTTATCTCTTGATTTCTGATCTTATCTCTTCTCGTGACTCCAAGCATTGCTCTTTCCATGCTTCTTTTTTGTTACAGCCAGTTTTCTTTTTGTCGCTTTGTTAGGGACCATGTCTCTGCTCCATATGTCATTGCTGGCAGTATGACGGAGTCCATGATCTTTTTCTTGAGACATATAGGCATCTTCTGATCTTTCAGGAAAAGTACTGTACTGTCCAAATCTCTCTTCCATCCAGCAGTGATTCTATTGTCGATTTCACTAGCCATCTCATTTCCTGGTGTTAAGAGCCTTCCTAAGTACTTGTACTCTTCAAACCTCCTCAAGCTGTTCTCCGTCAACCAATACTACATTCCTTTTCTTTCTTCTTGCTACTTCATTGCACATAACTTTTGTTTTCTTTTAGTTGATTTTTATACCATCTCTCTTCCCCTCAGTATTCAGGTCATTTAGCATTCTAGCTAGTTGTTCTTCACTTTCAGCAAACAGGATGATATGCTGCAAACCTGAGGCTGCTGAGTAGCTCTCCATTGATCTTTATGCCACATTCGGTTTCTATCCTTTTTGAATATCTCCTCAAGTGCTGCTGTGAACATCACAGGTGATAGCGTATCTCCCTGTCGAACTCCTTTCAAGATGTTAAATTTTTCTGCTAAGGGATTCAGTTCGTACTTGTGCTATGCCGTTTTTGTATGTTTCATTTATGATGTTGATATACTTTTTTCAACTCCTTGGTTTTTCAATGCACCAAACTGTATGGTAACTAATTTATTTACCCGCTTGTTCTACATATATACAGGTACATTACATAAATTACTACACATGTCAGTTTATACACTGCAAATGCTATACATCTCCCCTCCCCAATGAGTGTCAATATATATATATATGAACATGTCTATTGCTGTGTATATGTCAGGCGGCTCAGGTGGGACTCCCTTGTTGGTTCGCTGATCTTCTCAGGGGAACTGGGGATGGATCAGAGTTCATATCCTGGTTTCCAGGGGTATTCTTGTTCCATGCCAGGCTCGTGCATTGCGTGGTGGTAAGGTGCTGTTTGGTGGGTGCACGTGTGTTGATGGCTGTGGCGGTTTACATTTTTACCTGGAGCGTTCACCTCAATCCATTTGATAAAGTGCTGCTGTTTGGTGGGTCCGCGGCGTGTTGAGGCTGTAGGGGTTGTACATTTTTCACGTGGAACGTTCACCTCCAATTCATTTTGGGATTTAATTTGTCTTAAAAAATCACAAGGGTGGGATGCTTTGGATTGTAGACGTCCAATAAATAGGCGTATTATTGGCTCATCACGTGATTGTTTCCATTCCATAAAATTTCTTGCCTATGCACGGAGATATTCTTACTTTCCTATTTCTTTAATGTAGCATAACAGCTTTTCATGTGTACATTTATCAGTTAACTCTCACCTACGAAGTTTTGTATTCAGTTCGTGTTTCAACTCATCTCCTGTAATGCATGACCGTTTTGTGTAGATGTTCCACTCACGGTTAGCCCATTCTGATTCCAGAGCATCGGTGTCTATACCTGGTCCTTGGCTTTTTTTTTTCAGGGAATGCAGCTGCAACTTCATTAAACATGAGCCCCTGGGTGTTTTATATGTACAATCCGTTATAGGGCACTTTTTCATTTTTTTTTCAAACATATATACTTTTCTATCCTGCCGACTGCGCCATGTATGGACCAACTTTATTTACCGCTTGTTCTACATATATACAGGTACATTACATAAGTACTACACATGTCAGTTTATACACTGCAAATACTATACACAAACACGGCTGGGTGTTTATACCTGCACAAATGCCATGTGGCGGGATGTTGGCCCTCGTTGGTCTTCTCTAGTACCTGTGGTGTAGGTGGTCAATGGTTAGTAGCCTTTGCGATAAGGCAGCTTATTCTGGTGGTTGCATTTCCGTCAAGTGTGTCTTGTTCACTCGATTCTTCAAGATCTTCATAAAAGTTTGTAGACTTGGGAGGCGCAAACTAATGGGTCTGTAGTTTGCAGATCTTTCTTGTCTCCTTTTTTTGTATATGAGGTGGTGATAATGGCATTTTCCACTCTTTTTTTTGGCACTTTCCTTCGTCAGCACTTGGTTGAACAATTCTTTCAGCTTTTGTGCAAACTATTTCTCCGCCTGCTCTCAACATTTTCCATCACTATTTGATCTTCTCCAGGGCTTTATTGTTCTTCATGCCCTTCATGGCATTTTCTACTTCACTATCAAGGATGGGTGGTACTTCCTCAGCTGCTGGTTTTAGTCATGATGTGGATGGTGTCTGTACAGGTTCTCATAGAATTCTGCGCATCTCTAGGATTTCTCTCTCTGTTGGTTGGGGGGTCCCATCTTGCTCTTTCGTGCTGGTATAAGGACTTTGCGTCCTTGTTCACAGTTACTTTTTCAGTCCTTTTCCACTTTTCAACGGCTCTCAACACTTTCAAAGGTGTTGTACTCTCTCAGATCTTTCCTCATTTCTTTCTGATGGTTTTGCAGGTTTCTGAGTACTGAACTTTCTCCGTGCATTTAGATCTTGCTTGCCAGCTAGTTTCTTCTTTTTCTTTCAGTAGTGCTTTTGTTTCTGGTTTCAGTTTGTCTTCATTCCTTGTTCTATTTTTTCCTGCTGTTTCTAGAAGGCGCATTCTTTTATGATTCTGGTGAGGTTGTTGGCCATTTCATTCACTTCTTCGTCCACTCGCAGCATCTCAACGGTTTTGAAGCAACAGTTGAAATTCATCCTCCTAAGACTAATAACACTGGAGTTAAAAAAGCGAGAGCATTCAACACATTAGTTAGACAAGTGTTCAACTTTGCCTCTTCAGTGTGGGACCCATATCATCAAGGGGTCATAAACAAAATCCAGGCTGTCCAGCGCAGAGCCGCTCGTTACATCACTAGCGGCTTCCACAACACTGCAGTAACCCGACTTAGATGCTAGTAGACCTGAATTGGGAATCCCTGGAAGCAAGAAGGAAGAAGACAAAATTATGTGCTTTCTATAAGATACACCATGGACTGCTTAATATTAGACCACCCACATATGTTCACCTTGCACCTGCATGTATTCGAAGGATGCATCCACTATCATACTTTGAATTTGCTACATCTACTGAGTATTATAGGAAGTCTTTTTACCCATCAGCTATAGGATATGGAATAGCCTGCCAATGGACATGGCCACTGCGCCATCTTTAGAGGCCTTCAAGGCTAGCCTTGCCACGGCCCTTTTCTAATCTTTAGCTCTATCCTTGTTTTTAACCTGCACTACTAACACTTGCTTTTATCTATGCTTTTCCTTACTATCGGCCCATCCCCCCTTACTAACACTATTATATCTTTCTTCTTTATGCACGCACACCATCTCAGGAGGTTGCTATTCATCAATGCTGATGTTAACCTCGACATATAATATACAGATACAGAAACTAAAGATGATTTTAAAAACAAATGTAAATGATACATATTTAAGAAGATGCAGGATAAAGAAAAGGTGATTTTGTGATGTAGCACTGGGATGTTAATCTAGCTGTGATCTAATTTCTTAATTTATTTATTTATCCATTTAGTTAGTTATTAGCAGAACGTGAAAAGTTGCAATCATTGTATCATGTGATCAGAGTGCCACTATGGAAATAAGCTATTGGCTTCTACAAAAAGTTTTTTAATAGTGCTGTCTGTTTTGTAGCATATATGTATACATTTAATAATTTTTAATGTATAGATCTATAGTTTTTATTAATTTCTTTCTTATAGCTGAATTTTAATTTTCGTGTATATTTAGCTACAAATAAAATGATTTTGATATTGAATTGAAGACTGCTTAGATGGAGCGTTAAAGAGATAGCCGAGACCCGACGATGGGTCTCTGGCACCACGTGTACAACCCGTGTACATGCGTACGTGGCTGCCTGCGGATGGTGAGACAGAGTTTCCCGCTAAATCTTGAACGGGTTGTTAATTTTGACACAAGGTGGCAGCAGGTGATCTTACCTTGGAACCCCCAATAACCATTCGCCAAAGAAATAAGTTCTCATTAAATAGCATTTTGTGTGGCTTTGTTTCAATTATACCACTCAGGTGTAGAATACTGTGAACAGTTTTGTACTATGACATATTTGTAATTAGTGCAACATAGAATTTGAAAACTAAGTCGTAATATATTCTTACACGTCTCAATCACGTGATTAGCGCACATGGTTTTGGTTGAAGCAACGAAGAGCCACAAAAATTCCACGGCCATTAATTTTTGAAGAAAATGTGAGTATTATGAGTTTGGCATCTATTGAATTCTCCACATTTATTATTTGAAGCAATTAGGGAACACGAAAACCGTTTCAAGTATTGATAAACTACTATAATTTACTCTTAAATTGGGGGAAATCTTTTATGAAATCTGGATCTTTAGAAATCGACCGACAGATTCCTTAGATTCAATGGCGGCTGCTGGGTGCGCTCATGGTTATAAGGGCATTCTTTAAGAATGGGGCTGTACTGTTGCTATGTCACTTTGTTAATTAATACAGAAGGATTTTTGTATCCCAGTGACAAAAATCTTCGTACTAAGTGAACATTAAAGTTCCCATCAAGTGATGGCGTATCCAAAGAAGTTTGTCATTAATTAATATTATAAGAAAATTGTCATGCACTACGTGGTAACACGCCGATCATGCCTCTCTCTCTCGACTGTAATCTGTTAAATGATAAGCTTAGTGTCGATTTCAGAAGAGCTTTTGACAACCAACCATACTGCACAATGGGTGATGATTGGGATGACGATGCCCCCGCCACTAGTGGATTTGGTGTAAGTCTATAGTCCGACCTATAATGGCTTTATACATTCACCTAAAGTGTCCTACAAAATTTATGTGTTAAAGATATGCTAGTACTCAGTGATTGATAACATCTCAACAGTATAGTAGAAGAAACTGGAAGGTATAAAGATAGATGCAGTCGCCAGGGTTCGGACATGCGTCAGAGTCTCGCCATGCATACATGATTTTAGTGACGAGACTGACATATATCAGAACTCTGGCAACCACATCTAGTTCAGTTGACAAAGCATGGGTAAGGAAACGGTCAAGTCGGTGATGCAATTCCAAGGAGCCAATAAAATTTCAGGGGTTAAATTTGTCACTACCAGGTATAGGAATGAGGGCTGAGCTCAACATTTGCATATATGTGAATCTAAGAATGTTCAGTATTTTTAGTTCTCAATTTTTATTAAGTTTGTGCATAGTCACTGATGAAGAAATTTGATTTGTGGATGAATGTCTGATTATTATGTAGAATTTGCCAATTTTACCTGGCTTCAACTTATCAATATGAATGAAAGTTGCAATATTTTAAAGTGAAATGTTGATTCTTGCACGAGTGTTTGACTAAATGTACATTTTTAACACAAAGTAAGACTTAGGTGCTGATTAAAATTCTGACAGTATCAGAGTGACAACCTTGAGGTTCCTCCAACATAACACTTGCAATGTTCAGTGATACCAGCCAGTATGAGGATGTGTTTTGGGGCTCTTTTCTGTAGCCTGGGATAGGTAACGGTGTTCACGCTTCATCAATGTGGGTGGTATGAAGTGAAGTGCTGAGACAGGTTTTGTAAGGAGACGTGCATGGGGCTTGTTCGGAACACATTACAGTCCCACCAGGTCAACTTAAAAAAGATGGGACTACTTGTGCGGTTTATTGCACGAGGCCACCATTTTATTTTCAGGGTGGATTTGGAAGAGGGAAGGCAGCAGGGTTCGGTGGTGGTTTTGGCAGAGGAAGTAAGTACTATGTAGTGCATTGTAGTTTTTTTGATAACTGAATTGTTCCAACTTAGCGAGTTCCTGAAAGTTGTGGAAAGCATGAATGTCAGTTAAGTTTTATTACGTTTTACTGATGGTTTCGACCTAAAGGTTATGCGCATTTAAAATTGACAGTTTTTGACAAGTGTAGTCAAAGTTAGCGATATTCAATAGTAATTTGAAAGTCTGATTTCGAGCTCTAATTATAGTGCACCGTTTGATGATAACAAGGCTCAGAAACATTGATCATTTTCATTGCACGTAGAAAGTCTTGTTTCGGACGGTGACCGTGGAAGTTCTAGAACATCTGAGATAATACTCCGATTCATTTGATACAAATGATTGCAAAAGCATGAGTACACACCATAATGTAATGTTATAAATGATATTCTAGTTGGCCGTGGAAGATCAAAAATGCGAGGTTTGTATAAGGTGGTTTGCTTAACCATATGCTACCATTGCTTAGTTTTGTGTGATATGTTATCTGCTAGAGAAATCTTGACCATTTGCATTGTGTCTTGCAAGTTCACATGTCTAATTCTCTTATATCATTGTGGTTGTGTGTGTGGAAATTCTTGCTTATTTTCTGAAGCTAGTATTACAAGCTATCAACTTTTTCCGTGCAAGTTACAAGTTTGGTCCTATAAAGTATGAGAACTTTATGAATCTAGGTATTAATGACTAACATGTGCAGTCGACAGGAAATCCTGTGGCAAATAGGACATGCAGAGTTGCAATTATGTCTTGACCTCTGTGTCCCTAACATCAAGAGCCTCAATCAGTAACAAGATAGTCATCAGGCAATTCTCTCAGCATTCTTCTGACCAAAGTTCAATTATATTGAACAACATCAATTATCAGATATGAGAAATGGCCATTGACATCTGATCTTTAAACTACAAACTCTATTTATCAATCACTGCTGTTTTGAATATCTTTTTTCATTTTTGATTGAATGGATAAATTTTTACTAACTTGCACCTTGTTAAAGTTGATAGTTTACAGTTGATTTGCTGTATGTAAAAAATTGAATCTGAAATAATTTTCGTATGTAATCCTCTTTTACTGTATTTTCTTTGCTTTCTAATGGATGATTTAACTTTATATTGCATCAAGGTTGCCACATGACTTAAGTTTGGGTTTGTTAATATTCCAAATTTTTAAAAGTGGGAAGTTCTTTCTTGCTTTAACAGGATTAGACAAATTTTAAAAATTAGTTTGAAGTTCTTTACTAGTGGAAAATCTTGGACTAGACAAACATTTCTTTTACTGTAGATTCACTTTGGGCAAGTGATTTGTAATCATAGAAATATGAAAAATATTGGACCTGGGGAGTGCTAAGCAATTCTATTTTTATTTAAATCGTGTGGCAAACATTTAACATATTAGACCTTTGTGTTGTGGTGTAAATTCACGCAGAAATTATTTATTATTTTATAAATGTTTTGTAGTTTTTAAAGCTTTTTAATTTATTGTGTGAAATCAATGTATGATCAATCTGTATGTATGTAACTGCAAAAGTTTGCTGCTTTTCACTTGTATAATTCAAATGCATACATTAAATATTTGTACCATCTAAGCATCGATGTTGTTTACACTGGTTAAAGGGAGTTTTATTATTGTAGTTATTTATAAAGTGCTTGATTTGTGATCTATGATGATCATATTTCAACTATGTAAAACCTGGGCAGAGTGAAAAAGGTGAAAAAAATAAATTTCCAAGATTGTCTGATTGGACGACAAGTTATTTTTGTACCTGTGTGTGTTCAGATATAAAACAGTCAGTCAAAGAATAAATTTTTCCACTTTGGTAGAATTTTTGTTTTTGAACAATGCAACAGATTCATTTGGACTTTCTATCTCCGAGAAGGATGCATTCTAATTTGGTGATAAAGAAACTAAACAAAAGGGCATAGGATATTGAACATAAGGGCAAACATGATGGCTGTGGGGTATGGCAGGGTATGTAGTGTCGTCATCCTAATAGAAAGGCAATTCAAAAGTTTGTGATGTCTGGGTCAGGATTAGGTGGAAAAGTGTTGCTGGCCGGGGAACAAAAAATCATTCCTCAAAAAAATTCTTTTTTCCCTTGCAAACCTGTTTGTGTTGGCCCAAAATTTTTTAGAATTGCCCCCGTAAAAAGGGAGGTTTCGGGAAATTGGCAGCCGTCCCGGGTTTACTAGTCCATACGGGGGTTAATCCTGACCCTGGTTTGGGGAAAGAAACTTTTTCCCCTTTTTCTGCTAAAAATTTTTGCTTGCATATGAACAATTATGATACTGGCCTTTGGGTTTTTTTGGGTTTTTTTTGACAAATGGTTCTTGAAAAAATTTAGGGGTAATGTTTCAAGGGGGTGGAAAAGACCCCAGATGGGATGCTCCCTTTTTGGGGGGATTTTGGAAGCCCAGGGGGGCTTGGGGGGGGGCCCGGCAGAAACCCCGGCAAAAGGGGGGGGAGATGATGCCCGGGGCCCCGGGGGGAAATCTGGGGCGGATTGGTAGGGGAGGTGGATTTGGTAGGGGGGAGGTGGAGGTAAAGTTTATTTTATATGATCAGACCTGCTGGTTTGTCATGACCTTAAATATGGTGCTTTTTAAACTATTTTCAAATAAAACTGTTCAAATGTGTTCATATAGCAACTTACAGATTGACCCGACATTCAAATCTTTGGGGGCCCAACATATAAATGTTTGAAAAATTTTTAAAGGGAAAAAAAAATATGCGGTCGGAAAAAAAAAAAAGGCACTAAGAAAGAAAAAAAAA
The DNA here is from genome assembly GCA_019095985.1 of Streblospio benedicti. Lineage (NCBI taxonomy): Eukaryota > Metazoa > Annelida > Polychaeta > Spionida > Spionidae > Streblospio > Streblospio benedicti. The sequence continues at coordinate 18,906,936 of CM032664.1, read as the reverse complement.
ACAAATTTTTTGTTCA
>CM032664.1:18878577-18906820 GCA_019095985.1 Streblospio benedicti | reverse complement strand
TTTCAACTTGCATTAAGTAGTTCCTCCAAAATAACACTTGGTTCATGTACCAGCCAGTATGAGGATGTGTTTTGGGACTCTCTTTCGCAGCAGCCTGGGAACAGTGTTCAGGCTTCATCAATGTGGGTGGTATGGAAGTGAAGTGCTGAGACAGGTTTTTGGAGGCGTGCATGGGGCTTGTTCGGAACACATTACAGTCCCACAGGTCAACTTAAAAGATGGGACTACTTGTGCGGGTTTATTGCGAGACCACCATTTTATTTTCAGGGTGGATTTGGAAGAGGGAAGGCAGCAGGGTTCGGTGGTGGCTTTGGCAGAGGAAGTAAGTGTTTTTTGATAACTGAATTGTTCCAACCACGCAGTTCCTGAAAGTTGTGGAAAGCATGAATGTCAGTTAAGTTTTATTACGTTTTACTGATGGTTTCGACCCAAAGGTTATGCGCATTTAAAATTGACAGTTTTTGACAAGCGTAGTCAAAGTTAGCGATATTCAATAGTAATTTGAAAGTCTGATTTCGAGCTCTAATTATAGTGCACCGTTTGATGATAACAAGGCTCAGAAACATTGATCATTTTCATTGCACGTAGAAAGTCTTGTTTCGGACGGTGACCGGGAAGTTTTAGAACATCTGAGATAATACTCGATTCATTTGATACAAAATGATTGCAAAAGCATGAGTACACACCATAATGTAATGTTATAAATGATATTCTAGTTGGCCGGAAGATCAAAAAATGCGAGGTTTGTATAAGGTGGTTTGCTTAACCATATGCTACCATTGCTTAGTTTTGTGTGATATGTTATCTGCTAGAGAAATCTTGACCATTTGCATTGTGTCTTGCAAGTTCACATGTCTAATTCTCTTATATCATTGTGGTTGTGTGTGTGGAAATTCTTGCTTATTTTCTGAAGCTAGTATTACAAGCTATCAACTTTTTCCGTGCAAGTTACAAGTTTGGTCCTATAAAGTATGAGAACTTTATGAATCTAGGTATTAATGACTAACATGTGCAGTCGACAGGAAATCCTGTGGCAAATAGGACATGCAGAGTTGCAATTATGTCTTGACCTCTGTGTCCCTAACATCAAGAGCCTCAATCAGTAACAAGATAGTCATCAGGCAATTCTCTCAGCATTCTTCTGACCAAAGTTCAATTATATTGAACAACATCAATTATCAGATATGAGAAATGGCCATTGACATCTGATCTTTAAACTACAAACTCATTTATCAATCACTGCTGTTTGTGAATATCTTTTTTCATTTTTGATTGAATGGATAAATTTTTACTAACTTGCACCTTGTTAAAGTTGATAGTTTACAGTTGATTTGCTGTATGTAAAAAATTGAATCTGAAATAATTTTCGTATGTAATCCTCTTTTACTGTATTTTCTTTGCTTTCTAATGGATGATTTAACTTTATATTGCATCAAGGTTGCCACATGACTTAAGTTTGGGTTTGTTAATATTCCAAATTCAGTGGGAAAAGTCTTGCAGTAACAGGTAGACAAATTTTAAGAATTAGTTTGAAGTTCTTTACTAATGGACTACATTTCTTTTCGAGATTCACTTCGGGCAAGTGATTTGTAATCATAGAAATATGAAAAATATTGGACCTGGGGAGTGCTAAGCAATTCTATTTTTATTTAAATCGTGTGGCAAACATTTAACATATTAGACCTTTGTGTTGTGGTGTAAATTCACGTAGAAATTATTTATTATTTTATAAATGTTTTGTAGTTTTTAAAGCTTTTAATTTATCGTGTGAAATCAATGTATGATCAATTTGTATGTATGTAACTGCAAAAGTTTGCTGCTTTTCACTTGTATAATTCAAATGCATACATGTTACTATTGTACCATCTAAGCTTCGATGTTGTTTACACTGGTAAAAGGAGTTTTATTATTGTAGTTATTTTATAAAGTGCTTGATTTGTGATCTATGATGATCATATTTCAACTATGTAAAACCTGGCCAAGTGGGAAAAGGTGAAAAATAAATTGCCCTGTGGGTGTCTGATTGGATGACAAGTTATTTTTGTACCTGTGCGTGTTCAGATATAAAACAGTCAGTCAAAGAATGCAATTTTCCACTTTGGTAGAATTTTTGTTTTTGAATAATGCAACAGATTCATTTGGACTTTCTATCTCCGAGAAGGCTGCATTCTAATTTGGTAATAAAGAAACTAAACAAAAGGGGCATAGGACACTATTTTTGGAATATAACATGCAACATGAGATGTAAAAATTGTTGGTACGGCAGGGTATGTAGTGTCGTAGGCCTGTAACGATACGCTTGAGCAAAGATACAATACACATCACAATGCTTTGATGGCGAAAAACCTAACGTCAAAACACACAAACAGTCTGTTCACGCTGTACGTTACGACTAGTAGCGCAAGAAATCTATCTGAATAGCCGAGCGCCGTTCGCCATTCATTTGACATTTTGTTAGTAACGCCATTCGCAATACAGCAAAGATGGCAGCGCCCATACTAATGGGAAAAGACAAAGATTTACCTTTGAATTATGCAATATTTTTATATAAATTCATTTAAAAAAGTTATATCGTGAAAGCAGCGATGTAAATAGATTATGAATAGGGTGAGTCCCTTTGACTGCAAATTCAATTTAAATGGGTCCCAGGAAAATTTGATGAGTCCCAAATGATATAATAGCTTATCAAATCTATTCATTTTACAAATGTATACAGAGATTCTACCAGCTTTTTCAAAAAGGAGGGGGGGGGGGGGGGGCAGGGTATCCTTAATAGCTCCTGTGTTTTTCATCAGAACTTTTTCATATTTATAGTACTCATTCAGAAGACGGTCTAGTTCCTTATTTTCACCATTATAAATAAAGACACATACAGCATCACATTCGATTTTGACCATTTTGAGTAATTGCTGATTCATTTGACAGCTTCCGCAAGCGATTTTAAATGTCGTAATATCAGTAGTAATTTTAATTGTAGCTACCTTTTATTGAAGATACTCAAGAAACACGTTATGAACCAACCATATTTCATACTAATATATTTTTTACTTGCAATATTACGGACCAAAAACGTGTTCAAACTATGATTACTTCATTGGCGTGGACTTTTGACAACTAGACTCATTATCCCGCAAAGTCATCAATCGTTTTGTAAGTAATTAATACATATCCGATGTCCACTGTTGTTGTGCAGTTTGCCAAATACCTTTTTTGAGTTCCGGCATGCATTATACTATCAGACAAACATTAGGTGACGAATAATATAACATTTTCCAACAAAAATATTACAAATTCGCCTTTCATTATGCATAAATTCACCTGACATGTGCGCCGCTATTCGATTGATCAATTAATTCACGGCGCCGGCAATTTACATTTTACGAAAAACCTATTTGCCAGCATATTTTCAAATCTAGTTGCGCGGAGTTAGCATTTGTCGAGTGGTTTTTACTGCGTAGTAAAATAAGGTGCCATGTTGCTGAATCGTAGCTGCACGCAGCATTTATCAAGGCTAATTTCGCTCAGGCGCTGCCGTGCATTTCGTAAACAACAAACATGGCGGTCACCAGATTCGTGGGGGAAAAGTTGAAATATGAGCTTATTTTAATGGTTTTATGACTTTAAATTGACATGCGTCCACGGGGACGCCGCGGTGAAATCATGATGCGTCCCTAGAGTTTATAATGCGTCAGGGACGCGGGACGCGGACCTATTTACATCACTGGTGAAAGTATCACGATATAGACTATCATATCGATACTTTAATCGTGAGTAAATAAATCATGATTCAACGATGCATCGGTGTATCGTTGCAGTCCTATAGTGTCGTCATCCTAATAGAAAGGCAATTCAAAAGTTTGTGATGTCTGGGTCAGGATTAGGTGGAAAAGTGTTGCTCGTCAGGACTAGTAACCCCCAAATATCTACTCGTCCTGCAAAAAATGTACTCGTCTTCCTTGTACAAACTCTGTAGCTGTGTGACAAATTATTCAGAATTGCTCCTCGTCAAAAGGACGAGTTTCTAGAAATTAGCAGCCGTCCACTAGTTTTTACTAGTCCATACGAGTGGCTAATCCTGACCCTGGATGTGAAAGAGCTCTTCACCCTTTTGCTGCATCACTAGCAATTTTGCTTACATATGAACAATTATGATACTGACCTTTGGATTTTGTGTTATTGTATGTACAAGTGTGTTGCAGGTGCTGCAGCCCCAGATGGCGATGCTCCTAAACCTGGGGGTGGCTTTGGGGGCGGATTTGGCAAGTCCTCGGGAGGAGGTGGCTTCGGGGGCGGCGGCGGCTTCGGCAGCAAGCCACAGACAAATGGCGGAGGAGATGATGCCTGGGACGAGGGGGGCAAGTCTGGGGGCGGATTCGGTAGCGGAGGAGGTGGATTTGGTAGCGGAGGAGGTGGAGGTAAAGTTTATTTTTTATATGATCAGACCTGCTGGTTTGTCATGACCTTAAATATGGTGCTTTTAAACTATTTTCAAATAAAACTGTTCAAATGTGTTCATATAGCAACTTACAGATTGACCCGAAAATCAAATCTTAGTAGTTTTTTTTTTTTTTATGATTTCATTGTTCTCATTTCTATTTCATTGAAATTTTCTGTTGACTAAAATAAAATTTTGATTAGGCAGGAGTCTATTTATAAGACTAACAGTAATCCCCAGAAGTTCAAAGTTGCTAACAAGCATTTTAATTGCAGGATTTGGAGGTGGGGGTGGCCGCTCTGGTGGTGGTGGCGGAGGAGGCTGCTACAAGTGTGGAGAAGATGGTCACATGGCTAGAGACTGTCCTTCTGGAGGAGGAGGCGGCGGTGGTGGAAGCAGAGGCAAGTTTTGTCTTCATTATTGTTTTTGTTTCGTATGATTCTTGTAGCATTTAACTGCCTGATAATTCTTCACTGGCTGTCCACAACATTTCACAACTTGTGTTATTTTTCTGTTATGATTATACACGTGCATGTGTGGTTGTTGATCTGTTTATAAATTTATTTTTATTGTATAGTATTAGATTTAGATAATTAATTTTTTTAGCTGCTGTGTGTTTGTGCTCATCAATTACGTCTGTAGTGTAGAATTGTAAAAACTTGCTAGATATAGATGCAGATTTTGTATTCTAATTATATAAATGTGAAAACAAATTCAGCTTGCTTCAAATGTGGCGATGAAGGCCACATGTCTCGGGAATGTCCCAAAGGTGGTGGTGGAGGCGGCGGTGGTGGAAAAGGTAATTTGTTGCCTGAAAAGGGACACGTCTGTACTAGGCGAAATCTTTCATTTTAAATTAATGTTTTGTATGCCAAGGACTGCTGTTTAGTTGCATGAAAGTTGTCAACAGAAAGTGGAAGTTATGTGTGACTTTAACAATTTTTGTGTTCAGGCTGCTTTAAATGTGGGGAAGAAGGCCATATGAGCCGTGAATGTCCCCAAGGCGGAGGTGGTGGTGGCGGCAAAAAAGGTGCACCACTTAACAAATACAGAGCTGTTAGCTTTTTGTTGGATAAATTTTTAGCCAAATATACATTGATGTCGTCACTCATAATTGATAGTTAATACAGATGAAATGAAATATTAATTTGGAGCAAAAATGTTTCAGCTAAGTGGCATACAGCTTTGTGTTCAATGATGTTTTGCATCTTTCCTTCATTTCCTCTTGATCTTGATGTATGGTTGAATGTTAATGAGTGTGTGTGGAGAGGGGGGGGGGGGGGGATCCATGTGGAATCCAATTTTATTACTTTTGCAATGGTCCTTATGGTCAACCAAATAGAATAATTTTCAATATCAAGTTGAAGAAATAATAAGGGGATTAAAAGATCACAAAGTGCAAACTGCACTGATAAGGGTTAAGTTTTGTACTTTATACATACATGTAGCTTTATTTCATGTTTGTAAGTAGAAAGAAACTTTTTTCAGGCTGCTTTAAATGTGGGGAAGAAGGCCACATGAGCCGCGAATGTCCCCAAGGCGGAGGCGGCGGAAATAAAGGTGCGACATAATTTGCTCACAGTTCAATATAAGGCCTACTTAAATAATATTCCTGTTTCCGGTCAGCGAGCGAACATCTATTATCGCCCCCGAACCTCTTAAATTTTATGGATATTGCAAAAAAAAAAATAATCTCACCGACCTAAGCTGGGTTTCACATAGTGCTAAAACCAAAGAAATTTTACCCGATCATATGACATTTTCATACCAAATCTTCATATTACGGCGACTGAATTTTACTTGAATTTTAACCAAATTTGAGAGATTCCTTGGGTCTCGCACCGGCTACTAAAACCGCCACTGTAAACATAGTAGATGGTGGCGCCACACAACGATGAGATTGCGCATTGGCGGGATCCTCTCGTATTTCATAGCTGAGTACGTGGCCCCGTCAAAGCGAGGCTGCTGGCTGGTCGAGTCTAGTACATACATGGCGCTCTTTGCCGTTAATAGAATACGTTTGCAGCAGGAATTTAATCTTAAAAAAGACATTTACACGTCCGCGCGTTTAAATCATAAATTGCGCAAAAGGTACTAAGTACATGCTTTTACTTTCAATGTTACTACTTTCAATCTAGCATGTTTAAATCAAATTTCTAAAAGAACTATATTGACATTCTGGCAGATCCAGGATTTTTTAAAAAGGGGAGGGGCACATTACGTGATTTCATGTATTTCCCTGTGAGCCATTGAAAACCTATGTAAAATAATTATTTTCATGACATATAGTTGTTATTTTATTAACATTGATGTACAAGTAGGTTCAGCTTTATGCTTATTTCTTCTTAAGTTAGAATATGTTTTGTATTTAGATTTAATTTTAGGCCACTGTTGGCGGCGTCAATAAAATATTAAAAATGCATAATTCTAGTCTTATAGACTGAAATACTGCAAAGATTGAAAGAAACAAATACAGTATGCAAATTGGTATTTTATTTGATTTCATCTTTGATCCTCATACATATCATCATAGTTTAGATGTCCTAAATCAAGAGGTTTTTGAAAATAAACTTTTAAAGTCAGTAAGGTGATAAAAAAAAGTTCGAAACCCTACCTAACCTCGGCAGCATATTTTACAGCAAAGAATAGAGGTTTTTGAAAATTATTTTAAAGTCTGTCGGATGATACCAAAAAAAAAAGTTCACGAAAGCCTATCTAACCTCGAAAAAATTCCTGTTTAAGAATGAAAAAATCAAAAAAAATCTCCGACCTACCTAACCTTTTTGAAAATTCAACCTGACCTGAAACAAGAATATTATTTAAGTAGGCCTAATCCGGTTCACCACGACCCCGGTTGAAGAAATAACTCACAAATTCAATCTCGTGAAAATCACAAATGTTAGGCGTATTCTATAGGTGTACCATGCAGAGTGGTACATTCCTGTCGGTTGATCCAGCTTAATCCTTGATAAATAATTTTTAGCAAAAACTTCATACTATCAAACTTTGTTATACAGTATCTGCGCAAGATAGGTATAAATGGACTCGTTCATAAATAACCTGGATTCATTACTGTGACCAATACTGGCTCCAAAACGGGGTTTTATGGCCATTGTGAACCGCCTCGTATGATAATGATCACACTTATTTTTCCGAATTGCACTTCATTATGATATGTTCATTGTTACAGGCTGCTTCAAATGTGGAGAGGAGGGCCACATGAGCCGGGATTGTCCCCAGGGAGGTGGCGGCGGCGGTGGTGGAGGCGGAAAGGGTAATTCTTAAAATATATGTTTATTGAATTTCATAACAGAAACTGTTATGGTATATAACCAGTAAGTTTCGTGTGGTGTATGATTGTGTCCATCATGAATTCAAAATAAGACATTTCTGTGCCATCCGTGTGGTAGTTTAAAACAATTTGATTATATAGCATCTAAAACCTTTTCGTACATATTTTGTGTCCACATATTGTACTTTGGTCAATTCAGTGACAATAATCGAGATCGATAGTGCCAGCCACATGGTAATAGACCACTGCTTTTTTTGCACGTGTTATAGACATGCATTACAAGCAAGTTCAGCTTTTTATGTAGAATCTAGAGTGCATAAATATTTTTTGTAGGATGCTTCAAGTGTGGTGAGGAGGGCCACTTTTCCCGAGAATGTCCCAATGCTGATGCTAATGGAGGTGGTGAGTAATTTGGCATTGGTTGAAACCGTAAATGTAAAGCACTAAATGCAAAGCTGATTCTGTGAACTCTTGATTTCTACAAGTAACATAGTTTGAGGTGATGGTGTTCATTTATCACCATGGGGCATTAGGAATCAATGAAACTTTATGGTATTTATAAGGTTATTTTGTTCAAAAGTTTGGTTACTATCGCTTTGAAGCAATCTTGTCGCACTATATTTTAGATGAAAATAAGCCACCCCGATCCACATATGTGCCGCCGCCACCACCAGAAACTGAAGAAGAAATCTTTAAAACTGTCCAGATGGGAATCAACTTTGCTAAATATAATGAAATTCCTGTGGAATGCACAGGAAATAATGCGCCGAAGCAGGGGATTGCTAGGTATGTTCAAGTTACATACAATACATGTAAGGTTTTCCATTTGCATGACTTACCAATGACTGGTTTTAAAAAAACATAGTTCGAATGTTTTTTTGAACTGATACTGCAGATCAATAATATCATTTTTTCAAGTTTGTTCGATAATTTCAGGTTTGAAGATGCTGAGCTGCATGAACAATGTTTTGCTAACATTAAGAAGGCAAAATACGATATTCCAACGCCTGTACAAAAGTGGGCTATCCCAGCAATTTTGAGTGGCAGAGATATCATGGGCTGTGCTCAAACTGGCTCGGGGAAAACTGCTGCCTTCCTGCTACCAGTAAGCACCGATTTCATAAAAATATTGATGGAAATGTGTGCTCTATTTGTTTGCCTGTATGAAGTTACATGTAATTCATTCCCTTCCTTCCAGATTGTGACAGGCATGTTGAATACAGGGATTGAAGGTAGTGCATTCTCGGAGGTGCAAGAACCTGCTGCCATCATCATTGGGCCAACAAGGGAGTTGGTCGTGCAAATCAACAACGAAGCGCGCAAGTTTGCGAATGGCACCATGCTGCGTCCATGCGTGGTGTATGGTGGCACATCCGTCATGTCACAGTTGGGCAATATTAGTAAAGGCGCCCACATCGTGACCGGAACTCCTGGTCGCTTGTTAGACTTTATTTCAAAGGGAAAGGTGAGATACGTTAAATATTATGAAAACTTTAATAGTAAAAACTGCTGAATGATTTGCTACTATCTGATGCTTGTGAATGCAAACTACAAAATTTAATGTTTTTTAATTAAAAAGTGTTCAATCTTTTTCTAGCTTGGACTTGGAAAGCTGAAATACCTGGTTCTTGATGAAGCTGATAGAATGTTGGACATGGGCTTCAAACCAGATATTGAGCGTTTGCTGGCGATGCCTGGAATGCCTTCAAAGGATCAAAGACAGACCCTGCTGTTTAGTGCCACCTTCCCCACTGAGATCCAGCAACTTGCTGGTGACATTCTCAACGACTACCTGTTCATTACAGTGGGAAAAGTGGGTGGTGCAAATTCGGACATTGAACAAAGGGTTTTTCAAGTTAACCAGATGGAAAAACGAGATAAACTTGTGTCCATACTGAATGAGACAGGTGTGCATTTTTGTTGTAAATCTAGAATCTGAACTTTTAACAATTCTATTATGTCCAATTTACTATAAATGTTAATTTTCTTAACTTGCAGGACGGGACAGGACTCTTGTGTTTGTGGAAACCAAAAAAGGAGCAGATTTTTTGGCAACTTATCTATCTCAATCAGAATTTCCCGCAACAAGCATTCATGGGTAAGCACACAAGGTTTCTGTGAATTTTGTTCACTCTGAAGTGATACTTAATTTTTTTTTCTTAAATCCCTTTGTGACATGAATTCAGTTATAACGTGTGCAGAGCTCTTCGAGTAATTTCAATGGAACTGGTTTATAGGAGGTGTGGACCTAATTAAACTTTTATTATCAACAGTGATCGGCTACAAAACGAACGTGAAGAAGCGCTGCGGGATTTCAAAACTGGTAGAGCGCCCATTCTCATCGCCACCTCTGTGGCTGCACGTGGCCTCGATATTCCAGGTGTAGAGCATGTGGTGAACTATGACCTGCCAAAAGAGGTTGATGAATATGTTCATCGTATTGGCAGAACAGGCCGTTGTGGCAACCTGGGCAAAGCCACCAGTTTCTTCGATCCTGGTAAAGATGGAGATATTGGCCGCACGCTCGTGAAGATTTTGTCAGATGCCCGGCAGGAGGTATGTTAATTACTCTGTATGACAAAGTTCTAATTTAGTTTTCTTGCAGACACCAGTGAAAATATACCAGTATATGATAACCATTGGGATCTATTGAGATTGCTTGTTAATAAAACTATTATAATAAAACTATTAATGTGGCAAATGGCATAGTTGGTCTACCTGGAATTTCTTTTACACTGCACATTCAGTGTTCCAATAACTACCCCTAGGTTAAGAACCTTGTTTTTAGCGGGGAATCTTCACCAGGCTAGACCTAAATCAAAAGCTTAATACTTGTTGTTGTTGTTTTTTTTTATTGTACTTGGCAATGTGCGTCAAACGTTCCGTACCTTTGGCTGAAATTCCTTTATTTGCATAACTATTAGTCTTAATGACAAGTAGATATGAATGCAGTTCATTAAATGTGCCGCTGTTCCAGGTGCCTGACTGGCTGGATGAAATCGCCCAGGGAAGCTTTGGAGGAAGCTTTGCCGGTGGCAGCGGAGATTTTGGAGGTCGCGACACCAGAAAAGGCAAAGTAAGTTGCTCTATGTTTTCAATTAGTACAGTATGCAGTTTTGTGGAGAGATGATTTGACTTCAATTTTTTAAAGCAATTTACTTGTGAGTCGGCTTCTTCATGACTGAGAATGTACACGTAAAGGATAAAGAGACTGATCAAATTTTTATCACTATCACACATGCAGCCAATAAGTGGATACCCTCAAACTTTGATCAAAGAGTAACAAAAACTATCTCTTTAGTCTTGTAACTTGATTCCTGAGTGATTAAGGAACTCTTTGTTTCAGTTTGGTGGCGGTGGCGGCGGCGGATTCGATGATTTTGGGGATGCCGACGGCTTTGGTGCAACCAATGGAGGCGGTGGCGGCATGGGCTTCAGCACTGCTGCAGATGATGATTGGGATTAAATTCCAATCCGCCTGCCATAGCCGGTCATCATTGTCCACATCCCCGGCTATGGCTGACCATGTACACTGGATGTGATTTGAAGGATTTGTAGTGAAGTGAATAATGCCAGACTAATGCCCAGTTTATGAAGGCTGTTGTCAGGGCTCGACAAATAACTTTATATTTAGGCACATAGTGGGCAACATGAAATAAGGTTAGCCTCAATTGAACAATGAAAAATTGGACATAGAAACAGAAAATTTTGCAGTTGTTGGATGCTGTTATAGAAATATTGTGAATAATTGGGGTGGTTGCCCACATTGTTGTTGAACAATGAAAAATTGGACATATATTAGAAATATTAGGTAATTTTGCAGTTGTAGAATGCTGCTAAAGAAATATTTGGATAGGTTGCCCACACTGATCATTGCTGTTGTTGCGAGGATCTGGCCATGGGATCTGTCGAGCCCTGGCTCTTGTAATTGATTACCGAAAGGGTGAGAGGACGGCCCAGCTAGGTAACATTACTTGTATCTAGGGATGAACTAGATATTTCTGATCAAAGATTAAATTGTTATTGCTACAAATTATTATTTGTATGATAATTTACAAAGTGATTAGTTAAGTTTGATAACAAATTTACAAAACTAGGTTGATAAAAAGTGTGAAACAGGAAGTCTGAAGGTAATTTGTTGCACCATGTAAATTTCAGTAGGATGTTATCTGCGGGGCTCTCAAAAGTCAATCATGATCAGAATCAAATGAAAGTGGATGATTACGGGTTTGATTACCTATAATGATTTGCGACACAGAATAGCTTTGTTGCTATTAAATGTTAACTATGCCTTCTTGAACCTAGGCCTGAATTGATTTGATGTCTAGGGCATGGAGGTAGGTACTCAAGGGCCTCAATTAAATGAAAGATAAAGAGTAGCCACTGGGTTGTTAAAATGGGAGCCCGGCATAGCATCTCTGAAATGCACAGGTATATGGCAGAGTTGGTATGGTGGGCAAATCATTGTTCTGGCAAATGAGTGCTACTTTGTTGAACGCCGAATTCTTGGCCTGATGTGACCAAAGGTATGGAAAGGGACCGAAATCCCAGCTCTATGACCAAAGAAGGTCTTCTGAGTTAATGTTGATGTTGTCAGCTGTTGTTTTCTGGTGCTACTTCATCAATGGAGATTTTCTAGTCATATTTGCTGAGTTGTTAATTGTTTGTTGTTAACTGGATCTCATGCCAACTGTGATATTGCCGCTGCCTTTACTGCCATGATACCGTTGTGTTCAGACACTGTTTCACATTCACAAAACATCTTTATCTAGTCTTTTTTATGGAAAAAAAAATAAATTTTTTAATAAATTTTTGTTTTGTTTTTGGGTCTATCTTTATGGGATACCATGGCATACACATTAATGAAATGTTATTTTATCTAAAAATATAATGAATCCTGACCACCGCATGAATTTCAAATTAAACTTCTGCCTTCATAGAATGACCTCATCAGTGATCATACTACAAATATTGTGTACACTGCTAGTTTATGAAGTAACATTTTCCATCGGAACTGCAGCAATCATGGTAATGAATATTTAATGACCATTAAAATTTCTACGAATGGAAATACTGTTCATGCCAGTTCTATGTGCAATTATTGTCATACTCACTGGTGTACATCATGGCAAATATAAATGGTGTCATTTAGTCAGAGGGACCAGTACGGCATTTTGAATATCTATTCTGGGGATTAGGTCCACTGACAACCAGTATAGTTTGTTTTTTAGTTGCACACCGCCACATAACAGACTGATTCACTTCAGTGACTAGTCAGGCGTAAGCAAATTGAATTTGTAAATACTGTTATTCCAATCATTGTACGTAATGCCCAATTTAGGCTTGTCTAAAATGTTGCAGTCCGTCTCCGAGATGGAAAAAATCCTGTTTTTGAATTAGTTCAAAATAATGAAATTACTATGTAGACCTGGCAAAAAAAATTGAGTAACATTCCTAAACTGTAAAGCTGTAGTATTTCATGGCTATAAAATTTTGTGATTTTTATCTTAATTTTGTGATTTTATCTTTTACTGTAAAACTAGAAATGTTTATGCACTATTTTTATTTGTGAATTTCGTTGGTAGGTATGAAAAACGTAAACTTAAATAGTCTGCTAACATTAATAGCCCATGTAAAATAGGTCCTCAAACTCCTGGATGGACCAAAATCGCAAAATTAAATAGTCACAAAAAATTTATAGATGAATATCGCAAAATTTAATAGCCACGAAATATTCTAATTTTACAGTAATTATTTTATGACTTTCCATTTTGCTTCATCAAATTTCTTCAAAATCAATACAAAAACATTGATAATTAATTCATCATAAGAGTATACAACCATCCAAGCGTCCAGGGCTGTTAAATTGAAATTTTCCCTAACTGGGGGTTGGGCTGTTAATGAGACTACATTTACTACATATTTTTTAAATACAATTAACAAAAAGAGGGGGAGGGCTGTTACACGAGGGTGGTCACTTGGATGGTCATATACAGCATATCTTCGCACAAACTTAGGTTTGAGATAGGGCTCGTTAAACATTGAACATCCACTATATGTTACTACAATTTGCAGTCCATAAAATGCATCATTAAATAGCAAAAATATTAATAATGCTAAAAGGTTCATTTCAAAAGTATGTTGTTATTTTATAATATTATAAACATAACAGTACTTGCCCTTCTTCGGTTGTACTAGCCTCAGGCCGAAGGGCCAGTGCCAGTGCCAAATTTTGTCACTGTAAATTAGGGGCACTCTGAGGATTAGAGGTTCAGAAGAACATTCTGAACCTCTGATCCTCAGAGTGATTAGGGGTGGTTGAACATAGAAATCAGTGAATATTTCAATTGTTTACATGATTTTCCCCATATATTGTAGTTTCACTGGTGCTTCACAGTTCAAGAGGTTAATTAAGGTCACTACTACAGTATCAATTACCTCATGTCACCTCTTCATTGGACATTCTTTCTATTTATGATGTCATGTTAACTTTTATTAATATTGAATCATATGACAAACTTAGTACATGTGTATAACATACAAGTAGATGAACTAGTATGACAGGTCATAATGAATTAGGACCCCCATGGTCCTCTTGTTCTTTAATAATTTGTCTTGAAACGTGGTATGTTTGGCATGACTGAACTTCAAATTTCCTGATGTTCTGGTTGGTAGAGGCTGTAAGAAATGTTCCAAGAAATTTGAACCCTTGCTTAGGCCCGATAAAAATAAAATATTTCTCGTCCCCTCCCTCCTGTGTATAGTGCAGCCTCCTGAACATTTTTATTGCCTCCCCAGTGATAAAAAAAAAACGGCCCTCCCGCCTGGCTGCAGACAAAACGGCCCTGTGTCAGAGGCCTGTCATTTGTTTGCTATGTACGCTAGATATTATACTTCATTGATTATACTAGTTGTTTTATAAGTGATGTTTTATGATTTTGATAATAGTAAGACATTCACATACAATTGTAACACATGTAGTTCATTCATGGCCCAATATTCAACTTGAAAAATGAAAGATTTTGTGCGGAAGAAAAATAAAAAGTGAACCCCTCCTCATTTTTTTAAAATATACGGACAGAAAAATCAGCAAAATAAAAAATAAAATTGACCTCCCTCCTATGTGTAGGAAAATAGGCAGGACGAGAAACATTTTAATAATTTTATGGAGCCTTAGAATGAGGGGTTATTTTCAATAGCCTGTGAATAAATAATCCAGAAATAAACAAGGATGATCATTTTAAGAATTTTCCCAATGTGCATATCGTCTGAGAAAATTTCTATTATCATAGGTGGGTGGCCAGCCATTCACAAAAAAATTGATTTTCAAAATCACAAATTTCAAAGTCACATGACTAACTGGCAGTGGTTTCTGTTAACCATTGATTAATTATTAGTCAAGATCAAAATAACACTTTGCACTGATACCCTTTATGGTAACTCAGTTCCCATCCACTCGGAGTAGGTACCAACTTAGAGCAAGGACAGTTGTATTTCCAATAAATAGACATTTATTCTCATACATTGTTTGATGTCATGTGCTTTGACTGACGTCTACTTGACTGTTGTTTGCTGCCGAAGAATAAAAAGTTAAAATTGCAATTATTTATAGGCATATATATTTACTTTATTATAATACATAACGAGACTGCATTTATAGGAGAGAAAAATATCATGAACATTAATACTGAAAGTAAAACGTGCGAAAAATAACATACAAAACAATATAAACATATAAAAAGAAATAACTTATAAGCAATAAAACAAGGCACTAGAAAATGCATGCATAATCCCTATATAAAATATTGCTGTACTCATAATACTATTTTTAATACAGTAACCTCCCCTGAGGTGTTTCGAAAATAGGACTTGCATAATTATTGCTGTAGTAAACTTAACATTCTAACTTATATTGAAATGATGAAACATTTCCATTTCCCTGTAACGGAAAATACATACATGATTGCACAGAACAGCAATAAAAGCTGCTGCATTATCACAAAAGTTATCACAATACAAAACAAAATGCGTAGTGTCGTGCATAATTAAATTGGTGCACAGGATAACCGGATTACATGAATTATGCAGCGAGTAAGTGTGAACTGATTTACAAAGTGTATTCATTCCCTTTTTATAATACTGTAATTAACATAAACTTGGTAGTTCAATTACAATCCCCATTTAACAAATACAAGATGTTTTCTATCCCTTTGACCTTGATACACAAAAAACACCAATTACTACAATATAATTAACATAAGCTTGGTAGTTTAATTACAATTCCCACTTAACAAATACAAAACGTTTTCTATCCCTTTGACCTTGATTATAAACAAAAAAAAACGCCATTTACTACAATTATGTTATAATCACAAGCATTTGATAGTTGTATGTCACACTGAAGTCCCGATTTATTTAAAGATTTCCCAATATGTCACAGAATCACAAGAATTGCAATATTGTTTGTTGCACTGACATCCTAAGCAACGGTAAGTGATCGCTGGGGAGCCATTACATGTGGCCGGCCATCTGATAAGTTTGTGGTGGTTCTGCACATTGCTTGGCCTGGCTTGTCAGGTTTAACAATGTGCACACGGTCTTCTGGCCGCAGATCTTTTCCTCTCAAACGCTCCCTGAAAAAATGTGTGGGTTTTGAGGTTTAATACATTGTATCTATTTTTCATCATTCATCAATCATTCCCCGAGTGACCATTATTTAACGATACCAAACATATCTATTTTTTTACAAAGTTCATTTTTAGATATACTAAACAAATTTGAAGTATGATAATTTATATTTTCTCAGAATATCTCCTGTAGACAATATCTAAGTACGCAGTTTGTGTAAGCTTCCCTCTGACCGTCTTAACTAATTATCCATATGAGAAGTCTAGAACAAAGAAGCCTTCCCTTATGTGTAAGTAAATTTTAGTTAAGTGTGCTTGACCCTGGGATGGTCATTTAGAGTGTATTCATATTGCATTATAAAGCTTCAAAAAGGTGTATGTCAGATAAAGGAGTCACTATGTTCATTATGAATGCTGGAAAATACCTCAAGAATTTGATTCTATTGTTGTCTGGTCTTCCTGTCTTCGATTTAAATGCACTCTGATGACCATTCACATTCTGTGCATCTTCCCACTTCTGGATGTCATAACGTCCAGCACCAACTGAATTCTGAAATATCAAACATCACAAGAAATTAAATGGAGTAAGAATTTTATGTTGTAATTCTTAATCTGAGGTATATGTAGGACAATTCTAGACACTTAATCGGATTTCTCAATAATTTGTAAAACTTGGAATTCAGTCCTCCCATATGAAATCTTTCAAATCAATTAAAAGTTTATGCATATATATTGTAGAATGTCATCATAATTGCACAAAAGGACAATAAATTTCTTTTTGAAACAGAGACAGAGGCCTCCACTTTAGAGCTGTTTTTATTATGAATGTTAAAATATTCGTAAATTAGAAATTACACAACATAATTAAACATATTAATCCTAGCTATTGGGAAGCCAACTAGTAATTGTGAACTGAATAAGAAAAAATATATAAATGCATTTCTTACATAGTTTCCAGTGAAAAATTTAGTGGACATTTTATCATTTCGTACAGCTGACGATAAGAATCCAGGAGATTTATATGCTTGCTGAGGCGGCTTCACATTTGGGTCCTTTGGATCATACGTTCCTGGTGCAGGTTCACTCTACAAATAAAATGGCTTGTACATATAGTATCACAGCTTCATCTTATTACAGGAAATTTATACATAACCTTTCTTTAAATAAAATAGAAAATTGATACTTACAGCTCTTCGTGGGTTTTGAGACAGAGTGAATGCAAAGATGCGATCACAGGGCCTCTCTGGATGCTGATCCACTTTCCCAAAACGTCCATGTCTAATTTTATGCTCAGATTTCCATTCATCAACACCAGATTTAATTTCGTATTGTCCTGGACCTAAATTGCCAGCATTCTACAATGCAATGTGATGTTCGAAAATTAGAGCTTAACTTATGAAACATGTAAATTAAGAGAAAAATAATGCAAGCAATGTTTCTCATACATGTAGTGATGTATCTTATTTCATTGATGGATATTTGACCAATAGCTCATTAACGCCCTCTAAGGGTTTTTAAAACACAGACTTAAAAAAGGATGACTGCAAATGTATGAGATTCTACATACAGTTGTTGCATAATGCCCGGTCTTCATCGCTTTGTTTCTGTCTCCCGAAAACAGGTCATATGGTCCTCTGGTGCTGGTCATTTTAGAAGTAGTTTCTTCTGCAAAACTCTTGAAATTGTAAGTTCCCGGACCTATATGAGAACCCTGAAAAATTTCAAGGTAAATAATCTAATTAATTTGTTGTAAAAAAGAATAATCTTATGAAATGTTTAAAGTTAAAATTTCATAAAATATGAACAATGAATAGTTAGACAATATGGCTGTGTTAGACATATTTGATAGTGAAAATCTTTCACGTAGACGTCCTAAAATTAGAATAAAAAATAAAAAAGTATGAATATACAGGCTTCATAAGATGAGAACAGAATTCAGAGCTTTAATTTAAACAATTCAACAGTAGTAATTACTGTAAATAAAATGCTATAACAAGGAAGGGGTCGAGAGAGGAAGTTAATGATGTGGTTGTTAATGTGCAAATAGAAAAACAATTGTGTAAAAATATAAAAATAATTCAAATACTCAATAACGGCGTGATAAAAAATATCTATACTTTTAACAGATGGTGGTAGCGACAAATTACACCATCTTGATCGAAGTGGCTTGGTTTAAATTCAGAATGATAATTTGTAATTAAAATCATCATGCTTAGAAAGTACATTAAAAATATATATATAAAAAAAGTCTAAATAAAACACTTACCAGTAAGAGAAAAACTAGGTACAAAAATGTGCTGATCTCTAAAACATGCTGTGTGCATTACACATTTAAAAAAAAGGGATATTTGAGCTGAAAATATCAAATTAACACACCATCTTACCTTTGATTTCTTATGTTGCATAAAAAAGGTCAGAGATCTTAATAATATGCTTGGTTAAATTGCTTGCCAGACACGCTCTTTATGGTGAACTCATTAGATAATTTATACTCAATATTCAAAAGTCAGAAGCCCTTTTTACAGCTGATAATGCAGCATGTGATCACTGCATGACAAATAAACACAGTTTATATTTGTGATATTTTAAGTAAAACCCTAATTACCACCATTGGAAGATTTCTGGAAGAGGAAGCAGCATCTAACATTCCCACCGTACTCGCAGATATTTGATCTTTGGCTTCCAAAGCTGCATGTGGAATGCCACCTTTGCCATAAGTGCCTGGGCCAGGTGTAACAATCTGCAAGAATGATTCTACTGTATGAATAAACACAAGACACAGGGAGGCAAAATCTATTTTCTCAAATTTCTCAATGATTTCTCAAACAGTTTACAACCAGCATAATAAAAAATCTTAAAATAATAAGGCGAATTTTACCTTCGTCAATGATTAAATATAGAATGTATGACTTACAAGTTTTTCCTTAAAACGTTCATCTTTAGTTTGCACAATGCCTCTTGTACTACGAGGCTTTTCATCCGAAATTTCAAGAAAATCTTTGATGTCATAACTACCAGGTCCAAGTTTTCTTTTCTGAAATCAAAATGTCACCACATCTAATAGTTTGCTACACATAACAAAAGGATGATTTGATTAATATTTCTTAGGCATTTACGGATATATAATTAGAGATAAGTAATATACAAACCAGCATTCGTTTTAATTCCCATTGCTCTTTATGTAGAAGATGAGGAAGAGCGGCGAGTCTTGCCACTTCATATGCTGGGTCCCACCCAGGACCATCACTTCTTTCAAACACTGCTTTTTCGCTAAAGCCACCAACATCTACATCATAACGGCCAGGACCAAGCATGGAATTCTTGAAAAGTTTGAAAAGAAAAAAAATATATTTATCTGGATCCACATTCTACTATTTACATTCAGTTTATCTTCATAAAAACATTTACATCAATGATCTCTGTCATCTGACAGTGTTTAAAAGACACAACGAATACTTTTAAATTCTTGCAACTAGTGATGCAAGATATACATGCCTAGACTAGTGTAAAATCTTGTCGGTGTGCTACATTAATTAAGATAGGAGTCCTAAGCCATATGTATCAACTTATCTTTACTTTTGAGTACTTACATTTGGAGATATCATCTTTTTACAATATGGAACTTGCGTGTATGTACCAGGCATTTTAGATTTAGGGTGGACTCCAGAGACATCAAATCTAAATAAAATATTAAATGTACACCATATATAATTCAAACATTACTTAAACATAATAACAGCTTTATGAAGAAAGCAACACTAAAAAAATGTCAAAATAATTGTATTGTCTAATTTCAATCATGATATAGATCACCGCACACCCACTTCGTGCATCTTAATGTTTAAATAATCGTAGCACAGCTATTAATGAACCCAAAACAGTGTTTGATGTGTCAAAATAAAGCTATTTATTTATATTGTCGCTTGATAAACACAATTTTTATGACTCATTAAAATTATATGATCTATAGTGCAATTTGTTATGGCATAACGTATGCACACCCATTCGATCCGTGTGTGGCGATAACACGCGATTTGAACATATATCACCAAATCAGTTTATTCAGTATGTCATATCAGTATTCATTTATTCTATTATTATTATTGGTGTTATTGTTATTACTCATACTTAGTCATGTTTACAACAAATTCTGTGAAGCCAATACCAGGTAAATTTATCTTATCTGAAGTATCTTATCTTTTTTATTTACATATTACATCTTACTAGAAATTTTATTTTTACACTTTTGCACCGGGAAAACAATCATGTTCATAGTAGTATTATCATGTGGTATTTGTTTGGAGCCTATACCAATTTTATTTGAATAACACACGAACAAGTGGGTGTGTACACGAACTCCCTCAGAACTCCCTCAGCAGCCTGTGTAGTGCTCTAGCTAGTTTTATGTGCAATGGGAGTCATGGGAAATCATAATGGCACTAAATGTGATTGAACGTGCATATGACAGTATATGCCTAGAATTCCGTCCTAATATTTGAAAGTTTCATGGATAGCTAGTGGGGTAGTGGGTAAGTATTTTTTTTTAATATTGATTTGTGATCAACTGACCTTGCTGTTTGAGTCCCAAACGGGGAACCTTTATATTTCTTCTCAGCCATTATGTCTAGAAATAGTACAGTTACTCCGTGTTAGTATTATTTAGCTATTTCAATATGGCAGAAAGCAAGAATTTATAATAAATTAATTTTAACCATCAATTATTTGACATCGTCCACCATTTTTACAGTTGCCTAGCAATTACAAGCTATTTTTCACCCTTCACGAGCAGTTACGACTCCATTATTTTGAATTGCGAGTATTTCGGCGCTCGCCCACAAGACCAGGGAATGAAGTAAACTTAGTAAATAATACTAAAAAGATGGGGTCCATATCTAGTACACTACTTGCGTACGCTTTGTAACCAAAGGGTAGTAGGTTTACATAGGTAGATCTAGAAAGAATGATCTCTACCACATACAAAAAGAAAAACAAAATTAGATGATCACAGCCTCAATTCTTTTTGCACAACCCTCAATCTACTGATGTGTGAACTTATAATACCCCGTTCATACTATTCATGCCATTGCTCACTATGTTGAGAATCGATACATTAGACAGTTTCAGATTCTAGATTGAAAATATATAACTACTGGAGAAGCACCAAGAGGAAAGACCCCTGTTCATATTGGTTTAAAATACGAACTAGAAGCTAGGGTACTCATTGGAGCACAACTAGTCCCAGCACCTTTGAGCAATCTTACTTAAAATTGTTTAAATAATCTGTGTTTTCATTGGATTGTCAATTATGGCAGTTTAAAATATAATTTTTCTTGGATTGTCAAGGTCTCGTGAAACCAGTTTGTAAACTTTTGTCGCCCAGTAATATTTTAACATTGATTTATCACGTAAACAGTAAAAACATGCCAATAAAATATAAAACCATAGGTAGTATTAACATAAGAAAAGTCCAGTCTCGTCGAGGTTTCATTCTTGGAGTGATCAGAAAGTTTGAGGTCATAACATAGAGTAGTTTTCTTCAAATCGTCGGCATAGCTGGCCGAAAAAAAGATAGTCCTTGCACCAGCTAAAGCTGGGGCTGGGACTAGATAAAGTAAGGTAGAACCTGTCTTATGTGGACACATTCGGGAGATGTGAAAGGAGCGCACATAATAAGGCAGTTGTCCGCTATACGAAGGTGTCCACATGGACGGGTTCCTCAGTACTCTAAAATGGTAGCGCCAGTTGTAATTAGCGCCTCATGTATTTACCGCCCGTGCGCAAGAGAGAGGTACTTTAGTACAAAAACGTGTGTTTCACGCGCGTTGCCAGTTAACAGGTTAACGGCAATGTGTACTTAGACTACATGTAGCATTAAGTCAACAAATGTTTAAAGTAATTAGCAAGGCACGAGGGCAGAAGACGCCCCAAGTGCAAAGGATGAAACGGCATTATGACACTAGAACAATAGGGAAGTTCCCCTGTGTTGATAGATTTCGGTTAATCCAGCAATACACAATGGGGAGATTCAAATGTTACGAAAATATTG
Organism: Streblospio benedicti; assembly: GCA_019095985.1. Classification (NCBI taxonomy): domain Eukaryota; kingdom Metazoa; phylum Annelida; class Polychaeta; order Spionida; family Spionidae; genus Streblospio; species Streblospio benedicti. The sequence continues at coordinate 18,884,420 of CM032664.1, read as the reverse complement.
CTTTAATAGGCGGACTACCCAGTATTTCATGAATTTGTCAACAATTTTATACACTTGCAAATCGATCAATGACTATGTAAAATTGACTTTCCTATCTTTATTCTGTTTATTTTATCATGTTCATAAATATCATCATTTGTACTTTTGATGCCCGTAAGAGTCCTTGATTCGCTAATAAAATTATTCTTGTGCTATTTACATTGAGTTATTCATGTATAACTGATATGCTAAGGATTAATAGTCTTTTTTCCATACTAAATTTTTGTGTCTGAGTTTTCTATACCTTTAATATTCATCTGAGTGTAAATCCATTGACCTTAGCTGTTTATTTTTTCATGTTTGGAAATTTATACGTTAAAATCATTTGTCCCGTTGATGCCCGTAAGAGTCCTTGAATCACCTTGTGCTATTTACTGAGTTATTCATAAATATGCTAAAGAACTTTTTTCCATACTAAATTTTTGTGCCTGAGTTTTCTAAAAGTGTAATATTCATCTGGATTATTTCCATTGACCTTAGCTGCTTAGCCCCGAGGTGATCCCCGTGTAGAGGACAGTCACCCTCTGCATACAACTCACCTAGGTTCTTGTGCTCAGTTGGTTTTTGCCACACCCAACCTGCCAACAAAACAGGACCACATTGGAAATAAGTCACACGCACACACACACGCACACACACACACACACACACACACACACACACACACACACACACACACACACACACACACACACACACACACACACACATTCTCATGTGCTATCCTAGGAACATTAATTCCTGAACAAACTCAATCAAACCACTCTAATTAACTTTTCAAAATACATTGTAGATTGATTCTTGAATACTAAAATGGTTAATAAATATTAAATATCTAAACACGTATTGTAACATAATGAATAAGTTGTTTATATAAAGTATCTCCAATCACATATATGCATACCGGTAATGAGTAAATGCTATCAAATTACTTAATATGGATTGAAACTGTATTACTTTAAAAATCAGAGCAGTTTCAAAATTTCAAACTTGTTGACAAAATGGTCTGCATATTTCTTTGAAGTAGACTTCAAAAAGACTAGCAGGTTTCGTAACCAAGGTGTGTTAGACCCTAAAATATAACCAGCTGTAAATTGTGACAAGTCATAATTTAGGTCTAACATTGTGAGCACTTTGGTAAGCATTTGCATAGGAAAGACAGCCACTTTAAAGTTTGCATATATATCTACTATTTCAACATTTTATATAAAATGCCTATAAACTAAAAAGTAAAATAAAAAACATCAAAAGAAAAAGAATGATGACAAAATATAATTATTGAATATATGTTTGGTAGGATGTATCAAATATCTTGAATTATTAACTTGCATTGCATGTAATGCTACAAACCAATAATGTACAATGTATGATGCTACTATAAGAATTAGATCTATTCAATGTGATTCTTGTTTAGAGTGGTCACATTTTAGCTGTGCTGGGATCAACATAAATTCCAAAAGAAGATTTACGTTTAGTAACCAATGTCAACTAGGTATTGTTTATTTATTAATGCAGTGGACGATGTTCCTAATGAAACTATTTTTGATCAATATATGCGACAGTTGTTAATAACATCCCAAAATTGCAGTCATGTCAAATGTATAACACTATTATTTTACGCACATTATACATGTGTATTATTTCCTTAATGACACAAAACAAGGATAAATTACTTATCAAACATATGTCCATACACTTCATTTAAGGTAAATACACAAAAGCAGGGCAAAGCAATTGTTAGACAATGTGAATTGTGACCGGTTATAATTTACGGCCTCCAAAATGTCTAACACGGTCCCTTCAAACCAGGTGACTTCCCTGAAATGACGTCATCACAGCGACCAATACAATAGAGGCTGTTGAAAAAGTTAGGGGCCACGTGACCTTATGCCCTGCCCTATGGTCAACCACGCTGACCAATAGGGGGTTATGGACTTAACCGATCAGTGACCGATCGGCACTGTATAAAAGTAATCGGTGATTACATCTTGTTAACATACGCTGCCTGGAGACAGATAAAGTGAACACCGTGGACATATCTAGGATACAAGCTTATTGAAGAACGCGATTTGAACACCGTGAACATATATAGGATACGAGCTTATTGAAGAACGCGATTTCGTGTCAAGGAGAAAACATAAGGATCTGCAAAAGTTTAAGTGAGTATTCTCTTATAACCTTATTTTGTTTATCTGAATATTCTAATTGTGGTGCAGTACAATGAGTACAGGGCCATTTCATGTTAACGGCGATTTTTTACATTGCTTAATATGGGGTAGTTTTGCAAAGAAATTGATTAGGTGCATTTGCTATTTGTGTTTGGGTTTAAATTGGTATGATGTTGAGAAAAAAAACTTTTCTCACTGTGCAATGATATACACTGTAATATAACATCATGGTAGCAAGTAATGAAAAGCGGTCAATAGTAACGGCATGATTTTTATTTTTTGGCAACCGAGCGATAGCATATAGATTCAGCCCAGGGGTTGATTGATAATGAACACTGGGCCACGGAGGCACACCCAGCGTGAATGATAAAGCTGTGAAACTGACAATGATAGAATGCACATTGTATGACAAATGTAACCTCCCTGCTGTCATTCTCTTGCAGTCGACATGTCCCACTCTGAGAGGCTCGTCCACGCGTGGCTGCTTGGCCCCCACATGGAGGACCAGTGGCTCGACCTCGACCCCAGGACGCGGCTGCCCATCGAGCCGGGCTTGTTTAACAACGAGCCCAGCACCATGATCGGGCTGGACGCGCGCATGGGGCTACTGCTGCGGCAGCACCGGGCGCATCTCAGTACGGCCAGTGCGAGCGGGCGGGGCAGGGCGGCCACCGCACGGCAGCAGCAGGAGCACCAACATCCCCAGGAGGAGCAAGCGCGATGCTCCGCATGCCGCCGTTTCCACGAGCACGCCCCTCGTATCGAGGTGCGACAGCACGCAGCGGACAACAGACACTACTATCACGTGCACGGCTTGGTCGGCCTCCCCCTCGTCCTGCCTGCTTCTGACCTCGACCCCATGGACGACCCCATGCAAGCGGGTGAGATCCTGCTTCCCGTGGCCCGTGATACCAGCGAACGGCTACAGAAGCTCTCCTACGAGTACACGCTGGAGGTGGCTGCTAGCAGTAAGAAGCAGGATGAGAATGCAGCCACGTGCTCCATCTGCCTGGATGCTTTGGGCACGACGGTGCGAGTGCTCACGTGTAAGCACCAATTTCACGCGGCTTGCGTCGACAATTGGTGCAGGAGGCAGAATGGCCACAAGACCTGCCCCTATTGTCGCCAGGTGTTGTGGGGATAACTTTGTGCGTGCATACACAGTGAATTATAATGGGATGTGGTGGTTGGGGGGGGGGGCGCTGTTTTATTCTCATGGATGGTGAGACGCGCATATGACAGACTCACTGGTGGATACACTGCTAGCAGCAGCGGAGTATCTGTAGGGGGCTTCAAGGCTCTTGGTGGTTGGGGCGCAAGTAGCCATTTTGTCAAAGTTGTCCGCCATGTGCCATTTTAGATCTTGACTTTGATTGCCTACGGTATTTGGCACACAGAACGACCGCATCTTCGAAAGCGGACTGCAATTGTGAGTGAGTGTTCCTGGATGATTCAATGTACGATTGATTTTTTCTGAACTGCAGAAACACGTGGTGTACTTCTCTGCAATAGCTGGAATGTCTTCAAATGTGGCATTTTCGTTAGAATGTACGTAGCCACTGTCCTGACTTTTATGCATTAGATTGTAGTTAAATGTTACTAGAAAAATGAAATGGTAAAAAAAGAAATAAAAGAAAGCTTTCTGAACTGCTGGGACATTTGGTGTATATCTATATAAAAAGCTGGAATATCTTGGATGTATTCAACTGTGGCTTTTTTGTTGGAATGTACGTGGCCTCTGTCCTGTATTTATGTATTAAAAATGTATTTTTATGTATTTTCAAAACTTTTGTAGACTGGTTTGACATTTTCTTCACAGTTTTTATACATCTATAGATCTATAAATATATGGTGATCATTGTTTTTATAGATAACCTATAACTTGTCGACATTTTACTGGTGTAACGTAAAAAATAGATATACATATGGTTTGTTGGAATGTATGTTTTATGTCAGGTTTTTATGTATTAGATTGTAGTTAAATGTTATTAGGAAAATAAATGGTGAAATGGTATTATCAGTTTCTGTTCTTTATTACACTTTCAAATACTAGTACACGTTAAACAACTTCCACGCATGATGCATATAATAGTAATATAGGCGGGTTTAATAATAGTTTGTAAGTGAACAAACTGGTACGTTCCCAGGGATGTAAACTCTTGAAAGGTAAACGAGTCGGCATTGACAGTCCTTAATAAGATTGTTCTTAACAATGTGGAGATTCATCTGGCTGAAGGTCTTACTATCGTTTGGTGAGCCCCGAGTTGTTTCCCCAGCTAGGGTTGTTGAATCCAACGCGGTCAAATCCAGGCCTTAGCAGTGCTGAGATCAGATTAGGCGACCAGTGGTCATCAGACATTGACCGGTCTATTAGAGGGAGCGTTCGCAATTGACGTCAACCCTGAAAGGGGGGGGGGGGGTTCAGCAAAAGTTGACGAAAGTTGACGTGGGATTGGGGTGGAGGGGGATTGCTGCATTAAGGCTATATCAACGTTCAATTGATATTTAAGGTTGTTGTATAGAGAATGGAGATAAAATAAATGTTTTGTATTTGTTGGAATGTTTGTTCATAAATCACATTATCATATATGTTACCAATGAAACGCCATTGTTGTATGACATGACAAAACTGCACACAGATTCGAATTCAGTGAGGCATATCATAAATATTGGCTACATTAGATGGTTAACTGCTCAGGGGTTCGGGTGAGGATGTCAAGAAATTGACATTGTCGCCATAGTTCACAGTGGCAGGGAGGGGGGGGGGGGGTTTGGAGGTTTGGGTGTGTGTGTGTGTGTCGTGTGACGTGGGGTGTGTGTGTGTGTGTGTGTGTGTGTGTGTGTGTGTGTGTGTGTGTGTGTGTGTCAGGACGTCCTTGACATGTGTTGCGAGAAAGTTGGACGTCTATTGTAACCCTCCTAGACCGACAAAAGTTGAACATTGATGAAGTATGTAGTGGTTTTGAGGTTATATGCAATGGCAGATCCACGTTTTTGTAGGTGCGATCTATGGCGGACGTGTGAAAAAAAATAAAATGAAGTATTATGGTGGGAAAAGCCCCTGGATCTGCCTATTATTTGATATGTAAATATATTACAGTAATATGCATGGATTGTGTTTATTTATTTTGATGACGTTCACACGAGTTTCACGTTAAACGGTGCAGTATTTCACGTGTGGCGTAATTTCTATCAAATGGGTTAACGTTTGAACATGGGGACGTTTCGTCATTCAGTAGGTTTACTCTTTGACCTTTATGTACCATGATGTACACTTCAACTTTAACAAATAAACAACCAAAAATTGTATCAATTTTATAATATAACCATATATATCTTATAAACACCAAAATAGTCTGATCTCGTCTCAGGTTCATTCTTGGAGGGATCAGAAAGTTTGAGGCCATAACATTGAGTAGTTTTCTTTAAATCGTCGGTCATCGGTTTTTGTCCCAGCTAAAGCCGGGACTGGGACTAAATTATTCTGGTAACAAAAATTCTTGCATATTTTCTCATACGTTTGTTTAGTACCTCTTTGCTTTGTAAAAAAAAATCCAAAGGTCAAAAAATCCAATAACAGTTCAAAAATACAAAACTATTAATAAACATATTCAACATGAAAGTGTCCTCTTTAGA
>CM032664.1:18861881-18878477 GCA_019095985.1 Streblospio benedicti | reverse complement strand
GGAAAAACCCCAAGAAAATATGAAGTAATAACCAGTTACTTTTGCACTGTAGAATGTGTATACTCCTTAAGCTTCTAAGACATTACATAGGTATACATCCCTAGCACTAAATAATGATAAATAACGCCTTCACTTTGCTTCACACATAGCTACATATGAAGAGTTATCAAACAGACAAAAGACCATGAATTACTTTCTATTTAACTGTAGATGTCAGTGCAGCGTGCAACTATTTAAATGCAAACCTAACACAAGCTCTGAGCCGAGACTAAAGCCATGACCATGGTCATTAGCCCAATCTACTAACTTGGTCATACACATAATATATGCTTGTACATGAAGTGATCAAGGCATGAGAAATACCTGGTCCTAGATATAACCCATCTTTCTTCTTGTAGTATCTTCCTTTGTGTATAGCAATTAAGGGTGCACCTTCCAGAAGAAGCCTAAACATGACAGAATAAATCATCTAATTGCACAATTATGTTCATTGCTACTAGATTAATAGTTAGTATACTAAGTTGGAAGTAGATGTACAAAATACTCACCTAAAAGCATCATTCATTGGGTCATAGTTAAAACACTAGGTGCTAGTCCAACAACAACTGCATTTGGATTTTCAATAGGAATACCTAATAAATAATAATCATTATGGTAAACATATATTTTATCATCACATAAATGTGTCTAATATTCAATGTATTTGTATTCAAGTTATAAATTACTTTGTTGAACCATATGACCTTATACCAGGAATAAATTCCTGCTTATACTCAATATACTGGCCATTTAACTGAATTGAAATAAATTGATTTCATATTTCACCTTCAAAATCCTCTTTGGCACAGTCCTCTAACATTAAGTAAGGTCTCACTCTCTTGGACTCTATCAACTGTTTTGCAGCAGTTAGAGATGTGAATATTTCAGACTTGTCAATGTTAAAGTCTAATTTCTGTAATCGTTCATGGAGCAAAGTCTGATGGGTTCCTTCGTAGTGTTGGTGACAAACTTTAATTTGACCCCAAAAGGTACCAATGTAGTCTGCAAAATTAGTGAAAAATTATTACAAGAGGCTCTACGAGAGCCTAAAATCGCTCACCTGTATCTATATTCAATTTTTAGCAAAAAGAGACAAAGAGGTTCGCTTTCTGTTTGTAAACAAACAAACAATTCCCTACCCATATTATTAAAGATATAAATTATCTTTGTCCATATTACCACAAAATTTTAAAATTAAAGTCTGTTTTACTATGACTAAATGCTGACTGTGCAAAAAGAACAAGGTTGCACTATGACTATCCATCTCAGAGAACTTTAGCAGTAATGCAGTTTGCATTATGACTAATAGACAGACTATACACTTTTACATTAAATATGTTTGATGGACCCCTAGGGTGGGTTCAATTTACCCCCAGAAACATGCATTAAGTATGGAAATGATGATCATATAGGTATACGACTTCTGTGAAAAAAATAATGAAATTTGAATAAAAAAAATAAAGATACTATTGTGGAAATATGAATTGTGGACGAACGGGACGACAGACGACTGACAAAAGGTGATCACAAAAGCTCGCCTCATGTCTCCAACAGGTGAGCTAAAAACTAAGAAATCGTTGATAAAAATTGGGAAGTAGCCCAATTGGCATGAAGGGCCAGTATTTTGAAATCTTCACTGGCCCTTCTGATACATTACTGGCCCCTGTAAGCGCCAAAGATGCAAAAGCATTGCTAGGGGATCTGGGGCAACCTCCACTCTCCGAAACTTATTGAATTCATTTAAAAGATATTTTACAACTGTCACCAAATCTTGTTTTATATAGCATAGTGGTGGTATATTAGATCAAGCTCTTCTCTACCTGTGATAACCAGTGACTTGAGTAAACCATTAAAGCAGCTTGCCAAACCACAAACTGTGTACAAAAATCAAATGCGAAATTTCGCCAAATTTTAAGTTCCCCAGCATTTGGACAACATTACTGGCCCTTCTAAGTTTTTAATCAAATTATTGATTGATAAAATGCAACATTACAAATATAGAAAATGTTAAAAGATAATTACTGACTTCTCCAGGGCATTTGCTGCGCCTGCGATCGCAATGTCCTCAATATGAATGGTGCCACTCAAATCAATCAAAACTGCGTCAACTGTGCCCATTTTTAGAACACTCGTAAACTTCGTGCGATATTGACAACTAACTTTGAAAGGTATAATGTTTTTAAATTTGGAAATAAAACTGGGCAGATTTAGCAATTTAGAAGACATTAGAAGCTTTTCCAGTTTTTCAAATTCATATATAATCGTTTGATGAATTAAATCTAATTAGGTTTAGTGTGTTCTTTAATACGCTCATAATTCAAATAGGATAATCTTTATTAACATATCTTTTCACGTGTGCAACAGTCAAATAATTTGGCCTCAATATCTCAAATAAAAACTGTGAACAGTGATGATATAGATCTATAATCCGTGTTACATTGGTTGATGCCAAACTTTAATGAATGGGTTTCTCCCTGTGATATCCCTGGAGAGTGTATCTGAATGAATCACTATTACGTATCTCTATTCATAATGACATGACAATTTTGGTAATCAAGACTAAACACTGTTATTATTGTGACTACTTTGGAGTGGTAGTTCTAGAAATTCAATATGACAGCGTCCTTCACATTATAAATTTAAATATTCCATCGAATGAATTAATGACTAATTTCGTATGGATTGTAATATTAATTATATTTAGGATTGTTTATACAGCAGTGATTTTGTACTGTACTGGTCAATTTGAATGAACCAATCAATTCAGTATGTAAATCTATTCATTGTATTACTTGAAATCTTTCCGTAAATAATAATTTCAGAATAACCGAACAACAAAACAAAAAGAATATTTCTGTACTCTTTAAAAACATGCACGTGTTTCAGTTTCCTACTTCCTTGAAAACAAAATACTGGCAGAACACACAAATTATAATATCCTTATGTTATACGTGGCCTTAGACGGTGAAAATTAAGCTAAATGTAGTTATGATATTTTTGTTTATAACTAACTGTTGTTGATCGTACGATCACCAGTGTTATTCATACAAAGTAGGTCAAAAATTGCAAGCTGTTTGGATATGATGGTGTAGATTAACCAGAAAATCCTGGCCTACATTTCGATAAATCTTCTTTACATAAGACTAGCTAGCTGTCTTAATGCCGAATGTATTTGGTTAGATGTAAATATGCCTGGATGTCCTAATTCTTAGGACATCGATGTGGTCTGATTTTTTGTCTGTAATAGCCATGTAAAACTAGACTTTACAACATTTACCTGAAATAAATTCATTAAAGTATTCTATGAGAATCACTGTTCTGCATATTCTTTTGGATTAAGGGATACTTAGAGCAATGGGAGCTGCTATCGCAAGCGATAGCAGTTCCCGGGGGCTAGCCTAGGCTTACTTTAAGTAGTGCTTAGTTTACTTTATAATCCGCATCTTGTACTAGTAATGTATGTTAATCTGATAGATACTTTTTACAAGACATGATGGAAATCCATCAGTTTCATCAATAAACTAATTGACATCGTTTGCAGTGGGCGGTCGAAGTGAAATCTGGTGGGGGTAACTTTTGGTAGATGCGGTCGCCAGAGGCAGAGTATCGACATACGTCAGTCGTACATTTTAGTGATGTAACGAGACTGACGTATGTCAAGACTGGCGACCGGATCAATCCGGTGCTAGAATATGTCCGCAGACTGCCCCACCAGACGGGGTGCACCAGCCCCCAGGTTACATGCTGCTCAAGTTTATTGCAAAAAATATTGGTCTAGACTCTCGGCCAAGGTGGGGGTCTTCGGAAACGTGTTGTTGGAGATAAGTGTACAGCCTCACAGTGCTCGAGATCTGCAAAATGAAGCAATAGCAGTGAGAGTTCACAGTAGGATCACGATTGACACAAATCTCAATGGCATGCTCCCACCAAGGGCAAAACCAGTGCCACCCAACTTTGGATTACAGAGCTAACCTCCTGGGCTGTTCACTGTCTTCACTGTAATCCGAAAGGTCAGAAGGGGCCAAGGCACACTTGGCAGGATCCGACTGTCCTGAGGTAGTGACGTTGATCTTACTTTACTTACTCTGAACGGGATTAGGAACCATACTTAGCTTTGGTATAATCTAGGTGAGAGTTTTCTGGTGTGAGAAGTCTGCTGTGGGTATTCTGAGTGGGAAAACTCTTGTTTTTGTGTGAATACTCCGCACCATCTATTCTGATGATCAATGAAGTGGAGCCCACCTGGTGATTATTACATATGCACACACACACACACACATTGTGGCAATTAACTGAAAGGAATCAAGTTTGAGAAACCACAATATTAGATGACCGTATTCAGACCCCAATGTTTAGGTTTGATAAGGGAATCATTTTTATTAAACCATAGGCAGTTTGAACAGTGTCCGTGGCCAGTATTGGACAGCTAACCCACGATTTGTCCATCTTCACACATGTCCAGTAGAAAGCAAAGCATCCTAAAAACATCTCCCGTTCTTGAAATGATAGTAATCTCTGTGATGAGACTGTTCCCTGTGCAGGTTTTTGTAGTTGGTGTCTCTGAAGGCCATATGGTAAACTTCAGTAGTGGCAAACTGTTCAGTCAAAAATATTAACTTTTATTGGTCCAATTTCTTTCAATAACAATTTATGTTTTAGATGGAACCCAGTGATGAAGAAATGGATAGTTCTGTTATGGTGTGTTTTGGTGGTGATGACTTCACGAAAAAAGAGATGAAAAGTGTTGTCAAGAGACTTCAAAACAGATGTAGCAAACTCAACTTGAAATCTAATCCTGAATCTGAATCAACAAGTAAAGTTGATAATCCTGCTCAAAAATCAACTTTAAGTAGGCAAAAACAAAGTCCTAGTACTTCAAGTAAAAGTGCTTCAGACTTTTCTGTTGAAAGTGATACCAATGAAAGCACAGACTCTGGTGTCATTATGTCAGAGTATGAAAATGTGGACAAAAGTAGGCTTGTTGCTTTGGATTGTGAATGTGTGGGGTTGTTCCCAATGACAGAAGTGCTCTTGGTAAGTTGTCAAATGCTGATGTTCACAGGGTCATCTATATCTACTCGTCCTGTAAAAAATGTACTCGTCCTCCTTGTACAAAGCTCTATATTTTTATGCCAAATTGACCAGAATTGCCACTTGTCAAAAGGACGAGTTGCTTATGCTAATCCTGACCCTGAGTTCATTGTACGACTTATGCTTCATTATTTATCCTAAAATACAATAGATATGCATAAATTTGGAAAAAGTTCATTTTGTGGGTTATTAGTTTAGAGTGTGTTCTTTATCTGTCTCAAATTGTTGCTTGGATTTGGGGGCTGTCCATGTCTTTGTAAAAATACATATATTCCTGATTTTTAGCTCTATTTTTTGTACATTGCTGTACCATTTTACTTCACTTATTTATCCATTATTTTGTAAAATCATTTGAGAAATGTTAATACAGAGCCCTGCAATTTGTCACTGCTAAAGGCTGCTTTTTGTTTTACAGGGAGATGTAGTGTTGTTGACTATAATGGCAAAGTTTTGTGTGATATCTACACCAGACCTAGAGAACGCATTGTTAACTACAGAACAAAATGGAGCGGACTGAGGCCCAGGAACTTAAGAAATGCCATTCCATTTTTGGAGGCAAGAAAGAAAATACAAGATTTATTGCAGGTATCTTGAGATTAACTTAAATTATGCACTCTTTTTGAATAAACATTTAATACAATAATTTCTTGGCAGCCAGGCCACACTCTGAATGAGGAATTATAGGGCCTGCTCCCATAAACAGAGGATTTGATTGATGATAGATACTTCTCAAATTAGAAAAAAATGATCTATTCAAACTTCACACTGCTCTGGATGGATGATAAGGTCCACTAACTGATATGTCAGCAGTAACTTATTATAATAACAAATGAAGTTTTGTCAGAAATTTCAATGATTCACATTTTGTAGGGAAAGATTGTTATTGGCCATGCTCTGTCCAATGACTTTCCTGTTCTGCAAATCAACCATCCTCCTTGTGATATAAGAGATACTTCCAACTACCCTAAACTGAAAGAACTGGCTAATCTTCCGCAAGGAAAGGGCCTTTCTTTGAAAAATTTAACCTTTCATCTAAGAGGTAATGATAAGTTTATGTTTCTAATAATTTAATATTATGTTTTTTTCAACTGTAATATTATTCATTTTTAACAGTTTATATTGAATTCTAGCAAGTTGAATGTATGCTTATTTCAAGCAGATACCCATTTGGCTTTATGTTGGTTTACATTTTAAATCATCCTGATATCTCAAACTTTCGTATATCTTGACATTTTTATTGCCTCCCTCTGCATAGGAGTTAAAGCCCATTAGTAATTTTGAAGTTTTGCAACTTAATTGACTACATATACAAAACTCGACAAACATATTTGCAGGAGAGTGTATTCAGAGTGGAGAGCACTGTTCCGTAGAGGATTCAAGGGCAGCGATGGAATTGTACAAGCTAGTAGAAAAAGAATGGGAACAGGATGCAAGTGATGGCAAATATCCTCCAAAACCACAGTTGAAAAGGAAACGCCAAGCTTCAAATAAAGGACAGTCCAAGTATAAACGTGCAAAAGGTAGTGCTGGAAACCAAGTGCCCGACTATAGCATGGACTATGAAGATGACACTCAGGGTCATTTATTTACCAATATGACAAGAGGTGGTGTTGAAAGTAAACGCTCCAGGACTTACTCAAGGGACTATTTTGGTGACGAATTTTGGCAGCAAGATTTTTATTAAACATTATTGTAGTAAGATAAGATACGTTTTAAATGTTTGTGTAAGATATGCTGCATGTGTTTGATTGTGTGCAACTGCATGGTTTTGATTGAATCATTGTTATTTGTGTTTGTTATTACATGTATGTAAATGATTGCTTATAGTCATCGATATGTGACAGCCAAATTAAACAAAATAACTTAAATGTTTTTGTCCCTATGTATTACATTGCCATGGAAAGCTTAAACGGTTAGCTAAAAACAAACTGTGATGATTCATCATGTATATTATGAACCAACTTCATAAAAATTCATGTAAAAATAACATTGTAAATATTCAGAGGCATTTTGAAAAAAGAGCCAAGTAGCATCAGCCAATCATCTCTCACCCATAGTGATTTACATGTATTTCATTTATAATATGGAATTCTTTTTCCAATTCTTTTACATGATCATTATGCAAATCATCTTGTTTAAATAGAGTGTACAAATGTGATTGATAAAATTGAGTTTCCAAGTTCGTTGAATTATTGTGAATTATTAATTAGAGATGGAAATGTGTTTCTTATTTTTACCAGTATACCAAATGCTAATCAGTTTAACTTTGTCCGCACTGTCATTGTTCATTTTGAATGATGTGCATTTTATGTTATTGGTGGAATTAAGTATGTTGAAGAATTAAAATAAATGCGAAATAAGAATTTTATTTCATTGTGTTGGTTAATGGTGACGACATTAGCATCTATCAATACTGTCATTATTCAAACTTGGTTTTGACGTCAATTGAAGCAAATATAGCTTATTAAGTGCTCTGTTGAATGTGTATATTTAGTTCAGTGTTATCACTGATTGTTCTTACACCTCCTGCACTTGAAACTTTTACGCATTGCCGTGATAAGTCTACCCATAGAATTATTTATGCATACAGTAAAACTGACGTCACAAATCCCTTTCCTTGCATACCATTTGTTTGCAAAATAAGTATATTTTTCAAAAACAATGTCTGATGCGGAAAAATCCTTCAGTACATTTTTCCCATCATCATATCTCAATGCAACATACGCAGTATGTAGCCGTGGAACAAACCATATCCATATTTGTGGAACTTGCACTCAAATTCCAACCAATCCCAAATCCCACTGCTGAAATGTTCAGCGGCGAATTTAATCGTCAAACGAATGATCTCACTATAGATATAAAAGTAAGAAATACAGAGTATTGATTTTGTCTTTTGACGTAAGTCTAAACAAAATTAATTTTTCCACATAAAAGACAGAACTCTGGCCATGGTTGAAATGAACATGAATTTGTAAAGGCAGTATGAGTGATCAACCTGTGAAAACTGACAATGATTTTTTCCAGTCCCTAATGTTTTCTGAAAATACTCTATTAAGGATTGACTGAGTGGAAAAATTGATATCCAACACTTCAAAGTTTAATAAGACTTAAAATGATAAATAAACATGAGAAAAAAAAGGATAATTTTACGATTGGGGTGAGAGACTATCTCGCCGCGTGTGGACTTGAAAGTTTAAACAGAACTTGTTCGAGGCGCCACTGTTCTGTCTAACTCCACACTCGGTGAAATATTGTCTGAACTACCACCACTTGCAGAACGTAATAACCTATTACTAATTGTACTGTATAATTATAAGCCAAAAAAACAATACAAATAAGTGGCATAAAAACTGGCTTAAAAAGTAAAACAGTAATTTGTTAATTAGAAAATAATATTGACTAGTCATTTGATATAAAAAAAACATTCCTCTAAAATAGTACCTGGGTAGGTAATTTAATAAATATATTTAGTCAAGTGTTCAGATTTGAAGCAGTATCGATTCTTGCAACATTTAGTAAATTCTGATTATTCACGGTCATCTATTAACACAAATATTACACACCATGATATATTGGATGGACACTTTATAACCAGATGATAACTTATCAAAAACAAACATAGTATAAGAAAGAGTAGTATCATTCACTACAGCTTTTAACTCTCTTTGGCACAAAAACTGTTAATAACAACATTGCTTACCATACTAGAATATTTGTAGTTTCAAGAGCATAAACACATTTTAAAATACCAAACTGTTTAAATTATCTGCAAATGGACTATACCCTGGCATCAATGCATTGATTATCACACAAAAAGGTTGATTCATGATCTGCTGAATTAAAGGGTTATACATCATCAGAATACTTAGAAATGCAAAGTCCATGATAAGAGCTGTATTTGGCTGGTGTCCACTGCAGTTGTAGTTGTCATCTGGTTGGAAGCACACCTGTGGATACCGAGCAACTCAAAATGAAAACCCTCGTGTCTGTGTTCCTCCTGTGCCTGTCTGTGGCAATGGTAGCTGCCCAGGAGAGTGAGTATTGACCATCTTTTATTTCAAGCATTTTCGTGCTTATTTCTGAAGTTTATTGCAGTTCATTAATACTTTGACCTTCAAATGTACTTCAAATCTCATGGATGACCTTTCTGGTGAAACATTTTGAAAGTGAGTGACCGGTGTTTGCTGAATAATTTTGGGGGTTTAAATGTAAAATAACTACCTGGTACATGTACAGTATCAATTTTTACATTAACTACTTTATTGTTGCTGTTGAAAATGTATTTAAAATCTACATATATTCATGAAAATCGGAAAGCATAATCTCATCGATCATACATACAATAACAGCCATGCTGCCTACCTGATATCAAGTTCAATAATCAGAAAATAGAAATATACAAAATATTCAAATCATTAAAGTATTTTCTTACTAAAAATGTAAAGCATTATTGAATTGCTAATTTAATTCTAAGAAAATTATATTGATGAAAATGAAATTATTGATGGCGGAAATCTAAAGCTCAATTCAAATTACAAAAATTCTTAATTTCATGGACGCAATTCAATAGAAAAAAATAAAATCTTCACGTTTTTCAGGTATCAACCCACAGCAGGGCTTCAACGTAATAATGCACTGTGGGATTGCACTGGCCATCTGCTTCTCCATTCTTGCTTCATGTCAAATCAGCGTGAATGCCATCAACCGAAGATGCATTAAGAATCCGAATTGAGAGGTAAAATCTTTTAGCCTTTTAGACGTAATGGCAAATTGATAAAATCAAGTGTAATGAGTACAAATAGATTTCTTTTTTTTTAACTCCTTGAATTATTTACACCTTACTATATGAGCCATGACTCGGTGACCCGGGTTACGTGGTCAAATTTGCCGGTGATCATTTTTTTACTTGGAACCTAGCGTACCCCATCAAATTGCTTTAATTAGCAGGTCTCATAATGAATTTGAACAATATTCAGACATAACACCTGACAAGACGATGTCTAAATATTCTCCCATGTTACAGCTAGGAACATAGAACTACTTACACTTTACAACATAAATCAATAATATTCAGTGTTTCCAAAAAGCTGGTTTGGATTCTCCGGTGCCCCAAGGTTTGACGATGAACCGTGTCACAACGTCATAGGTCATATGTGGATAACTTGCTTGCCATCTAAAATATCATTACATAAGCCTACATTTACCTAAATAGTAAATGTACACAACGAAAATAGGATAGTACTCTCGCAATGAACAAAGACGTGAAGGCCATTTTCTCTGGTGAAAGAAACATTCCCAAGCGTTATTTCTGGATCATAAGAAGCCTTTGGATCCATGTAATATAGATTCTCCTCCCCAATAACGAGATCAGTTTCAAATTATTCGCATACCCACAATGCAATGTATAGTCCAGTCTAACACATTTTCTCCCCTCTTTTTTTAGCTCAAAATGGATTGATCGTGTGACGTTGAGGAGTGAATGGACAGTTACTCAACATTGTCAAAATGGATACTTTTTTTATACATTGTAAATTCATTAAAAAAAAGACTAGTTTACTATTAGACTTTATTATATACTATATTCTGTGCATAAAGCAAATACTCTGCAGTAAAAGTTGATTTGATCTTTTAATCTTTTAAGAATAGTGAATGCTAGTATGACACTGTAAAACGTTGCAAGGGGTCCATCTTTGGACTGGAAATTCATAACAAATAACATGTAAAAAATGCAAAAACTGAACATATGAGAAACATAAGAATAAGAAACCTTTGCTATTGTTTCCTTATATAACAAACTTATACACTCAACTAAAAATTAATTAATGGAATAGTAATATAAAATCAACACCACATTTACATATATCATTGCAACTATACACATATCACAAACAGTGGATTTCGGTAAGTAAATCTACAACTTCAATTTCTATATGCATGATTTTCGATTATTGAATTCAATTTTTCATAATTATTTACAAGTTTCAGTTGATCAAAAAGAAATCTATTTTTGGATAATTTTCCTATAGGTGGTTGCAGTCAGTGAGGCAGTGGAGGCCAACTACCATGATGTTGGTGCATAGTTTATTAGTGCATGCCCATTTTTTTTCGAGCACATCCTTGTGATGATGTTTACCCTACTGCACAAGTTGCAAGAATTCGAAGCTCATGAGAGGGCGATTCCAGCATGCACGTTCATTCTCATTCCATTGTGGACATTGATACCTGCAAGAAAAAATGGAGGCAGTGAGCAAAATAATTACTATTTCAAATAGAAAATGACGCCTGGATATTTGTTATACACAACCCGATAAGGCGAATAGTGCTTTGGAATCAAACAATATCCATTGAAAATTTTCCTTTTTTGATGCCAGGGGTCATTTAGCGGATGAACTTTGCCCCTCCTGGTCTCAAGTAGAACGAGCAACAATTATGCTCCAGCAATAATATATAAAACGTGAAGTAATCACTAGAATGCCAGGTAATTGTAATGCTAAGCTGCTTTTTTCATACATTACCGAGAACTATGCCGGAGTGAACACGCCGTATTATATTCTTTTTATTTATTTCGCACTTTTAATGAGATTGAAAATATAAATGAATGTTTCCAGATCCATTCAATAGTTTCCACCTTATATAATATTAATTTTGTGAAAAATTGGAAATAGGCAATATCTCCAAAAGCATTGCATGTTGTACTTGTATGAAATTCTGTCAGTATACATGAAGAAATGTGTCCTAATATACCTAATATATACATCAAGTGTGTGGTACACTTCAGTGAACACTGCTACATATGAGCTGTGACACGGTGACCCGGGTTACTTCATCAAATTTTACTTTTGAATTAATAATTTTTTTTCTGGTAGCCGGGGTACTTCGTCAAATATACTAAATTTGAGAATGAATCCCATTAAAAGCCTACAACATTGACATTGTAGCTATACATGCGAATTTGCAGCTCTGAACAATAGAAACTGCTAAAAGTCTGTATAATCTTAGATTTTCAAAGTAAGCCTATGTAGGTTAATTTGGTGGCATTACAATGCCGAAACATATGACACCTGGATAATGCTGCTGATTGATTTACTACTAGAACAGTATAACCATTGTCATAACATCACTTGCCATACACACAGTAGTATAGCGGACTCTAATGGTGCATTCGAACAACTTCGTGAGTTCGCATTTTGAGTTGACAAGGCACGAAGCCAGGCTATTCGATACTACATGACAACTGGGAAATATGTCTGTTAAAAAATAGCATGCAGAGTACATAAACCCGACTTAAAACGAATGGTTTAATATATATCTATAAATCTTATTAATTTGGGGATTTTGTAGCCTGTTGTTATGAATATATTTTAATGAAACTGTCTGCGATATTAGAAGTTATGGGCGCAACCATTTTGTCCAACCAGTGCGCGCAAGCTTACGAGCATCTCGTAGTGATCCCCTTCAGCTCCCAGTTCACAAGTAAGTAAGCAGAGATAAGCCTGCCTTGAGCAGGTTTTCACCATGCGTCAACTGAAAGAGTACCAGTTCACGGGGGTTGGTTCGAGCAGCCCTATAAATCAATTTGATCATTACGTAACAACTTGTCAGTTGAGGTAGAATTATATTGATTTTGACTTTTCCATGAATCTATATTTGAAATGTCGATTTATGATTGTAGTGCTGCGATTGTCCCTGGGTATGGCCTTCTTCGGGGCACCATGTCTTTCCCGATCTTTCTGAAACTTTCACTGTAGTACAAGGTTTCTCACGTACACTAAAACAAGAGGGTACATTAAAGATACATGCAATGCTTTCGGGAGATTCAGCTTCATTCACTCTAGTTATTACCTGAGAAAAAATTTTCTTTTTAAAAATTCAAATATCAGTGTCCTTTAAACTTCTATTGTTTTTATTTATATTTTACAATATGTTGCAAATTGAAAAAGCCATCATGAAAAAAAACATCAGCGCATCACCCCTTAGGCCCCTTTTTCCAAAAAAACAAACCCAAAGGGGGGTTTCAGGGGCCCGGAGGAAAAAACACGGGGGGCAAAAGGGTTTTAAAGGGCCCAGGGGGGAAACAGGGGAAAAAAACAGCATTGGCCCCAAACCCCCCAAACCCAACTACATTTAACAACGGGCAAATTATTTCCTAAATGGGGTTTTTTTTTTGTTTTTTTCACGAAAATTGAAAAAATTTCAAGTTTAAATTTTCCAAAATATGGGTTTTTTGTTTAAAACCGGGGTTGGGAAATTGTTTTAAACCCAGGCCAACCTTCAAAGGGGTTCAAAAAGGTTCAGGGGGAAGGTTTTTCGCAAAAAAAGAAAATCAATTTGGGTTTTATTTAATTTTAAAAACTTTTTTAAAAGGGGGAAAAATCCGATTTTAAAACCCAGAACCCAGGGAAATCAATTTTATGTTTGTGCCCCCTGGGGGTTTTCCCCGGGGTATACCCCTAATTTCGGGCCCCGCCCCCCGTTTTTTTTTAGGAACTTTCCACGGAACGGTTTTCTCGGGGGCCCGGGGCAAATTCTTTTAAAAGGGAACCCCCAATTTTTGGGAAGATTATTTCCCGTTTAAAACCCCAAAAAATTCTTACCGAAAAAATTTTTTTTTATAAAAAAATTCAAACCCACAGGCCCTTTAAACTTTTTTGTTCATATTTTTTTAAAATTTTTTCTTTAAATCGATCATGGAAAAATCAGGAACCTCTTAGACCATTTTGGCAAGGACACTATCCCTTTATTATGGTGATTCCCGGCTTTTAAAAGATCCTAAAATCAATTAATGGTATTCAACGAGCTCATTTGCTATATGCAGGGAAATTTCCCAGCATTAGAAAAGCTAAACCCCCTTTTAACAACAAAATCGGGTTTTTCCAACTAGCTTTCTACCTTTTTAAATCCGACTAAAAGGGAAGGTTTCAATGTTTACTTTTCCCAGATATGGTTTTTTTCACATGATTAAACCCATTTAACATTGAGCACTATCAATGTATGAATATTTCTTGCCCGAATCCCTCCCTTTTAAAAAGCAAATCAGCATAAAGCGATAAAATTTTGGTAAGGAGTCATGATTAAATGATGATTTTCTGTTGCCCCAAAAATTTTCACTTGAAAAAAAGGGGCCGCAACAACTAAAAAAATGACCTACTTTAGCAATCCAGGAAATGTTTCTGTGGCGCCCAGGTAAAAAATCTTCGTACTCCCTTTAAAAGCTGTAGTAGTGGTGAAAAACAGTTGGTGCGTTGGTTTTCTTTGAGTTGTTGCCCATTCCCCATTTTTATAACCTTGATAGGAGAGGACAAATTTGTCACCTTGAGTCCCCGATACAAATAGTTGAAATATGTTTTTTTATGATATTAGTAAAGCTTTTCTTAATAAGTTTTTGGGTTTTTTTATAAAAGTTTTAACATTTTACCAATCAATTTTTTTTTTTTCTCAAAAATTATCCTTAAAACTAGCCAGAACTATTTTTTTTTTTTCTTGGGTCCTCTTTTTAAAATATAAATTTAAAAAGGGCAAAACAAAAAAACAGTTTAAAATTTAATTATTTTTAATTTTGCAATTAGCAAAATAGTTGCAAGAAATTTCCCGGGGAAAAAAAAAACCCTTGGGAAACAATAAGATTTTCTTTAAAAATTGTCAATGTGCAACATATCATTTTTATTTTTATCTATAGAATTTATTTTCGAAATTACACAATTAAAAAAAAGGTGTTCTTACGTGCCAAAGCGATAAAAAAATACATTGTTATGATAGCTAATGAGATGATGTTATTCAAATACCCATGTTAGTTGTTTTTATTTTACTCTGCTGTTACTTATTCCAAAAAAACACAAATTTTTCCCCCTTTTTTACATTTTACTTTACATGTTTCAAGCCCAAGACCCCTTTTTTTAAAATTTTTGGTGTCACTGCTTCATTACCCATGATATCCCAAATACACCACCATATAAAAAATTTTAAAGAGTTTTTTAAAAATTTAAAAAACTTTAAAAAAGTATCGTTTTTTGTTTAAAAAACTTTTTGTACCATTTTTTTCATAAAGGTTTAAATAATTATGCATTAATATATTATATTACAATAAAAAAAAACACTAATGGGTTTAGAATAACTATCTGTGCCATACTGCCCATTATCCATATCAGAGCACAAATTTTTTTTTTCTATTATACATCTAATTCAGATTTAAATCTAATTCTAATTGCCTAAAATGTCTGAACCCCCCCCTTTTTTTGGGGTTTTTATAGGTTTCTTTTTAAAAAGTTCATTACTACATCTCCCCTCATCCCAAGTTTTTCCCAACACCCTCCCGGATTTGTCTTTTTAATGGTTTTTGAAAATTTTTAACTATTTTAAATCAATTTGCCCTTTTTCCCCCCCACCCCCAAAGTTTTAAATGTGTTTGGGGAAAAGGGTTTGTTTTTTTGGACAGGGTTTTGCATGGCCTTAGGGTGCTGTTGACCTCTTACATACGTTGATCTACTTGTTCACCAAAATATGCTCTTGACCCCAATTTTCACAGTCCCTTCTTTTGGTTCAGTTCCCTTTTCCCCCAAACCATGTAAAATTTTAAAGTCCCTTTTTAAACCCAAAATGACCATTTTTTTCCGCTTTTCTTACTTTATATTAATTTTCCCCCCACCCCGCCCCTTTTTTTCTTTTAGGGGGGGGGCGAAAAGCCGAAAAGGGGGCCATTCAAAATTTTTTTCCTTTTTTATTTTTAGCAAAGGGGAAGGGGTCCTTTTCCTGGAAGTTGTTTTTATTCCAAGGTTTATTCCCGTTTTTAAGTTTTTTTTTAATTATTTAAAAACTTTAAAAATTTTAAGTTTTTTCCCCCCCTCTTTGGGTTTTCCTTAAACATTCTCACTATTTTTGAATTGCTAATCCTTTTATTTTGTACGGCGGCCTTCGTTAAAGAAAATGGACATGAAATTTTTTCTAGATCTAGCCTAAGATGGAGAATAAATTTTTTAAAATACTACAGAAAAGAAATGGTGAACTTTGGGTTCTAATAAAACCCCCATGGGCAAAATGAAAAGGATTAGCTTAGTTCAAAAATAGTGAGAATGCTAAGGAACACATCAAAAAAGGTTAGAAAACAAGAAAAATTAAAAAATTTAAAAAGAATTTAAACGTGGGGTCAAAGTGAGTGGATATGGGGCCCAAAAGGGAAGACTAACATTATAAAAATCTTGGGAAAGGCCTTTTGAAAGCCAATGAAAAAAGAATTTAAAAATGGCACGGTCCGTTGTACCGGCCAAAAGGGTTTCCGGAAAGGGAAAGGGGGGGGAGAGAAGAAGGCAAAGGGAAAAGGGGGAAAGGCACAAGCCATTTTATACTTTTGCTCTTCGTCCCCCGCCCAAAAGGGGGTTTGGGGGTTTTTTCAAAGGGGGGGAAAAATTTTAAAAGTGTTGGGCCAGGAAGTGGGTTAAAGGGACGACCAAAGGGGCCCAAAGAAGGAAAAAG